>OZ023161.1:14825352-15285352 GCA_963678695.2 Diplodus puntazzo | reverse complement strand
AGACTTTGTGTATGTTTGTGTAATACAGGAGATGGCACTGGCCTGGGAGGAGTACAGCAGGCTGGAGAGATCTGTGGAGCAGTTGAGGATGGCGCTGCAGGCACACATGAACCACAGCGCCACACCTCAGGTGACACCTGGAACTGCAGCTCAGATCAGATTTATCATCCCGGCTGTTTCAGTTTAAACCTCTATCTGTTCTTACAGGCTGGGTTTCAACATACAGTATCCGTGGTCTCCGATCTGTTTGAATTTGTTTTTGTGTCATTTTTTCCGAAAATGTAAACTCTTACATGCATCATTTTTCTTTTATAAAAATGTCAAACAGTTACCCCTCAGTTTTTACAACAGAGGTCCATTGATAGAGCAACATTTAATATAGAACGATTCACAGATGACATTTTTATAAAAAAGATCAAATCTGTGACATTGAAAACCAAGTTAAACAAAGCCAGAGGAGGGGTCAAATGTGTGTTTACATCTGTATGTCTAACTCTAGCAAGAGAAAGGTGAGATGAAGCGTGAGTTGTGGAGGATTGAGGACGTGATGGCGGGACTGAGTGCTAGCAAAGCGAACTACAAGATCACCATCGACTCTGTCCAAAACCCAGGTCGGGAACCAAAGCAACTCAGAAAATATTATCAGCAAACGCCACTCACAACAGTTTCCATGAAAAGTATATAATCAATCTATATACAGTTAGAGTTACACATTGACTAATACTAGTTGGTATTGTTCACATATTATAGTTGTATCAGATTGCAATATTTCTTGTAGGATGTGTTCTTGCATTTATTAAAAGCTGCATCTAATGTCTGTCCTACTATTCTTATTGTAAATGTGGACAGACATTCCCCATGTTCCTGGCTGGAAATCAAACCTGCTAAAATTTGATTTCTCTGTGCTCACACACCCCTGCAGAGAGAAAATTAGTGCCTTCAGTGTCAGACCTGGCAGTGCCTACTCTGAGCACAGAGGTCCAGCCTCCTCCTCGTAGCTCCATCCCCACCATCCTCTCCCATACGTTGCCTCACAGCACAGTGCCAAAGTGGGTGAGTGTCCCTCTTCTAGTATATTTGTGTTCATTTTCAGGAATATCAGGCTGGTTTTAGTCTGATGCTGTTAAAGCCTTCACCAATAATGAGTTTTAAGTTATGCAGCACTTGGTACTTCTAAAATCCTTTTTCTGCCTGGTTAATGTCCAGGCAGAGGACAGTGCTCCACCCAGGCCACCACTGCCTCGCCTCTACGACTATGAGGAGACGCCCCCCGTGGTGCCTCCTCTACCCAGAGAGGCCTCGGTAATCCGCCACACGTCAGTGCGTGGGCTGAAACGGCAATCAGATGAGAGGAAGAGGGATAGGGAGAGTGGGCAGTATGTCGTCAATGGAGACTGTAAGGTATGTTGCCATTTAGGACCTAAGAACAATCTGTTACCATATTCATTCCAAAGGCACTAATCACCTGCATACACACTGTCTTTCTGTCAAACCCTTTCTGGTGTCAGACTGATTTGCGGTCATATCTGAGTGAACCAGAGCTGCCAGGAGTTAGCCACCACAGCGCCGGGTCTGACGTTGACTACCAGTATTTCCAGAGCAAAGGTAACTGAACAGTTCCATGTAAAATACGTACATTTAACACAGGATGCAGACCTTTATAACGCCACATCATACTGCCAGATATCCTCCTGTCTTTGTGCATGTAGACTCCAAAGAGATACAGCAGAGCAACAGGTTGTTATTTCTATTGAAATGAACTTGGTTTTGTCGTTAAGGATAAAAGTATGAGGAAAATATACTACGCAAGCTTTGATTAGATTTATTAAAAGCTTTGACTATGCAATTGACAAGTGTATTTACGTTCAGGAAGACACATATTTTTTATTAGAAATCCAATTTCTTCAGACTAGATGATTCATCAGTTAAAGCATGAAAAATGTTGTACTTGTCTGATAATAAATTATCCCTCAGTAATAGAATTAATTGTCACCTACAAGAGGAGCATAATATTTCAAAGAGATGGATCATCCTCTGGAACGTTATTAAAATTCTTCTAAATCTTGAGACAGTTCTTCATAAAATAAAACAAATCTCAGATTATAAATATTTTTTATGTTTAGCAATTAAGTCAAGGCATTTTATAGTCAGCGTTAATATATTGCCATTAATCCTCACTCCTCGTGCAGAATGGATACCCTTGTGTTTTTTGTTTCACCTGAAGTATTCATTCTGCATTTTGTACCAGTTATAAGATGTTTACTTTCTAATTCTGCCACTGTGTGACCTTGATGCTTCCTTTACTTTGCAAATGAAACACTAAAACAAAACTTTGCTGATGCTTGTCAACTATGTCTGGCAGGCTCATCGTCTCGACAGAACCAGTCCGCCTCCATCTCGTCCTACGTCACCCTGAGGAGAGTCCCCGGGAGCTCTGCAGCAAGGGTGAGTCCAGATATCAGAGGTAGAGGCACCTGTGATCAACTGAAGACATGTTTCTCAGGGTTTCTCAGTGTTTGTTTTTTGTTTGTTTTTTTAAAAAAAATTAAATTCTGTTTTAATTATATGTTAACTGGCAAGTTTAGGGTTTTAAATGTGAGGCTTTACCACAGTAAAAGATTCTGAATAATATACAGCAGCAACTACCTCATGTGTTGTCAATTTAAAATGTCTGTTTAGACTGTGATTATCCTACTTCTCTCTCTTTCATTTTCATCTTTCTTCATTCCCTTTTTCAGCCGGAGAGACCTAAGAGTGCCTTTGAGCGTCTGTCCTCACCCACAGAAGCCCTGCAGCTCCCGAGCACTAGGGGGCGGATGACTGCCGAGGAGCAGCTGGAGCGGATGAAGCGCCACCAGAAGGCGCTAGTTCGCGAGCGCAAGAGGAACCTCAGCCAGGGTGAACGCTCCTGCACGGGGCTCTCCACCTCCACTGTCGCCACCCAACGTTCCTCCTCCTCCTCCAGGCTGCCCTCCAACACCTCTGATCCTTCGGCCTCCGTACGTTACCCCCCACCCTCGCGCAGCGGCAGCAGACACAGGGAGCACCACGTTCACCACCACTGCTGCTATGCCACCCTCCAGCCTCCTGCCACATAATAACCTAGCAGGAATGCTAACATGCTAGCACTCTCTTACCTTGTGTAACCTGTGGTTGTTGTCGTTAGCCGTGAGCACTAACAAGCTAAAGGGCGGGACTGACTGTGGCTAAATAGCTAGCTTGGTTAATGCTTTAAAACCAATGGGAGACGGAAAGAGCACATGGGATTGTGGGGAATTCTTGGCTAGCTTTGGACCGGGACAGTGTCACTCCCTGTTTAATACATTTTTTTAAAGGTTCAGGGGTCACTTTAACCCCTTTGCTACCACTGCCCCCTGGTGGGACCTCACTGACACAGTTCTGAATGTAAATCCATTGAGAAAAGAAGGGAATGGAAGGCAGCACTCTGCCTCCCACTCTCTATTTTTATCACCAGAAAGTAGAGAGAAGAGCCCATTTATGTACATCTACATACCATGTACTTGTACACTTTTATTTATTTACTGAGGGATATTTTCAGTATACAGTTGTACAGTTATATTTTGTAGAGATTTGGTATATAGAGCATATAGAGGGAATGTTGAAAAAGAGAACATAAGTATTCAGGTTGACGAAATGAAGAAAGAGGCAACGCTAGTGGCAAAAATCATGATCACACCTCCCTTCTTTCTTTTCCTCAAATGAAATCCAAGTGCCTTGTTTTGCTGACGATCTTTTTTGCCTTTGTCCCAAATTTACCTCCTTAATCAACATCTGATTTAATCATGGTTTGTTTGGCGCTTGCATCTCCACCTCAGAATCATAGAAATGATGCAATAGCTAGCTTTAAGGTTGTTGTTCTGTGTAATAGCAGAATTCAGTCAGGACGATGCAGGGACTCTGCTGGTTTTTAAAGGAACGCTTTGACATTTGACCCTTGCTTTGAGTAAGACATGCTAACAATGCTAACATGCCGGGGTGATAAAGATTAATACAGCGAGATCTAAAATGTCAAAGTCTTCCATGAGGATCACATGTCACATAATAACTACCAGTTTGGTATTATGATTACAGACTAACACACACACGTAACCAGACTGCGGTAAGAGTCAGACTACATTTCCCATCAATCCAAGAAATCCAATATTCCTGTAACAGTGAGCAATACAGTCTGTAATCCTCTGCCACTACTTTTCACTTCTTTTTAATGCATATAACCATAAACACCAGAGCATATTTTATTTTCTCTACTCCACCAGCATAAAACATGTTTACACCATTTTATATTTGAATTAACATCCTCATTATTACAGCCTTTTCTTGTACAGACCTACAAGGATATTTTTATTGTTTCACAGTGGTTGATAATAACATTTGCCACAATTAAAGTTGAGGAGAGAATCTGTACTCATATCTGAGTACTTTTAAGTGGCCTATGCTGTGCTGTTTTATGCATCATAATATACAGGACAGGCTCAAACAACTGGGCTGAAATGCAATAGAAAAATAAAAAAATAAATGTAAATAAGGAGCGGACAACTTTGTCAAGGGGAATCTTTGGGAAGAGTAAGAAAGGAGCAATACCGTGGACATATTAGACAATTTGGAATCTTTTCCAGTCAGTCAGTGTATCTTTTTACAAACAGAATTATTATAATGTTGAAAAATAGCTCACAACAATTTAAGTTGGGATATTCACGTTACGATGATACAAACAGAGAAGGCAGCCAAGTTTTTTTTACTTGGCAATTTACCGAAACAATTGATGAATATTCAAAACTGTGAAGTAACTGTAGATAAACAAAGCAATGAATCTCTGCAGCACTGTACATGTAGAAGATAATTTCATGTGGTTGTGACACTCCACATACAGTTTTGGTTCTCCGTGGTGCTGCTGTCCGCTCCTTGTTTTTCTTACGAATATTAACCCTGAACGTTTTTTCCGCTATATTGCTTTTATCCATCCACAGCTACGTACAATATATCGGATCTAAGAGAAAATAGTTACAGGAGGTTGCTCAGTTGAAGAGTAGAAATATATTAGAGAATTTAGAGAAGTGAACTGCTAATCGGAACCTAATTCTATGTAAATGAGAAGCAACGCACAACTCTTTTCCCTTTTCTTTTCTATCATGTAGAGATTTGCACTCAACAATAAAGAGTTTCTTGCTTCTGAACCTCCTCTTGGCTGTGTTCTTCCTAATCTGCTGGGGGTTTGATGAATCTGTGTCCGCATGGTGTTCTTTCTCTCTGTCCTTTTGTGTGCGACTGATTCTCCCGAGCACAACAAGGCATGGGATGCAGTGTTTGTCAGAGCATGTGAGCACAGCAACAGATCAGACCCTGCTGCAGACTACTGGAGCGGGAAGGATGCATGCATGGCTTTGATGCTCCTTGGATGATTACTCACAAGTACTTCTCACCACACACACACACACACACACACACACACACACACACACACACACACACACACACACAAACAGAATTACACACAAGGGTGTGTAACAAAAGTATTTTTATAGATGCAAACGTGCTGGAGTATAGGAGTATGTGCGTAATTGTAGCTTTCAGTAACACAACTAATCACGTGTGTGGGTCTGCTCTGTGGCTCTGTGGTGATGATACTAAATATCTGTCTTCCATTCAGTTTAGAGTTTGTCTCCCTCTACCTGAGGCACGACCCACTGCAGAGACGTTACAGGCATTTCTGTAGCCCTCTTTTCCACCAGCTTTCTCTTTTTCTTTAACAGTTTCTAATGAAGTTTCTTTGTGCAAACCAATCCATATTTTCTCTGGTTTACAGCGGAGTGCTGATGGAACAAAGATTTTATCTCGATAAGAAATACTTGCAATAAATCGATCAAACACAAGTTAAATCCAATATGTGTAAATACTACAGAATCCAAAATGGAGAACAACAGTCAGATGAAGTCACCAACATGTATTCATCCTTTATTTGTACAGGACGGTCCTAATGATTTATGATTACTTATTTTAAGAGTTTAAGAACATTTTAATGATTGTCAGAACAATATCATGAATCACATTTATGATGGGCAGATTTGTGACATTACATTTTCATATAGTGTCATGACCAGAGTGGAGACATTGTAACAATGACATGTAGAATTTGACACACCCTCTTCATTTTCACCTTCAGGCCAAGGAAAATCTATATTTTTTTTAGATCAAGCTGGGAACCAACTTTTCAGTTTTTTTGGAACCAATTTATTTTTGGTTGAGGTCCTCAGAAAGGTTTATTTATTTATTAGGTGTATGAAACCAGAATGAAACCAGTTCCTTAATGGTGGAAAAGGGGCACAAGTGCTGAATATTGCTGTATACACCAATATACAATATATACAAATATTGAAACAACTTGCTAATCTTAAAATTAAGTGAGATCATGGCGGAGATGACCTCCTTCCTCTTACCACTGTGCTATTGTCAGTGCTATTTCAAATTTTAACCACAAGCCCCACTGCTTTTAATTCACAAAGAGATTGCCACTACTCTCTTTTGCCCTCTCTGCCTCTGCTCCATGCCCTTGCGCTTTTGCTTCATGATGAGTAAAAACATGTTGTAAGTCATTTGTATTAACTTTTACAGTCTATAAAATACTAGGGCTGCAACTAGCGACTATTTTAATTATTTATTTTTCTGCAGATGTTATTCTAGATTAATCGATGACTCTAAAAATGCCCAAGATGATTCTTTTTTTCTGAGCATCAGTCCAAAACCCAAAGATACTCAATTTGTTATCATGTAAATGAGAAATACCAGCAAGTATTTAAATTTGAGTTATTGAACCATTTTTCCCAATTAAAGCGGCTTGATTTGTTTTAATAACACCAGTTTCTCAGAATCAATTTTCTAATCATATAAAATATCCAAAAATTTTTGAACACATACCTCAAAACACTGAGGTTTCTATGATTAATAAATATTTACTTTGTCTTTACTGAAAGACTCATATCTGTTGTTATAATATCAGTGAATCTATCTTTGACTGTCAGCAGACCAGCTGGGTAATCCTGACTCCTGCCCCCTCACAGGTGTTTGACTGGCAGGAGGAGCGGCCTCTGGCAGAGGGTCAGAGCGATGAAGGGTGGAATCAAGTGAAAGAGAGAGGGAGGTTCAATTCAGATGAGTGGGTGAAGGCGACGGCCACACGCGTACAGGAGGTGGATGTGGAGCCCTTTGACTACGACCTGGACATCAGCCGGGAGGTAGACACACAGAACTGCTTGGCCGACTATCATTGACTTAAATTCATGCTAGTTTTTTTTTTTTTTTTTTAAGGTTTTAATTTGAGTTGAAAAGGCTCAGCTGTGTAACACCGTATTAATACCTGAACGGGGAGTTCTTTACTGTCGTTGTGGAAAAGGTTATAATCATTGCCATGCAAATTATTTTGATATCTCTCGTGTAAATAAAGGAAAAATAAGAAAACGGGACAGTGTTGGCATAGCATCCTTAACATATGGGACTATAAGACTGACTTCCTCTCTGTCTGTCCATCATGCAGCTGTCCAAACCGCAGAAAGTTCCCATCCCAGAGCGCTACATAGAGTCTGACTCTGAGGAGCCTCTGAGTCCAGAGGAGCAGGAGGAACGCTTCCGCCGGGCTGAGCGCATCAAGAACCTCCTGGCCAAATCCAGGTAGGCAGCTCTCAAATAATGACACGGGAGCTGGGCTGTTTTTTGTTTTTGGTGTAAGACTTTACCAGTGGGTTGTGTCTCTGTCCATTTGTAGTCCTGAGCGTTTGTGTTTTTTTTCAACAGTGTTCAGAACATACAGCCGTCATCGCTGCTGGACTTCAGTGAGCTGGACTCGGCTCTACAGCAGCAGGAGAGGATCATGAACGTGTCCCAAGCACTGGCCACCGAGGCTTCACGCAAGAGCAAACTGGTTGCAGGTTAGTGCCCTCACACCTTTATTAACGTCATGCACCTCCCAGCCCAGACAACCAAAGAACATGCTTTCTCCTTTTGTATAAACCCTAACATTTACCCTAACAACAAGTCAGCCCTCAAACAGTCTCATAAAGGAGATTCACCAAAATGTCCTCATTTAGTGTCCTTTAAACCCAAAATAAGTAAAACATGTTTTTCCACTACATGAATTTGCAGGAGTAGCTGCTATTAAAGTTACCTGTCTACCAATCTGTTGTTAAAGAATAAAGCTGCAGTCAAAATACACATATACATATATATACACATATATACATATAGTGGTGCAAATTCAGCAGGAATAATCTTAGATTACTATCTCAGACAAGCAACACATTATTTGTCGTTGTCCCTGGTGTGCAGGGACTGAGTGGCTGGAGTCCGTGAGCATGTCTGGTCCAGGTATACCTGCCATGGTGTGTATTGTGTTGTGTGTTTCAGTAAATGCTGTTTGATTTGGTTCAGGAATGTGCACAGATTTGTGGCAAAGGAGACTCATACCTAAACTGAGAAATGTTCACTTTTTGTCTTTAAAATATGCTCATGATGTAAATGATATCTCAAGAGAACCACAGAGAAAGATTCTGTTGCCAGTTAAGCTGATATGTTTAGCTTGGTTACATGTGCATAATCTAAGTTTGTATCAGGAACATTGAATTAAATGTATGAGAACAACAAACTGGTGGTTTGGTTTTGGTATTTCTTCTCTTTTTGTATTAGAGTAAGTTTCTGAAACAAATCTGTGCACAGACCTGCTTTTCTTTGTTTTGGGTGATATTCTCGCCGAAGAGCTTTTCTTTCAACTGTCCTCATGGTCAGTGTGGCATAGGCAGGACTGCTTTGGTGAAATGTGGCGGCCTTCTTCGTGAACTTGTGTTTTGGTGCGAGTGTGTTTACTGTAAATATCTCAAAAATACATACACTGGATTGAACTCTTTCAGGACAAATAACTGTTCATGCATGGTGGTTTGTGTGTGGCTCCTGTATTAAAGCAGCGCAGATCACACTTTCACATCAGGTTTGATTTCCTATCATTTCAGTTTATATACATATTATTTTTGCAAAACAATATTTGAGCCCGGTCTCCTGTAGGAATCACAAACTATTAACTGTTACAAGGATCATTTTTTTAACCTTTACCTTTTAAATCAAAATTCTTATGCAAATGAAATAAGTGTTTGATTTGCATATTCACCGTCTTTTAAATTTAAGTTTGTATCTGCACCTGATGTCTGGACAACAAGAAGAAATACTGATTTTTCCTCACTTTGTTTTCTTCCACTCAGCGAGAGCTTCTGCAGAGCACTGACCCACATCAATGACCAACAAACCAAAACACAAGAGATTCTTGAGGAAGAAGAAGGATCGAATCATTTCTCAGCGGATGCCAACTAACTGATTCACTTGTAACAAGTCGCTTTTTTATGAGTGAGAACAAGACACGTTTTTTGATCAGAGTTTTGAAATATTATCAAGTTTTCTTGCTTCTGCACTTACATTGCACAATTGTGTAACAATAATTTATAACACGAGTGAACAGCTTTTTTTTTTTTAAAAAATGTGTAATTACCTGTTTTGCTGTTTGGTCTGTATTTTTATGAGTGAATAAAAGAAGAGTGAAATGAAAGCCAATGTCAACATGCTCAGATTCAAGTAGGGATGTTTTGTCATGGATCATTTATTTACAGTATATTTGAATAATACATATAACACATGAAAAAGTAATGTCATTACAGAAACAAGTTCATTATTTGGTGTTTGTTTGCCTAAAATATTTCAGTCTGTTTGGTTTCAAAAATATAATACATCTGTTTCTCACAATTATGCACTTACACATACATTTCTTTCATTTTCTGTATAAACTAGAACATACACAAACAGGATAGTCTAAAGGTATTCATTTTAAAGGCATATTTGCATTCAAATGGTAATTTAACATTGTAACATGAAGTTGATACATAGTTGTGTCTTTTTGTATCATTCTGTATCTTCTGGCCTATCCTGTACGTAGCTTCCCTTGAGTGGGAAATGTTCCATCTGCTAAAACACCACACAATAAACAACGTTTGACAAAAAAAAATCACAAGGTGCTTTTCTTCAAAACATTTAACCAAACCTCCTGGCCTTTGAAAAAATCAAAAAGCTAAATAAACAATGTACTACTTAGGCATATTATCAAATAAAATAAAAAAAAACATGCATTTATGATGCAGAATAATAAATGGATAGTTTATTTATTTATTTATTTATTTATACCAAATATGGTAAAAAAGAGAGTTCTGATAGAAAATGTGAACCTGATAGCAACACTCTGAATTTACTGTTGATAGAGGAGGAAATAGCTCGTTAGAAACAAGGTCATTTGAAATCCCTTCATTTTACTCATAATGTTTGCATAATGCAAAAGTAGCTTTTTTTCTCCGTTGGTTTATTCTATGTACATATTTTATGAAAACATTTGTATGTTGGCTATTCAAGGGTATTTAAGTGTATTCTGGCTGGCACAGGGTCAGTGATGAATTTTCAAATCCCAGTCTGAAGCCTGGGTACAGTGGCTCAGAGAATGTGGTATGGAACGTGTGCAGATGTGTCATGGCGTTTGATGATACGGCATAGAAGGACAGCGAGCCAGCTGACCAGTCCAAAAACACTCCAACCCTTTTGGAGTCGAAGTAGGGAATGGATATGGCAGCATCGCTCTTATTGTACCAGGCGGTGTATTTGCCCTGACAATAGCGCAGACTCCAGGACTGATCATTGTAGCCAAGAACACTATCATTACCCGATGCTTTCCTGCTGATCCCTTTATAAGCCACTCCTATACCTGTCCATTCATTTGTCCACTCTGCTTCCCAGTAGTGACGACCACACAGACCTTCTTTGCAGAGCACTTGGCCCCAGTCTGTAAACCTCTCTGGGCTGTCAGGAAATGGTTGAGCTGTGTCCATTCGTGTCATCTTTTTGTTGTCTCCAGAAAAAGACAGGTGTGAATGGGCAGTATTCAGATCCATAGTGAGCTCACAAGCATCTGATGAAACAAAAACAAGAAATGACATTCAAAATATCTGCTGTCCAACGCCTAAAATGATAAACATAGACATTATTCAACATTCAAGCAAGATATATTAAAGAATGAATGAGCTTGGCTATTTGAGTGAAAATACTAATTGATTTGTAAATGTATTTGTAAAGAAAAAACTACTTACATTTTTTCAGAGTTGATTTCAAATAGCACTCTGCATTGTTGTCCAAGCTAAAAAAAAAAAATGAGATGAGTTTTGAAATGTGAAAAGTCAGCTAAAATAGTTTCCAGATCAAAAACAACTTGTGACATTTCACTCGGTGTTATACCTGATGGTGAGGTGTTCAATGTCCTTCTGTACACAGGACAGCAGCTCCGTCCCCTGTTGCCCTGGATGATTGTAACTCAGGTCCAGTTCCTTCAGCTTGGTGGGGTTCGACATTAGAGCTTTTGCCAAAAATCCACAACCAATCCCTGTAATTCTACAGTGTGGCAGTCTGAAAAATATAACAAATTGAATTCAAAGAATGGTGTCAGATTCACTAAAAGTAGATTAGGACAGGCCATGTGTTCAGCTTGTTTCAGCTGTGTTTTTTAATTGATTGTCACAGTAAAGACTGCTCCAGCACTTCTTCACAAACCTCAGTTTTTCCAGCTGACACGTTGGACTTGCGAGTCCGGCAGACAGAAGTTCTGCTCCTGCGTCTTGCAGATCATTATCGCTCAGGTCCAGCTCTTTCAGACATGAATTTCTTAGAACTGCTCGAAGCGCTTCACAGCATCTCTCTGTCAGGTTGCATTGTTTGAGCCTTCATAAGGAAAAAAAAATATTATCATTTGTTAGCATAATTTACAGAATGTTGAGACATAAAACAAGAATATCAAATACATTCATCTCCAAGGTCCTTTTATTTTTATAATTAGCAGAGTTTACAATAAATCTGGCAAAAACAAATCGGTATTTTGAGATTGTACGCATGTCGCTGTCCTCATAATCCAATATCAACGCTGTTTAAAAACAATTGCAGTACAATATAAGTTTGAAAAAATAAAACTGCATTACATATAATGAGGATTAGGGCCAATTCTGATTTTTTTTTTTTTTCCAAGGTGCAGAGGATAATGTTATTCTTTACTCACACGGCTACTCTGGATTCTTTGATCACTGGTAACAGCCTCAGAAGACCCTCCTCTGATCTTGAATATTTCCTCAGGTCAAACTCATCCAGCTCTTCCTGGTGAGCTGAAGTCAGCAACACAAAGACCAGAGCAGACCACTGTGAAGGAGACAGTTTGGTCTCTGGCAAACTACCAGAGCTCAGGTAGTTCTGGATTTCCTCCACAAGGGAATGATCATTCAGCTCACTGAGGCAGTAGAAGAGATTGATGCATCTGTCTGGCGAGGGATTTTCTCTCATCTTCCCCTTGATGTACTCAACAATTTCCTCATTTCTTGGCGAGCTGCTCCTCATTCTGGTGAGAATGCTCTTCAGCAAGGACTGATTGGACGTCTGTGAGAGTCCAAGGAGGAAACGAAGAAAAAGATCGAGGTGTCCGTTCTCACTCTGCAAGGCCTTATCCACTGCGCGCTTGAGAAGGCCGGTCACGTCACTGTGAGCCTCTCGCACCGTGGTGGTTTCATGTGGTTCCAGCATGTTCTGACTGAAGCAGATGAATGTGTAGAAAATGTACATTGCAGCAAAATACTCTTGTATGCTGAGATGCACAAAGCAAAACACCCTCTCCAGATGAGATCCGAAATCATTCCCTGAGATCTGCGTGAACAGTCCTGAATATACTGCAGCATCGTCAATGTTGATGTTGTACTCTTTCAATTCGTTCTCATAGAAGATCATGTTGCCTTTCATCAGATGCTCAAAGGCCATTTTTCCAAGCTTCAAGATCATCTCTTCGTCTATCTTGACTTGTCTTGATGAATACTTCTGGGTTCTGATCAATGAGCTGCATACCACGAAATGTGTGTACATTTGTGTCAGAGTCTTCGGCATTTCTCTTCCGCCCCCATCCTCGTCTGTCCTCTTCCTTTCGGTTTCTTCTAAAATCCCCTGCAGAACGGTGGTGGCTATGAAGCTGAAGACTGGTATGTGACACATGATATAGAGGCTCCTGGTTGACTTAACGTGTGAGATGACTCTACTGGCCATGCTTTGATCAGAGATTTTTTTCCTGAAGTACTCTTCCTTCTGCGGGTTGTTGAACCCACGGATCTCTGTCACACGGTGGACGAGATCAGCTGGAATGCGATGTGCGGCTGCTGGCCTGGAGGTCATCCAGATGTGCGCTGAGGGCAGCAGGCTCCCCTTGATAAGGTTTGTCAGTAGCATATCTACTGGAGCCGGCTCTGAGACGCTGGAGCAGGGCTCATTGTGGTCAAAGTCCAGGGGAAGCCGGCACTCATCCAGCCCATCAAATATCAGCACAGTCTTGTATTTGCCAAAATCTGAAATTCCTGATTCTTTCGCCTCCGCAAGAAAATGATGAAGAATCTGCGTCAGCGTGTAGCGTCTCTCCTTCATCAGATTAAGCTCCCGAAAGGGAAGGTTAATTAGGATTTGGATATCCTGATTGACTCTTCCCTCTGCCCATTCCAGATTAAACTTGTGTACAGAGATCGTTTTACCGATGCCGGAAATTCCTTTGGTCAGCACGGTTCTGATGAATCTGTCTTGTGTGAGTAGGGGTTTAAAGATGTCCTCACATTTGATTGGCTTGTCTTCGGTTGCTCGTCTCCTGCTTGGTGTCTCGATCTGCCTGACCTCATGTTCATTATTGACGCTTCCATCAGCTCCCTCTGTGATGTAGAGCTCGGTGTAGACCTTGTTGAGAAGCGTCTGTTTCCCGTGCTGTGCTGCTCCTTCATAGATGTACTGAAACTTTTTCAGCTTGTGTCTGAGTTTGCGCTGGCAGAGGTCGAGCTCACCGTAAATGTCTAGTTGGACAAAGAAAACCAAAACAAAAATATAGTTTTTGCGCATTAACATTTTGAGGGAAAAATTAAAACAATTTTTTCCATGTTAAATATAAACAAGGACCACAGCACAATATTTCAGTTATTGGCTTTTTCATAAAAATCTATTACATACAGTATTTGTTCCTACTCTTGGTACTTACGTTTCTCTAGTTTGTTGGCAAGCTCTTTTTTGCCCAATTGTTTTAAGACATGTAGCGTAATCTTCAGAGCTCCCTCACTGGCACTGCTGTCTTGCTCTTTATCTCCAGTAGTCGAACTGACTTTGTTTTGTGACAGGTGCGGAAAGAGCATCCTTTCAAACCTTTTCAGCTCGCTCAGCAAAATGTTCTGGGCATGTTCTGCCACTGACTGCCATGAAAGAAAGCAGAATGAGAAGAATGCATGCGTAGATGCCATCTAGTGTGTATTAGCCGTTTTGCTTTCAGTGCAGACATCAGAGACCACAACCCACCTTAAATATGACGGTTCCATCCGGCTCTGTCGATTCTGAGCAGTCGTTTTGGTCTCTTGAAATGAATATTGAGAGTTATGTTATTTTAAAATGAAGCATTTCTGTGAGAATGTGTTATAAAATATTGTCACTGACTGAATGACTCATTCATTCATGCAGCATAGGGATGGGTAATAATAATAATAATGGTTTTCATGATGATATGACAAAATACTAGGGGAAAAAAGTTGACAAAATATTTCCTACCAGTCCTCAAGTCATAAACACACTCGAGATCAGGTTAGATCTCAAGTTAGATTAAACAAAAAAAAAAAAAAACACTGCTTGCCCCTCAGGGCCTCCGTAAACATCACTGCTGTCATTAGGATTCATTTTCTTGTAACCATACAGTTTGCATTTGTATCAACTTTAGTAGTTTTCAGTTGGCAAGATTGAGCAATATTTTAATCTCCAGAGCCACTTTACTATTATCAGGTTAGAAAATATATTTTAAAAAAAAACATCATATATTGACCAACATGCAGACAATTAAAAGTAAAAAACAATTGAATTACTGAAAGGTAAATAAGATTTTATGTACCTATCAGCCGCTTCTTTGGTGAAGTCATGTCGAACCTTCATGGATGCGTCACTTTTCATGGACAAGCAGGATGAGGACGGCAGGTCAGACTCGTCAACAGTAGCTGAGCTGATAAGACAAATCAAAAAGGTCAAAGTCAGAAGCTTTTATTCTTATAAGACAGTAAGTGTCTGCATCAATTTTCAGGGCAATGGAGCAATTTTCAGACCATGGTGGACAGATTAACATTCCAACCACCACATAGCTACCACAACTACAGAGCTAGAATAGACTGTATATACTGTACCTATCAGCCACTTGTTTGGTGAAGTCATGTCGAACCTTCATGGAACCATCATTTTGCATGGACAAGCAGGATGAGGCAGGAAACTGTGGCCCATCAGGACACTGTTCGGTCCCTTCAGCAGCATCCATTTTGAAGGCAACATCTATTTAGATTCTTACAGAGACAGATCATTTTACAGTGGTCACAGACAGACTCTGACACATGCAATCAGTTGTGCCTGTTCAGAAGGTTCTCACCATGAGGAACAAAATCCAGATGTCAGGTCTTCATTTCATACAAACATGAACTCTATAACATATTCAGGTACAGTAAAGAAAGGTTACATCCATTGCTGCCAGATCGTGTTGCTGATGTGATCTAGTGTTCACTGGTAGTTACATTGTAGCCGCAGTGCAACTACAAACCTTTTGTTCATTCCTGCTCTATCCCTGCAAACAATAACAAAACTATAGATCCTTTTCTAAAATGGTACACTGCAATAGGCCTTGACAGTATCCTTAAGTAACCCTCCCAACACACACACACACACACACACACACACGCACGCAAACAGGCTTCTGTGAACACTGCAAACACTAAAGCTCCCGTGTGTTTTCATGTCAGGGGTTGTTGATAATGATGGTTCCCCGCGTCTCCTCGTAGCAGAATAAATTAGTCAGTTCAGTTATGTCACGTCAACAGTGGTTAGGGTTTATTACGTTAACAAATACATAAAGCCTACATTGACCCGCACAATAAGAGCCAACACCGCCTGAAACCGTCTTAAAAAACAACCTAACAACCCGATGATCATGATAGTTTCGGTTTCTTTAAATGCCGTTTTAAATCTATCGGTTTATGTTTTTTTTCTTAATGCAAAAACACAAGACGCGTCTTACCAGCTTCCAGTCGAGCGATGTGGTGTCTTCCGCATTAAAGAAGTGTCTTTCTATGTGAGGCGTATATTATCATAATCAGAGAGGATGAGGAAGTGCGTTTGTGTGACAACTGGCAGACTCTCCAGCTTTAAACAGAAACTGGAATCCAGGAGACTAACCAGCTAACTGTATATAGAGTGGTTAAAGAAACTTCACCTTGAGCAGCTACAACAGCAAAATTCTGCTCACACATTTATCAGTATTAACAATGTAATATCAAAAGACTGCAGAGCGAGTACTTTTACTTTGTCATGGGATTTTGCTGATATCCCTTCTCTATTTTTCCAGCTGACAGACAACTGTCACTAAGTAGCCTAGTTTGATTATAATATTGTTGATAAATTCATGGAAAAAACATTTTAAGTTTGCTTTTAAGAAACCAAACTGTTAAATCATTTCTAATTTCTTGGCTTGGTGGATTTATGTGCCTTCAGTCACCTCTGATTTTCCCTAAATGACTGGACTGGTCGTGTTGCATTAGTGTTCAAATAGCCATGCATCAGTACAGATTCAAAGTAAAATATTCCACCATCTTGTTCACAAAAAATAGATAGAATGTATGAAAATAATTATAACAACAATAATTAAACTACCCCGGTGGGGATTTTCTGGCCAGTTTACATCCTCCTGTATTCTTACACACCAGACTGTCCCCTTTATACAGAATTAATATAGTTTTAGTGTGAAAACAGTGACAGAAGTGCTGATAGATAAAATAAATAGCCTGTCACCTAGTACCAGTGTCTTAAGATTGAAAAGGTTTCAATAAATCTGTTTTTTTCTCAGTTTCCCTGCAAAAACACAAACACAGTGGTTTTACTTTTATGTATTTAAAAAGGAAAGATAGCGGAGAATGCAATCGCTCTTGGAAAAGCTGTAGCTCTAGAGTTAACAATAAAGCACATAATGCAACTGACACTTGCTTTTATTGGTTTTCAAACAAGAAATCCCAAGATGTACAATATGTTTACCAATCATGCTGAATTACAAGCAACCCCGTTTCTTCCAACACAATTTGTGGCAAATGCAGCGACTGTTAAAATGCTCAAACTAAATAAAAACTGGACCGATGGCCTTCTTGACATTATACAACACAACTCAACCAAAAGTTGATGTTTTCAGCTGCAGACTTAATTCTTTGAAAACATGCACACCAGGATGTAGAGCGCAAATTTCTACACAGTAAAAAGGTCTGAAATGATGAATGATCGCCTTTAATTAAACAAACAACATCAAAATGTACAAATTTGAGATTACAAAAACTAACTCCTCCCGCACGCCTATGCCGACTTCACAAAAGCCATTTTGTAGTTGTGTTTCTTTTCGTCATTACTACTGTCTGAACTGGGCTTGGCCTGTTCAGAGGTCTGTTCCTTTGGTTTAGGATCGCAGCCTTTGTCCTCTGCGTCTGTGGGTTCTTCTTCTTCGCTGGTGGATTTCTTTGGGTCGGTTGCTTCTGTCTGATTCTGCACAGGTGGGGGAGGACACGGCTCAGGCTGTGGGTTTGAGAACAAGGAGATGAGTGATGTTTTTTTTCTTTTTCTTCTATTTGTTTGACAACACATTTTAAAAACCCCAGACTATAAACAGATATTGGTGAATGTTGGTGAATATCTAGTCTTAGACAAAGAAACAACCTGTTACATTTTGTAGTGATCCTGATAGATTCTAACATTATCATTTCCTTTGAGGCCTGGCTATGGAATTCAAAGACAATGATGTTATGACACCTTGGAAAATTGTTCAGTGTTTGCGTATTAATTACAACAAACAATCACACACACACATAATGCTCTGTACACATAGTTCGACAAATAAGAGACAACATATCTCCTCCCCGCCCCGTGGAAGACACCTCACCTCACTGAAACCCAGGCCAAAGTGTCTCCGGTTCCGGCCCAATAGCTTTCCATCCATACCCTGGTGGTACTGCATCTCTAGCTGCTCGTTCATCTTTTTATCTTCCTGCCCTGCAGAGGAGACACCAGTAACAGCAGGCGCACCCAGCCAATACAGGCCTATCCATGCATGGATAGAGCTGTGCGGCGGATGTGTAGTGGGGTAGCCGGGTTAATTGCATTGGGCATAAGGATAATGCAGCATGGGTAAGTGGCAAAGGCTCAGTTTATAGGACACGTCTCACATTGGCAGAACAAATGCTGCATTTTACAAAAGCCAAGTAAAGAAGCTCACCGCTGCGGAAATGGGACGTCGACTTGTGGTCCCCAATGACGAGACGACCAGTGTGTTCTTTCTGCAAAACCAAAACAATTCAATTTTATATTATTCATCAACACTTCTCTAGAAGTTTCAAAATGGCTGTACATGTCAAACAAAGCTGTGACATTATTATGCTGTGGTCTGAAAGTGAAGTGATCACCAATACAGAAAACTGACCTTGCCAGCACCCATCAAACGTAAAAACTTCTGTTTCCTCTCGTTACTTCCCAGATCAGCTGATGACCACTGGGTGGACCCTTCCTGCAGAGGCAAAACATTGTTAACATGAGCAGAATTTAAACATAATAATCATGCTTTATGAACTACTTTTGCAAAGCAGTTCATGAAGCATAAAGCCTCAAATATTGGCATAACAAAAACTTGATAATTCAAAATCTTGTTAGAGATTTGAAATGATATTTTCAACAAACATTAAGCATTATTTTATCTTTACAACAGCAAAACTATCATTCACTGGTGTTTGCATAAACACTGCAGTTATATTGTATAAATATGTGATAAAATGTTGTAGAAACGGGCTCAATGAAGGTCTAAAACATGTTATCTTTTTTAAAAAACACAGTAATGGTGTTTTGTCTGCCACGTCATAACAACTAAGAATATAACGTAAGTGGTAACTTAAAAGAAGATAGTGTGAGACTCCCTGTCAGCAATCTTAGATGAATAAAAACCTCCAGTCAACACTGTCAAAGAACGAGCCCGTCGGTCTTAACCACATTTGACACAACGTAGAACAACGTGTAGCATGTTTCCTGCAATACATTTAGAGTGAGGCTAAAAAGCCAATTAAACTTTATGTGGACAACTACAAGACGTGTCCAGATTTCATGACAAAGCTGTTGAAGCCTTGCGGTAGCAAGCACGCTAACGTGCTGCTAACGCTGTCGAAGTCGTTAATTGCCTTCATCTAAGCATTACGTTCATATTTTATTATTTTACTCACTTCACTTGGAGACGCGGGTCGTTTTGTCCCGTGTCTGTCTTCTGGAGAACTCATTATGACTGAAAGCTTTACTAAAATGTCAATGAAATACCATACCACTTAGCAAAGGCTAGCTGCTTTTGTCAACAATCCTTCGTGTCGCCCCTTCCTGTTCCGTTTTCTTCCTCGTTAGTATGGATGTCAGTTATATGAACTCTCTGCTGCCGCGCACCGGTGGTATTAATACAACACCCTTAAAAAAATGTGAAAAATGTGAAAACTTTGCACCAAATCCAGAGCCAATTATTTTGAAATCAGTTAGCAACAATGCTACCAACAGATCGTAAAAGAAGAAGAAGAAGAAGAAGAAGAAGAAGAAGAAGAAGAAGAAGAAGAAGAAGAAGAACAACAACAACAACAACAACAACAACAACAACAACAACAACAACAACAACAACCACCACCACCACCACAACAACAACAACAGTTGTACTGAACTAAGGACGTTGGAGCTGACAGGTAGAACAACATGGTCACGTATCGACGCACTGAGAAGTCCTCAGAAGTCCGGAGGAGGGAAAGACAGGTAGGCTACTTCTGTCAGACTACAAGTGGAAAAGGTTTTGTTTACATCTAGTTTGATTATAAAAAGATTTCCTTGTTTCATTTAGCAAGTAGGCAACTTTTAATTAAATAACAAATGTAACTAATACAGTACTTCATTAGGCTAACTAATTCTTGTCTGCCCAACGCCAGGGAGAGTAAGAGACTTTTACCTATGAAAGTTAGCCTAATTATTTCATGAACCAAAGTGTGAATTAGAAAATAATGCTCATCTTGGCCCCGAAGGCATGATTCGAATTGTCTTTGATTCATCAACTGAGGAAACAAATTCATGTAGGCTAAATAAATATAAAGCTGGAGTATGAGAGTGTCGTCTCCCCCTTGTTGCTGTTAGGTTTCTCTGCAATAAGCTCTTCAGTTGAATTATTTTTAGGCAAATATTGCAGCTACAGGTTTTCCATTGCAGGATGACATCACAGACATGTTTAAAACTCTGATATTGCACAATACAGAGATTTATCTGGAGGGATTTATCAGCAGCATGTGAACTCGTCCCATACTCCAGCTTTGAAAAAAAAAAAAAAAAAAATCCTGATAAATCTTCTAAATGTTGAATTTTTAGATTATATGTCAATGAAGGATGATTCGATTCCCTGGCGCTATTATTTCAACTTGGAGCGCCATGAAATCAAATCTTGAGTTACATTATTATTATTACTTTATAAATTATTCTCGTTTAAATTAATTTGGTCTATCGGTTAATTTCACTTTGGGAGGTCATCGAGATGTTTACGAGTTTATTCTATTTCTTACTTTTTTAATTATATTGTTTATTTTTTTACAATTGTTATTGTTTTTGTTTTTTTTTGTTTTTTTTTTAAATATTCTGTCCTTTGGCTGCTGTGGCACACACATTTCCCCGTTTGTGGGACAATAAAGGAATACTGATTCTGATTCTGATGTGCTGTAGGCCTGCAGTGTAAAATGAACCCTCTTTTGGATGACATGCACCAAAACCACCAAAAGGTGGCGCAAGAGTAAGCTTAATAAAGACATAGAGCCGAGAGGCGCTCACACCTCTGACAGCACGCTAAAAACTCAATTTCTGCAACCCAGTCATCGAGGTAATGAACGAAAAGTTTGTAATTGGGCTTGTCTCCTACTTTTAATACGATCAACACGTTGTGTCCAATTAATCAAGCTGAGCTCAGACCATTTCCTGTATGATTTTCAGCAAAACGTCATAATTTATTGTGCAAAGTGGAGTTTAAATTCAAGTTCACAGACTTTACAGTATCGGTTGTGCCTCAGAGAAGAAGGGAGAGGGTATCTTTGAAAATATATTTTAAAGTTTACACATACATCTAATTTTACACCCAATTATTTTGTAAAAAAAAAACAAAAAAAACAACAACACAGAACTAACCGTTTTTTCTAAATACTTGAACGCCACTGCTGAGATTCCTTAATTGCAAAAATATTAGCGCAAAGAAAAAACTTTACATGTATTTACGGACATGCACTTCATGTGTGTTTTGGAATTTGTGTTGCTTTCTGTCACATAGAAATAATGTTTGTAAGAAAAAACAAATTGTCCCCTAGTGACATTAAAGCAATAAAAACAACACTTAAACTGTTAGTAGTCATAGTGGCGGCTGAGAGCAGGTGACCAGTACGCGCACGCGAGCGAAACGCACGTGCCTTTAGGCTACATACACACAAACATACTGAGAAAAGGCGACAGAGATGAGCGGAAAAGTTGAAATGAGGATTAAGAGAGAAAAGGAAAATCAAGTGTTTTTGTATTTTAATGAAACGTTGACGTGAAGGTAAAAAGACAGAGAGACGGACACAGATAAATAGAGAGAGAGAGAGAGAGAGAGAGAGAGAGAGAGAGAGTGAGAGAGAGAGAGGAGGGGTTATCCTGCCTCTGCCTCTCTACCCGACACTGTCCCGCACTCTCACTTAACCTCCACATTGTGCCGGACGGGAAATAACTTTAACTACTTTTTAGAAATTAAAAAAAATCCTCCTAACGAGAGCTCCTTGGGACTCAGCAGCACCTCTGAACACGACGCCGAAGTGTTTTTACTTCACTTTGTGATCCTCGGCGGAGCGCAAACAGAGGAGTTACCAAAGCCCCCGACACGCTCCAGCGATGGTGACTTTACGCACGGGATTTGAAGGCTGTTTGAACTGACTTTGGTCTCGTCGCCGAAACTCTTGATCATCGCGCCGCCACGACAACCTTCAAGTTCGCCCAGAAACACGCAGCGAATGACGAAGAAGTGACTCCAGGTAAGAGAAGTCCTGTTGCATCAGTGTGGACAGCGCCGAGACCGTGAGCCGGCCGGCGCGTCCTCCGGGCTGCTTGGGTTTTTTTTTTTTTTTTTTATTAAAGTAGGTGCGCACTTCGCTTATCTGTGCTTCACAACAAACAGCGATGACAGCAGCAGATTCAGGGGCCATCAGTGTCTGTAAACCTGCAGTTGGACCGTGATTAGACTCGGTCGACCCTACGTGACCTGCAAAAACTCACCCACAGAAGACTTTTGTTTGAAAACGTTCTGTATCAGAAAAAACACAACTAAAATATTTCACATATTAATTAATGCACATCCTAATTCGACACCAAGGCATTTAAGTAAGCAGGGTTATTATAAAACAATAAGCAAATAATAAGAATCGACTTCACGATTTAATTGTCAATTATTGTTAATTACGTTTCAGCTTGGATAAACACGCAAATTAATAGAAATATTGTTTTTTTCTTTATAATAACCAACGTCAACTGTGTAATAAGAACATAAAAAGCGTGTGATTGTGAAATGACAATGAAACTACATGATTTTAAAAACTTTACAAATAGTTCACATTTTGCATCCCAGACTCATCTGAAAGCTGCTGATGGGAGGCTGAAATAAATACAATTAGATCTTTAATCTGTGATTTTTATATGAGCAGACATTTGAACCCCACACACGTGTAAATGAATGCATTTCCACCCCTTTTATTCACAGTTTAATGCACACAGAAAACTGAATATTCAAGGTTAATTCAGCCATAAAATATGCACATTTTTTGTGCAGGAGGTTCTAGCAGAGTCCATCCTCCCCAGCCCTGTCACGCACAATTAACATAAATGTCCCAGCAGTTTTTTTAAGCACCGAAAAATGGCTCTAAAGGCTCAGAACCAATTAGGAAATATTAAGAAGGGGTTTCTGAAGCGTCATGCGCAAAAAGAAAACCTGTACAAGAGCAGTATTTATAGGACTAAATGCAAGAACATGAGACACTGAAGTTTGATTTGGATTTGTATTTATTTATTTTAAATTTTAGTTATAAGAAATCAAAAGGCTCCTGGAGTCAGCCCCTCTGGAGTCAGTGGGGTGACTCTCAGTAGTTTCCTCCTCGGCCACACAGCGGTAGCCTTCTGTCCGGAATCGCTCTGCCGGACAGCGCAGTCGTCCCCGTGCGCGTCCCCGTCCCCCTCCTGCTGCACCTCCAAAGACGCACAGTGCAGCCGGCAGCGAGTCCGTGGTGCCCCACGTCTCCTCTCACGTGTGCCGGAGTATAATACACAGAAATAGACAGCAGCGAGTGAGAGAGAAAAAGTGGGAGAAAAGAAGAGGCGTCTGTATAGGGCCCGAGTTAACTTTCCCCCCGGAGGTCACGCTGACTGACCCTAGAAGAATGCGTGAGTCATAAATTAAAATAGACTCGGAGCCCCAACGCGGACCCATTGGGAGACAATACCGGGGGGGATACAGGACAGTGTCCCAGCACGGCGGGAGAGTTGAGAAAATTACTTGTAAGTTTCTTTTCATTCCCTCTTTGCGATCGTTGTCTGTCTTTGTGTTGGAAGTTCGGACCGTGCCTCTTTGCGATCAGATGTGCCAGTTTCACTTGTTAGTCGTGCGGCCTGATGGAGTGACAGCGCTGAGGTAGCTGCGGGTGTGTGAACTTGAGCCGTGCACCCAAGCAGGGACACTTTTCTTATCCCGGGTGAGGAGCCGGCGGCCCCGGACAATCAGCTGGGTCTGCCTCCTGCGTCAGAGTTTGCCCTGGTGGGTTCACGGTGAGGATGTGACAGGGGGTACGGGAGGACAAGCCGCACGACAACGGCCTGGATAAGACTGATAGGGTCATTACAGGGTGTTCCCCATATTTAGAGCCACACTACACCTCTCAGATAAGCCGCTGCTCGCATACAGATAAGGAGCTTTTAGAGAAAAAGAGCGAGAGAGAGAGAGAGAGAGAGGGAGAGAGGAGGGTCACACACGCTGGACGAAACGAGTTCGAAAGAGGAAGTCTGAAAAATTCACTATCTTATCTCATGTCATGTTTGGTGTTAGGCCTGAAAGCGCATATTTTCAGCACCAACTTTAATTGTTTTACGCATTCCGCATTTTTGTTTGCGCATCAAATCGCTCCTCTGTTCAGGAGCTATAATTGCCCCCGGCTTGACAGATCCTCCGGTTACCCGTTCGGACCTGCCCACAGCGGCCTGCGCAGTAAATCACAATTTCCAACAAGTTGTTTTAATTGTTTGGACTCCGGCAGAACAATTTATAGACCAGCGACCCCCCTCTCTCTTGTAAGTGAGAGTGTCTGTCTGAAAAACAATCCGAGCAGGGGGGGTTCGCAGAAGTTGATCTCCTATGGCATTTTGTTTTGAGCAGGTGCTGCGGGTTGAAGTTCCCTCATAAGGTAAAGTGGCATTAGAGTGTCCAAATGGCAGACTTATATATAGGCTGCCAATTCAGCACATTGTCCCGGGCTGCATGGTTGCGCTCTCTCCGCTGTCTGAGGGAGACCTGCAGCGATTTTCTTTTTTCTCCCACCCCCCTCTTCTTCTTCTTCTTCTTCTTCTTCTTCTGTGAGGATCCGCGCTGACAACAGGCGGACGAGCCTGAAAACAGCAGCCGGTCACTGTGCTGTGAGGTCCGACAGTCATTCTGTCAGCGACATGAAATTACTCATTCCACGAGCCGTGCGTAAAACGACTCCTTTTCTCTGTGGCAAATGTGTAAATTAAAATTAATTCCTAAAAATGATTTATCTTGATTAAACACTTTTAATTTTTGTATTTAAAAAAACAAACAAAACAAAACATTATGCTCAGGTAGAAAAAAATTCATCATAATTTATCGGCCTGCAGCCTCACAGATAATGATTTGATCTAGTTTTCTGATTTCCTGATTTGATATAGGAAATTGCGTTTTCTGATTACACCTCTAATAACACACACACACACACACACACACACACACACACACACACACACACACACACACACACACACACACTCTTCTTTCCAGCATCAACACGTCTATCTGTTTTTAAAAAGCACTCATATTAAACCAGATTCCGCTCTGAAAACATCCATTTCTCTGACTTTACCTTCAACGTCGAGCCCTGCAAATGTGCACACTGGTGTTAGTGTAATACGAGGCCGACCTGCAGGATCTAATTCTCATACTTAGAAATCTATCCATTGCTCACATGTTATTCTAATACGGCGCATATATTTCTTGGACTCGGAGGGGCCTTTTCCTTTGGTGTGGCACAGAGGGACTCTTTAGTGGCAGAGAGAGGGCACGAGCTGCTGGAAAGACCAGAGATTAAGAGATATGACGGCTGAGAGAAAGAGACAGATGAAGGGATGGATGGAACAGAGGAGATGGAGGACTGAAATTTTGAGATTGTGACTGTGAATCGCATCTAATTACAGTTTTAGGGCGCATCACCTCCTTAGCATTGCTGTTATTTTATTTACCCTGTCCGCTGAGCTGAACGCCCATCTTCCATCTGACCACTGTGTCGCAGATTTAAGCGTTTCCACATGTTGTTTTTTTGAAGATGTCGTTCACCTTCATCCGAAAACCGTCGCTTCGATGTTCTGAGCCTGTGGCCGATCCGGACACTCCTAATTATTTGTTGTCGGGCTCTTTGAAAAAGACACCAGCCCCCAAATTGGACATGTGTTGTACAAACACACATTAAACATTTAGCCCTAAGTATTTCTCCCTGGGTCCTAAGTGCATATTAGTCAGCCTATACTTATCTCTGGCCTAACGGCACACCCAAATTGCAGTGCTGTTGCTGAAAAAGAAAGGTTGAAGCCCAGGAGAATGAGCACTTGAAACACGCTGGCAGATGCCCCTATGTTTCTCAACCACAATGCAGGCTTAGGTGTGTGTGTGTACATATATCGGTGTGTGTGTTTATGGATTTTCGTATCTTTTGTGTTTCTGTGATTGTGGACATAATCAGATCCGTCAGATGTTCCTCTCTGTGTGACTCAGGGTGCTCATGTGCATTTTGACGTCTTTTCCAGTGTGTTTTAGATGTGTGTGTGTGTGCTTGAGCATACCTGTGTGCATGTATGCATGTGTGTCCTTGTGCACAGTTAAGTGTGTCATCATATAAAAGCATTTCCCTTGCGGTGTGTCCTTGCGTGTGTGTCTATGCTGGGTGGCCTTTCTGCCTTCACATATGTATGTTCATGACTGTGAGTGCGTGCACCCTGCTGGGTGGGCGTACTTCTCTGAGGACCCCTCGTCTGTTCTCCACCACCACATAACCTTGGAAACAGATTCCTCATTTTTCTCCGTAGTGGAGAATAAGGAGGCGCCGCGCTTATTCTCCTCCATCCTCTCTTTGAATGGTCGGGGCAACCTTTCCTTTCTGCCACTGATTCTCCGGCACCTGCTCCCCACCATCCACTAACAAAGCTCCAGATAATAGCCTACCTGACGCACCAGCGCCTAATGACGAAATCCATTTCACGTCTTCACATACAGTATTTAGGCGACATCTTTGTCCCATGTCCGGCTCACAGCAGCTCATGGGCAGCCTGGTGCACAGAGCAGCTCGAGTTCACGCAGTTCATCCTCTCCCTCGCCTCTTTTCTCTCTCGCAGCCCTTTTTCTTCAGGCATCAGGGTGTGTGTGTCACTGTCGTGTGATGACTGCAACATTAACAATGGCTATTATTTACCTGCGAGGGACTGACTAAGATTTACAAATGCATGGTTTACACAAGAGCCTTTGACAAATGACTGCTGCACTGTTAACACAGTCGCAAACCTGGCCTCCTGCCTAGAGAGAAAAATAACAAGGGGTGGCTTAAATCCACATTAAACTTAAACCACTTGCTTTCCCCCCCGTATATTTTGATTATCGGTGATGAATGTCGTCTGCAATTTTGTTGTTTTCTGTTTATTTTGTAATTTGTGAACAGCTTGGCATGGCGAACCGCAGCTTCGAGCCCTTTTTCTCAAGTGGAAAGAACTCACTATCACACTCTCCAGTAACGCTGCTGTTTCTCCAGGTTGTTGAAATATAAGGTACAGCAGGGTGGAAGATTGACTTAAATGCTCGAGTACTTAAGGTTATTCAGGTTATTTCTAACATCCTCAGGGGAAGTTATCGTGATCCCGAAACCGACATAGTGAGCAGCAGGCTTTATCTTGAATGTGGTCACAACAACTTCAACCCTCCTTCAGTATTTGAAGCACTAGGCAAACATTATCGCATTGATCTGGCTCTGCTGACAGGACCACACTGAACTGTTTGCACCTAATGCCGGTCCCCCTTAAGAATCGTAGACAGCAGGGAACTCTTTCCTTCTATTGTATTTGAGTGGAGTAAGCAGTAGTGGATTAAAGGTGAAACAGCTACAGTTAAATTGATATATAGAAATGTATTTAAATACCAGGATCGTACCTTGCAGAGTGCATGCCTCCGCCGAGCCCCAACAGTCCCCTTTAATTCAATCGAGGTCAATCCAAAACCAAACGAAACCTATTTAAATCCACTAGATCTGCAGATTTTTATTTGGATCCACATCAAACTGTACTCACTCAAAGAAGGCCTCCTGAATATGTCTAATTATTTTCATCAAGATTGATTATTCCCTGAGAAAATGTCGACGCTCTATCTCGCAACGTTAAAGGACGCGAGAGAACACTCCCGGATCTGTCCTTTTATCCGGATCCATACCAGAAGGTGGGCCAAGACCCATCCTTCATCCTAGTTTTGCAGAAATCCATGCAGTAGTGTTTGTGTAATCCTCCTGACAAACCAACAAACAAACTGACACAGTCGAAAACATAACCTCCTTGGCTGAGGTGATAGCAAAAAAATTAAGATAGAAAGTAGATTTAAAGGTCCAATTGTTAATAAGTAAAGTTTCGAATCTCAATCCCAGCTCATCAAATACTGACACCTTGGGATTGTAGGTCAGGTGGGTCAGCCGCCATCCCAAAGCATCATCTTTAACTCTTGGCTGACACTCTTTACTCAACATCTGGATACTAATTGTTGATTTTTTCCGCAAAAATTTTCCCCTTAAGAAACGTATCGCATCTGATTAAAAATAGAACAAAGTTCTTTAGGGTCTCCGATGTTGCGTGCAAAATCGATTAGCCTCACATGTTTTCCTTCATTGCTGCTTGGTCATGGAAATCCCATCATTGCAACTTTATTGTTTCATTTGCAAAAAGACATAATTCAGACTGTTTTCTCTCCTCTTTTTTCACTTGACGGACATCTAAGTTCCGCCAGGAGCAGCAGCCAAAAGTTAATGCTAAAAAAGGAGTCCTGGAAAAAACATCCAGCCCGGTTGATGCTTTGCTAATACGTGGACATAAATTACAGGATTAAAGCGTTGTGGTGAGTCTCTTTGTTTCAGCCAGTCTGACTGTAGATTCTTGGTATATCTAACAAGACTATAGGGTGACCAGGTGACTGACTCAAGTGCTCAAGTGGCTCTTTATCTGTCAGTCAGTAATCGTGGCCTTGGATTGCAGCAGGAACAGCAGATGCTTTGGCAATTACACTGCTCCTGATGATTTTACAGAAAAGGGAAATCACATGCGAGCATGTCTACTTGTCCAGGATCTTTTAGAGCTTCAGGCTTTCCTCCCCCTTCCAATTTCTTTCTGTTTCTCCCTCTTTTTCGCTCAGTTAGTTTTCAGTGTATTTTCAGCGAATCATTCCTAACTCCACAGAAAAGTTCATCAGAAAATGCTGGAGATATCAAATGATCCTCTCCTGAAAAATGTCCTAAGTAAACGCCCTGAAATTAATCCTAACTACAATAACAACGGAGTGTGCTTAACATAATGCAAGGAGTCAATAAAGTGGGTGTCATTAGCAAACAAGTTCTGGTTTGGTATATCCTGCTTAAGAGCCAGATGGGTGGGGTTTGATATGTAAGACAATACAGGTGCACGAAAGTTTTGACAATCAAATGAAAGTGTTTAAAGATACATTTACTCATCTTTTGTGTAATGGAGTTCGTGACAAATACACCCCACCCCTCTGGCACTCCCTGCAGGTTAAAACAAACATAAGAAATTATTTGCACTACCTTTTGATGAATATTTTTTTTTTGCAATGTTGCAAGAATCTCAGGTCCCGTGCCTGTGAATTTGACATTTCTCTCTTTATCTGCCGTTGAAAGATTTTTAATGCAAGTTGTTTCGAGAGCCACTGCAGCACAGCACTGCTGGTTTCTTTTTAAGCTTTCACCATGAATTTGTCTGTTCAAGGACGGAAAGGAAGAATGAAATGTGCTGAAATGTTTGTGGCGAGGAAAAGGCCTCCTGTGCTGCTCCCATGAGCCTCTCGCAGGCTGTTTTGAGGGAGCCGCTGAAAGTGGCAAACGCTGCTCAGACCGACAAATTAGAACCACACGTTACAGTGGATGCGTACTTTGGCTTGGACAGTGTGCACACACACACATGCACACTATACACAAAAACACACATGCATTCTAAGGTATACAACACATTCCATGACATATATGAACTGAGCAGCATGTACAGTCACACGTAGCTTGCTTTCTTGGCTCCAGACCACAAAAGGAGAGTTTACTTTGCTTTCTATTAGACCTGACGTTTTATTTTATTTTAGAAAAAACCTGTCATTGATTTATTGTGTAAACAGGGTTGGATGGTTATTGGAAGTTTAAAGGCCTGGATAGGAAAAAGACAAACAATGGCAATTGTCTGGGAGACAAGTTTCATGTTTTGTTCAAATGTAATGGAAAAACAAAACCTGGCTAAGTACCATAAAGGGGCACAACAACAACTTAGTGCTGCTTTTTAAAGGGTCGGAGGACCTGTGAGGGACAGATTATGAGACAAATTGTCCAGCTTGAAGCAAGCCTTTGACTTGGCAAAATCTGTGTCAAGATCCAAAAATGCTCAAGCCTAAATTTCCCATGATGCACCTCAATAGTGTCCCTTTTTCAGACCTTGGGAAATGCCCAGATCTTTAAATCCTCATGCATTCAAGGTTTAACGCCTGCAAGGTTAAGCCTGAAAACATCGCTACGATGCCATGACCAGTAAACTTGATCTTGATGTGTAAAGTTGGCGATTTAAACTAGGTTTCCCCTTGAAGAATATTTTTCCTTATTGCCATTAATTGTTTACATCGCCATGATTTATTGAAAATGACTCTTAATCAAGGCCATTCGATTTTCTTTGAGGATGAACAAAACTCACCCTCTGCACCAAATAATCAGTCTCATCTCGCCAGACACAGTGAAATAGATAAATAATCACTTTCGGGTGAAAAACAAGCCTGGTATGATTGAATCCTGAGCTCGTGTTTACAATGTTTTTATAGTTTGAGTCCGCTCCTCCCATCTGCAGTAGCGTCACGCTCCTCTAAAAGCGGCCTGGCTAACCTTCACTTTACCACTCGTAGTGGTTTGGAGTAATGGGGCGTGGCAGTAGGGTTCGGGGTGCGAGGCCTCTGAAATGACCCTGTGGTAAAGTAGTGAGGGCCAGGATAGCGTGGTCCCACCCGCCGGAGCCTGAATTCAATTGGTCGCTGGCCAGCTTGTCTACGCAGGGCGTTGCCATGGTTTCCAGCCCGTAAAGAAGTCTTTAATCGGGCTGTTGTCATCATGAGATGGTGGTGAGTGTTTGGGAGAGATGGAGGCAGCAGTGAGAGGCTGGGTCTATCTACTGTGTGGCTCAGAATAGAAATGTACGGCTGCTTACAGAGCTGTCTTCGTGAGATACACACATCAGGTTCATTTCTTGTGTCATGAAGTTCCCAGGGCTATATAGCGCCTGGGAATGTATTCATAAATGACATGCTCCTGACACGCTCCTGTACGATATCTATTTGTATATGGTATGCTATGTTCTGTACACGCTGTTGGATTAGCAGAAGTGTGGAGTTCAGTGATGACGGGGTGCTCAGAGGAGTGGCTCTGGCTCGGGTATCGAGCTGACTGCGCTCAGACCTCAGGTTTCCGCCACGTAATCCAACACACTTTAGATGGTTGGAGCGTCGTGGCCTGCTGACATTTGTGCCTGAACGCTTCACACACAAGAATACGCAAGATACACTTAATGGTAATGGTAGCAGCACTGTGCATGTGTGAGAGGCATCTGAAGAGAATCGCAGGCTCTTCGGGGGACCCACCTGTCAGGCTACTTCAGGCGTCTAATGTTCACCGCATATTTTGGGAACGCACTGAGATGAGACCACACTGGAAACAACCAATCAGATCAATTGTACTACTGTATTGTTAGATGGAGGTAGTCAATTTGTCTTGGCTCACCGCCGGTGTGTAACCAAGTAAAATGGGCCTTTGCCACAGTCCCTCAAGCTGATGGTTCCCTGCAGGAGGGTCTGCCACTGCAGGAGGGAAAATCGCTGCCTCAGCAAGCTGTTTAGTCTCATTCTCCAGGAGCTTACGCTGTGTCTCCCTGTTTAATATGGGAAACATACGTAGGCTGGCCTGTGATGTCAATTGTTATTGCTGGAGGCCCGCTATAGGAAAAATCTCATTTGCCTTTGTAAAGCAGTGTAGTGAAAAGGAGCTTATGTCATAAAGACGCTATTGTGGCTGCTGCGGGCCCTGTTGTGCGTGTGTATGTGTGTGTCTTTAAGTGTCACTACTTTGACCCATACATTGTGGATTTCACGTGTGTTTTCCTCACATTTGTGCAGGTTTCAATGAACAATGGTCTCGGTGCCTGTTTGTTCATGGCTCCCACAAAGGGAGTTAAGCAGCGGCCTTTTGTGTAGGAGATTTATGAATGAGAGCTGCTATTGTAGCTAAAATAAATGATTACATATTTCTTCCGCCTGCCTCTCTTTGATTTCTATGTGCGCTTTGTCACTGTGCAACTCCATGACTTTTGCCGATGGAGGATAAAGAAAAAGATAACAATGGTGATGATGGACGGTGTCACGGTGTGTATCAGCCCCGACCGATTCGTCATAACCCAAACACTTACATCTGAGCGAAGTACTGCATCTCTTCAGAGACTTGCTTGACTTATATTAATCGAGTCAGTACCTGCTCAACTCATAGTAATAAAACTTTCCTGTCACTGCTTGATTAATCCAATTAAACTCTACTTAAGTGCTCAGTTCCACCTGTAGAGTTGTCAGTGCTTCTTAATGTTCCCTGGATTGTTTAAGATTAAAAATAATGACCGGACACAAAATTGGAGTAGCATCATAAAACGCTAGGCTCATTAAAAATAAAACAAATAAAAAATGCTGCTTAGTTGAAATCAGATCAATAACTGTTAGCCGTGTAATCACTCAGTCAGACCGAATCTCACTGACCTCTTGCAGCCAAGAATCTTTTTCAGCCACGGAGAGAGCAACATAGAGGCACTTGCGTAATGCAAAATTGTGGAAAAATTAAGTAAAGGAAATGGCTTGATCCTTAATAAACATTTGCAGCATGCTATAGGTTTCTATAAAATGAAATGCGTACATTAATTCTTTAGATAAACATGTCACCAGAGTGCAACAAGTCAGAGCAGAGTGGGGTGGGGGAGTTTGGATCTGGCAGATGAGATAAACTGTTTGATTTCTCCGAGGAATACAAATTGTAGACATATGGGGGAGGAGAAGATTGAAGTAAAACATTTGATATTTATTGCCACCACAGTTTTTTCTATTCGTTTTTTTTTTTTTTTTTAACCACTCCTGACAACCACCTCCTCCATCTCAACAAGCCTCCCCTCACATTCAGCTCCTCCGTGTTTTACGGAGCAGCAGATTTGTGCGCTGTCCTCTAAATCATTTCCCTCTCTCGCAGATTGCTCCCTGCTGGAATATTGGCCTGACAGCCGTTTTTTTTTTCTCCCTGTGCTTCCCCAGTGGACTCATTTACATTTATGCACGCAGCAATTAATTACAGGCTGGCGCTGGCCTTGTAAATTAGAGGGAGCCGAGGTCGCCCTCATTATTGCCCGTGACAGTTAAAGCCTTGTTTGGGTCGTGACAGGGTTGACTTCAGGCTGAGACAGTGGAAGCTCAGCAGTGGTTGGCTGGTCTTCATACATCTGATATCACTTTGTAGCAAAAAAAAGAAAATTTGCTCTCTTGATGAATATGTTATTTTTAACTATCAATTCTTTTATTGGATCCCGAAATGTTTTGCAACCTGAATATTTTTCAGACAGGGTTTTTTTTCTCTGTTGCTGTAGGTCATCATTCCAGGCCTTGTGTTTTGTCTGTAGTGTAATGCTCTCTGTGTGTTTTTGGGGGTCTTTCATCCAAATACTTGTAGAGGAGCTTTTCTATAGACCCAGGAGTAAGGCAGGGGACTTCTCACGGTATTGGTCTTTTCATGTGAAGACGCTTCAGCTTTTTCAGGCTCCTTCCCTCACAAGGCCCTTCTTTCTTCTCTGTCACGCAGCGATGTGTTTGTGCATACCTTACCAGCTTGACAAAAGAAGGGAGAGATCCTATTCACTTCTGCCTTTGACATTCACCTCTTGTTTTTACAATCTTTCCAAGGCGCGCTGTTTGCACAGTGGAACAGGCTTTGTCTTGAAGAAGCGGGACAATGGCGAGCGCCATAATGTAATCTCCTAAGGGTAGCAAGCGAAGGGGCGAGGTTGAGATGTATGTGCTGGCGCTTGCCCCTACCAACCCTCTTCCTCCCTCCTGCCATTTACTTTAGCAATGTTTCATGTTAACAGCGACTTGGGAGAGAATACATGTTGTCACTTAAGCCTCTCTAATGTTCACCTCGGTCTTTTGTGAACAGAACACAAAGGCTTTTCACTCATGCAAACATCCCCTTCGCTCTTTCCTCTTATTAAAGGTGTTCTGAGTAGCAGTTTTCCCACCCACATGCATATTTGCAACCCTGTCTTTTTTTTTTTATCAACATAACCGCAGTTTCTTTTCTATTGAAAGATTAGCTTTCCCCAACCTTTAGCAAGAGTTTAAGCAACCTTAACCCAACCACACATGGAATCATAGTCCTGCGTTTGTACACCAAACCAACTAACCAATCTCTGATCTCTGTTCAGTGAACCCAATCACCCAATTATGTTTCTGCAAACCACAGATATGTTGCAACGTTGCGTTTCTTTAGGTCATATTTTCAGCTGTATGTTGTGACAACCCTGTTTTTATGGTCTGGTTGGGTTAAGGCACAAATTCCACTTGGTTAGGGTTAGGAAAATATCATGTTTTGGCTCAAAATACCTGCTTTGGTCACCACAAACACCGCTGGAGATGTCACAAGGTCACCTTGAAATTACCCAGTAGCTTCTCTCTTACAAATGTTGAAACACAGGCTTGAACTGTGGTCGCTGGCTTGGCAGCCTTCTTGCTTAACTCCACCACCATCTCTTCCTCCTGATGTAAAAGTCAGGTCATGAACATGTAATGTGAAGGTGATATTGTAGCAATGTCAATATGGCACGTGACCAGTGACACATAAAGATGTGAACGTGTTAGTGGCTTGCAGAAATGTTAACTGCCAACATTTTATCCTAGCGATTGAATTGGTTCAATACGGGGTCAGTATGCCTGTACCTTATCAAGCTGTGTCTGAAACACATTCTTCCCACAACTTTCTGAGATTGGAATTGGTCAGCAGGTCTGAACATTTTTAACGTTTCCAAAGCCAGCTGTCCAACAAGTTTTACACAGAGTGTGACCAGGTGTGTGTGTAAAGGTGGGAAAGTAGTGAGACTTTTTCTCTTTTCAGTACTGTTTCATGTGTGCAAATGAGCGCAACACCGTGAAGGAAATATTGTCTGAAAGAGTCTTGCCCCTTGTTGTGATGCCATGCTTTTCACCCTCGAAAAGGAAACTATACTCATGTTTATCTTTAAGCATGGTTGTACAGCACTTCAAATTAGATCGGTTCAAATAATTTGTCCTTTAGGCTGTCAAAAATGATGGATTCGCATAGACAATGCCAATTGAATGTATCATAGACAACAATTACATTTTCTCCAAAACATTTTTGTCAAAGCAGATGAGTACTGTAAACATATTTTTTAAGGAAATGGGATTGATTTCTGAACTCTGATCAACGTTCAGGCTTTGAGCAAAAACATTTGATCTAGGTTAAAATCTCCAGCTTGACAACCAGTCACAATTTCTGTGTGAAATGCAGCAAAAATAATAGTCCGAGATAAGAAGATAAGTAGCTCGCTTGCAGCCCTGGAGAGAAATTAGAGAAATAATAACAGAAACATTGCGAGGCCTGTACAACATAGCCAGCAGTCCACTGTGAGTCAACGTGTGCTATAAGCTCATCATTTATGGGTCAAATGAAGCTCATTCTGGTTTAATTGCCCATATGATTAGTTGGAACCATACTCCGTTTCCTATGGTGCAGACATGGAAGTGGCAGCACAGAGCCTCATGTGGTGCTAAGCTCATTGAGAGCGCTTCTGTCTCATAGAGTTCCATTGTTCTTACTCCAGTGTGTCCGTGTCTGCACAAGTGGCATTGACAGCTGCAACAAGACAACATTTGGGACTGTGCATATTTTGTTGCGTGAATGCTTGCATTCATTGTGCAGGTGCAGGCGTTGCTCCTACAGTGTATCTCCTTGTCGTGCACCATATCTCTTACCTCTCTTGTTTCTGTCTGTAATGCTATGATGTCACAGCTCTCCTTCTGCCAAGTCTCTGGCCTTTCGTTTTGCTGCTCTAAGTTTCTTTTCCAGACAGGTGCATTTTTGCCACTGGCTCAACGGCAGGGTAACATGTGCCATTTTACAGCTGTTGGACAGTGGGCCAAAAAGGTAGCTGTTACTTCCTGCAGTTGTCAGGAGGAGCCTGGAATGGCTTTATAGCCCGGGTCTCCTATGTCAGCTCCCCCTCAGAGGTGGAGGAGAAGAGCAATGGTTGTGACTGGGCACAAAAACAGAAAAATAAACAGGATGAGCTTGTGAGTGTGTTCACAAGGGAGGAAGAGCAAAATAAATAATAAAACAAGCGTATATTGTTAATGTGGGCTTGTTGTCTGAGAGTGTGTGTCAGCTTGTCTTTATGGGGCTGTTTTAGTGCTAAATGGTTCCTGTGACTAGTACTGTAACTCAGGGAGCAAGACCTCATATCATCCTTCAAATATTTACTCTTTGGGTCTCTGTGAAATGCCTTTAGGATCAGGTATTATGGCTGAAGTTAAAATTATGATGATCGATGTGAATATTTGCAATATCAATGAAAAAGACTTATTCCTGCAACACTAACCACCTCTTGATTGGGTGATTTAAAAAAACAATCAACATTTTCAATTACATAAAAGAACTTTGTGACTGAAATATCAGCCTTTTCTAATAAATCAATGCTAAGAGTGTGCTGGAGTTGCTCTTTTTCTTAGGAATTTGATTTTGAAGTGGATTTGATTCCCTGCTCCTCAAAAACGGGTGAACCAATTGTTGTATGCATTGCCTTTGACTCATCTTGCACATGAATATTATATATATCAACATATATATCATTAAATCACATAATTAAGTAGTTATTTTATGAATCAGCTGCGTAATAGCATAAATTGCTGACAGTGATATTCAGTTAGAGAACTGTGTTTCACGTTTTACATCAGAAAAAAACTACAACCGTGATTCCAAAAAAGTTGTGATGCTGTGTACAAAGTAATGAAACAAAAACAAAAACTGTTACCAATTAATCTGTTTACAGATGTTTTTTTAAACATTCACAACAACTTTTGCAACTTTTCCCAAATGCTGTTAAAATTGTATTCAGAATAATCATATATTTACAAAACTCAATGAAGCTAATAAGGTAAAACATTATATATATTATCGCTGTATGCAACACAATGGACATACTGTAGGAAATGGTGTTGCGTGCTCTTTGAAAATAAGACAAGAGCACTTCAAAAACCAGAGGAGGGAAATATTAAAAAGCCTTTCGTACATTGGCCAAGTCATTAAAAGGCATTCATTAAAAAAGCCAACATGTCTTGACCACTAGGTCTCCATCACGGCAGTGGTCGTTTTGGAACTCTGAAAGGGACCTAGTGGTCAAAATGTTGGCTTTTGTCTAGCCTATTAATGATTTGGCCACTTTAATAACAGCTTTTTGATAATTTCCTTTCTCGTTTCGAAACTTTTTCTTGTTTGGAGTGCCTGGATTGCCTCTGGTTGTTGATTATATATAGTCTTTGTAATGTTTTCAATTGAGTCTATGTCAAATAAGGATTAGCACATTCTCCTCTTCTGTCTGTCCCAAATTGTTTGGAATTGGGGGTGCTCTTACATGTGTAAAAAAACAAAAATGTTTACAGCTTACTTTCTTACTACAATTTGTGAGAATCATTCATTGGAACACAACATGATCATATGATTCCACTTAAAGCCAAGAGATGACAACACTGAATCGTCACCCAGCCATTTCTTTGGCTTCAGTTTTAAAAATAAAAAATGATGGATGTGTACGAGCATGAAACTCTTGTAAGGCACGTATTGAAATCTATAGTCATAAACTCTTCTGCCACACCCTCAGTGACTACAATATGGTCACACTCCTGCACACAGTAAGTTAGAACTATTATTTAAGAATGTTTTATCCCTATCCACCATGCAAAATACCTTAATTCTAGTGGAATTAAGTGGAAGTGCCCTTTTCAAATACAGTTGTTTTATTGCCTATATGAATATGTCAGAATAGGCAGAAAAGCATGGGCTGTTTTGTGCAGAACCCATGCATGTTATAGTGTGAATGTGACCGTATGCCTGCACAAAAGGCCGTTGCAGAATGTACATGTGTGTGAGCATGTGCAGCAACTCTCCGCTACTGGGCAGCCAGCTGTCTCTCTGATTACCCAGCATCCTCCAGGTGTCAGATCTGCCATCTGCAGATGAGTGGCAGGGCGTGTGGAGCGGAGGAATGGAGGGAAGAGAGGGGTTTAAAAAAAAAAAAAATAGGAGAGGAAACAGAATAACTGGTTCTGCAGACATCTGGAACGTGTTCAGACGGGTCATCAAGAGCTGCAGAGTGCAAACGGTGCTCAGGGGATTGAAGGGGTGGCTTTTAGAGTCGTTTGCTTCCCAGCTTTTGTCGGGCAATTCTGCTTTTTCCACAACAAAAATAAAAAAATAAAGAAGCTGCATCTTACAGAAGTATTCACAGGGGTGTTTCACACAAGTGCGTTTTTGCCGACTATTTGTTATCATTATTATTATCACAAGAACTTCTTAGTGTACAAGCCTTTGAGTTGTTCTGGTCAGTATTGCTCTTAATTGTGCCCTGAGAGAAAAAAATGCATCTAAGAGAGAATCATTTGGTTGATTAAAGACATGAATAAAAGATCATACATGCCCAGTGTTTGCTTTTTTCTTCATTGTTCTCAATTAGCCTCAAATTGTGGAATCAAAGGCGTGTTTGTGTTGTGCTCTTTGTGCAACTTAGAAGTTGTGTTAAGGCGCCGTCATGATGCGTTGTGTCAGAGAACTGCTGCTCTGCTGTGTTTTGTTGCCTGTCTCTGTGAATGCAGCCTCTCTCTTTAAGTCTCTCCTCATCCAGTTCCGTTCTTTCTTCAATTAGCAGCCTCCCACTCTCAATTAAAACTAGCTCCCATCCTCTCTCAATTTGGGGCCCCTCTCTGGGCGGTACCGTCCTCAACACGGCACCTTCAAAGCGCTCCATCAGCAGTTTGACCACTTTGATGATATTATGTTTTTTCCTTGACCTCTGGTTTAGCAAATGGCTGTTTGTTGTGTGCACTTGTGTGCGTGTGAGGCTATAATAAGACTGACCCCGCGTTAGCTCTCAGAGTGGACTGTTTAAGCCAGCCCAGCCCAGGAATGACTAGCTGTCCATCTGATAAGAGTAATTCCTTGTCCTGCCCTTATTGGAATCAATTTTTGAAAGAAAATATCAGGCATCACTAACTATATTAGGACAAATTACAGCCAATTTTTCGACTTCAAAGCGCCATCCGAGAATCACACTGTTTGTCGTTTGTTAGGCTTTGCGTGGCTGCGTGTGTCCCAATGTTTGTTCAGTGAAAGTTCTATGTGAGAAACACTCTGATCCTCTGTTGGCTATGCTGTGGACCTGACACAGGACCTCTGTTCTGTCTTGAACATCCACTACAGAGGGACCTCAGGTGGGATTCAGTGGGCTCCAAAAACACTTTCCAATTCAAATCATACTTCATACTTTGTGAAACCTCAATTTGTTGGCAGGATGCAAAGAATTTGGTTGGCATTCGATGGAATGTAGTCCTCAGGCAACACGCTCTTCATTTAAAGGGTTAATTCACAAAAATTAATAATAAAAATAGATCCAGCCATGCAAGTATTTCAACATAATTGACACAATAAATGCTGGCAATGTACCTTTCTGCAAACCCGGATATGTTTGTACTTTGCATTTGATATACTGAAACTTTAAGTTTCTTTATGTTGCAATTGTTTGTAGAAATGTGAAATGCCAACACTTTATTTTGGTGACAAAGCAGGATAGTTTGGGTTGAACTAACCCAGTCTCCAAGATATCTCTCTAAATTTGCTGCCTCGAACCCCAATCCAATAAGAGTGAATGGAATTTTAGTTTTGTTTTTTAATTTAACAGCAACATCTTCTTCCAGAAACAGTGTCTCTGCTATTTCTTTGGTAGAAAGTACAGTGAAAACTGAAAATTAAGACAAACTGTTAATCGCTATGGCTAGAATCTACTAGATGTAAGAAGTAGTTGATGAAATTACCATTTAACTGATGCTGCTGATGAGAAACATACTACACAAAAGTATTGCCATACTCATAATTTTCTTCTGTTTTCCTCTTTTTCAGGTGACGTTCATGAATTTTAAAGTTATCCTCAAGTGAGAAGAGGGTGTTGGAGTTGAAGTCTCTTATTCCTGTAAGTCTCCCCAATTGATTCTCACAAATGATACTTACTTCCTTGATCTCCCTCAGTGTGAGCTTGTTCATTCTTTTGTGCCATTGTTAGGCACTTTGGATGATTGCTTCCACCAAATGGCTGATACGAGTCTCTCATAGAGAACACATCATTGTGTCCTCAAAACTGAACAGAGCTTTTCCTGCTAGTGTTTGAACACATCCCGTTTTGCTGTGGTTGTGTGAGCAGAGCGGCGCGCAAAGTCTGTTGTGTGTGTGTGTGTGTATGTGTGTGTGCGTGTGTGTGTGTTGTGTGCGTGTGTGTTGTGTGTATGTGTGTGTGTGTGTTTCCATGTAAGCAAAACTGTGGCTGACTCTGTGCATGTCCGCTGCCTTTCTCTCCTCTATCGGCACATACAGAACGCTTTTGATTTGTTTCACAGCAAATGCAGACCTCCACTCCGGTTAGTATTCTGCCCTGTGCGCCCTCAATAGCTGCTTTCACTTGGGTGAAGAAAGGGGTCTTTTAAAGACTCTCACAGGCATCACTCCAGGAACCTTTCAGCGCCGGGACCTACAGTATGCCTTTTAATGGACTTTCTCTCTGTGAGCAATAAAGATTATATCTGGAGTCAAATAGTGCTGTAGGTAACACTAGCCCAAATTAAGCTGGTGAGGTCGCAGTGGCCGATCTCAATGGATTCAGCAGAGACAGGGGACATATGAAATGTACAGATGGGAGAGGTTGGAGAAAAGAGTGATCTGACCATCTGGCTAATCCCCCTGTTTAAGAATACTTATTAAGGCCCTCTCTAGTGGCCCTTGAGCCGTGTCACTTCTAGGTCAACAAGTGGCCCGTTTGATTCTCAGTGGCGACTCATTCACAGAGTGGACAGACAAGATTCGGTGTTTTGTTGTGGTTAATAATCGGTGTCCTGCTGGTTGGCCAGGGAGTCTGTTTCAAAGACTCGATTCATGGCTTTTTTAAATCGTCTTCTATCACTTCCTGAAGGCCGAGACTCATTAAGGACTCAGAAGATAGATCTTAGATAAATCGTAGCCTCTTTCATTCTTGTGAATTATTGCATTTTCAAATCTTTATATTCCTCTTAAAAGTACTCAAATATAAAAACATGGTTTGGTTTGAAATATACTCTTTCACAGTGTCCTTTTTCCAGAGTCGATTAGCCATTACGACATTACAAAAACGTGATTGGTCAGGTTCAATGATGGGCCTCGAACAAGTAGACATGGCTGCTGTTTAAGCATTTAAGCATTTGCATGTCAAAAGTGTTGAGAACCATTATCTTGTGCACCTTACTGGTATAACATCTGGTAACAGAAGATTATGTTTTATGGCTGAGCAGCAATAAATTCAAGCAAACATTACAGTTATTGTTATCATCCATTTTTTCCCTCGGTGTAATCTGTGTTTTGAAGAAAAGAATTGTGTCATGATTGGGGAAAACCGGACAAAAAGGCCCCTTGTAATTCTATCAGACTCTTAATTTCATCAGTTCATCTGGAAACTTGAAATCACATTATTGTCTCTTTTAAAATGCAGTTGCTTTTCAAATCTAATTACATGGCGGTAAGATGACAAGTGGACCCTCCTAACAAAATTACAGTCTTTATAGGGCACCGATCGTGTCCTGACAGCAACAATTTATGGTATCTCTGTTTTATAGGACTGTGGAAGGAAGAGGCTTCTGTGCGTTGGAGTATTTGCAAAAATCAAGGCCCTAAACAACTGAAGTAGATGGGGACTTAGAGAATGCAACACTGTTGTTCACTGCTGTGAAACTCCAGAAATGTTTTGTCAATGACAAAACGTCACCTGGCTCTCCATCGGCATTGGGGTTGAATAGATGATGACTGAATTCTCATTTTTGGTTGCACCTATCCTTTAAATACAGCTGTATGTAGCAGTTGTGATACTTTGAGAAAACATGTCAGCCTCTTCATACATCATTACAGGCCTATTTACAGAGCTCTGTCGTAACACATAGTTGCTGTAATGGCAGTCATTTGCAAAGAGTTAGAAAAGTGACCAGACAGCAAGCAATCATTGGGCTGATTTGTGGTAAACGAATGAGCTAATGAGCTAATGAATCCTCTGAGGTTACCTGTTTGGCTTCCCCAAAAAACAATGTCCCTCTCTGCTTTTTTACTTTGGCTTTGTATGTGAACTTGACTGCATTACAGTGTAAGACGAATCAGCGCTACTAACAAAATTTGGTGTCGTTTCTCAGTACTTAACCTTATGTTAACAGTGAGTTATTATGTCCTCTTGAGCTCGAACATTAAGCTAATTGATCTGATTTGTCCACACATATGAAACGTCCACTTAGGTCCAGAGTGGACAGAATGCCTTGCAAGTTAGCGGCAAGGAGCTCCATTTAGCTGCGGGATAAAGGGAGCTGAACTTGAGCGATCTGCTACGGCCACGCTTCGAGTCGGCGCATTCGTTCATGCGTGCCAGCTCGCCAGCACATGTGCGACAAGTACACATGTTTGTGTGTTGTGTTTGTCGTTGTCGTCGCTTTCCGGGCTGTGTCTGTGTCAATTTATTTGTGTTTGTGCTTGCCTGCGTGTTTGTGTTTTGCACACTCATGCCTCATCAACATCCCGTCTGAGGCCCATCTGGTTTGCTTTGAAGAGGCTCGTGGAGCTGCAGCGGCCCGGGCTTAGAAGCAGGGCCGGGCCAGCAGCGGTTCCTCCCCACTTACACATTAATCCACGGTGCGAGGCCCTCTGCCAGTAACAGTATAGAACGACCCTCGTGGCTACTTCCCAAACCACCCAAGCTCATACCCCACTTTCTCTCTTCTATTGCCCTTGAAATGGGGCCTGCTCTAAATATTATCTCCCCCTGTGCTTTATCCCTCCGTTTATCCCTAAGTCGGCAGAGAGAAGAAAGGAGCCGTGGGGCTGAGTCACTTTTTCCCCTCTCTTCTCCTCTCTCCAAAACCACAGGCAGCGGCAGCGGCTTCCTGGAGATGAGCGCTTTTGTCTGTTGTGTGACCGCTGCGGCTTTAGGCAGATCCTCCTCTGATGAGGTAATGCACAGGCTAGATGAGGAGGCAGAGTGAGAGTAGAGGAGGGAGGTGAAGGAGGAGAGCAGCCCTAGGATTGATCTATATTTTAACCTTTGATTTATCCAGGGAGAGGGTCTTTAACTGGGACGCATGCTCCTTTTCAGCAACACTTGCTTCACATAGAGACTGCTGCTCATACTTGGACTTGGCAACTTGCCTGATGGTCCTCTCCGCTGCAGTCGACAGCGGAGGAAGGAGAAATCATTATGCCTTTATGTAAAGATTTTCCCAGGTGGTTGTGTTTTCCAAGATGAAAATTATACACTTTTTCGGGAATCACGGTGTCAGTCACTTTGAGTATGAAATGTGAGATGATCTGATGGCGTAGAGTAATAGCAGTGGATAGTGTTGGCAGGTGGGAAGAGGGGGCGTCCCTGTTTATGGCATGTTGCTCTCGGTGATGAGTCAGGATGCCTGGAGAAGATTGTCGAACCTCCCACAACCAAATGCTAAAGTTTATTTGTCAAATGACATGTTTTGTCATGGGAAATGATTTTTAAATGTTCCGCTTGCACTTTTTGATATTGTGCAACAAGTGTGTCTTACACTTCGCTTGTTGCCCCTGCGTTGGTTAGACGGATACATCGTGATGAAATGCAATCGTAGTGAGAGAAAGAAGGGATGTGAGCGCCATATTTGTTGATTTTAGAGATCAGATTATCAAAATGATGACGAGACATCTTGGGGTCAGCATGTCTTCTGCAGCATACCTGCAAACATTTTATCCAGATTCTGCCTATTTTGAACCCTTTCTTCTGCTGTGCTCCTGATTGGTAAGCCCCACCGCTCTGCTCTGTTTGCTGCTGAAAACGGATGAAACCAGTCCCACCGGTTTTATTTTGTTGAGGTATAGACCTTATAAATGATGAAAAAAAAGACTGGCAGTACTACACAGGGAATTGGCAGGACTGAATTTGGAGGAGAACAGGGAAAATGTTGCAGCAAGGTGAAAGTAAATGTGTTCTTGAACTCTTTCTTACAGCGATTCTTTCATTTTCTATTTTTTTTGAGGGGGGGGGGGGGGGGCAGTTACAACTATGTTGTCTTTCAAAAATGTATTTGTAATTGTAGCACAACTAGTTTATTTTTGCAACAATTTTCACAATTTCAGTAAACTGTTGTGAAATTAAGATAATTCAGTGTTTCTTCATAAATTAAAAAAAACAGGTGTAAAAAGTGTGAGGTGATTTGAAGCAAAAGTTCCTAATCAGTTTTCACAACCAGCAATAAAAAAGTTGGACAGAAACTCAGCGTGTGTGTATCTGTGAGTGTGTATTCAGCTACATTCTCTCCGCATGTTTAAACTTCTGTCAATTTTCCTCGCTCGTTCGGCGACAACTGTGACAATCTGCTCGGACTTCTGGCCTCCTGTTGAGGAAACCTGCCCGACTTGCTGACGTTCAGGATAATTGCTTCCTGTTTTAACTGTCATGGGTCGTGAAGGTCAGAGGTCAGGGTCAATCTCAGCTGTTGTGCTCTGGGCTACAAGGGTCGCCACACCTGGTCCTTAGATCACAGCAATCCACCATATTATTCTCTTCAAACAATTTGCTTCTTCAGCTTGTTACATTCTTCAACATGTTGTAGCTGGAAAAAAGTTGTTTTTCAGCTTTTCAGTCAGTCTCCTTCAACACTTCATTGAAAACAGAGGGTATTTAAATAGCTTGTGTTTGAGTCGCTTCTGTGTGAGGTCGGGACACAAAGCACCACCTCAACAATGTCTCTGTTGCAATGCTAACACCTGTTTCTCAGAGACTTGTGGCAGCTTCCCATTTGTGAAGACTACTTAACTGACCCTGAATGCAGCTCACTACCAAACACTAACAGCACTACATCCTCATAATTACAGTATTCCCATTACAGTAAAAAACCTGCACCTCATTTTAAAGCTGCCATCAGCCAAAATTAACTGACCTTAATGGCTGCTGATTGCATTCCCACACTGGCCAACCCCCTCCTCCATTTTTAGTGATCTGATCGTTTAAGTACATGCTAGCATAATTGAGGTCTCCTCCTTGATTAGATTTGCACCAGCTTTTAACAAAGCCTGCTCGAACTTAATCCAATGAGCCCCATTGTAGGGAGAGCAGAGGGATGAAATCGCTCCTGGTTAGCTTCAAAATCAACCGAGCCGTCGAGCAATTAGAGGCTATGCTGATAAAGAGGCTGGACAACTAAAACTAATGACACAATGTTTCTCAAAGCGCACAAGATAACAAGTGGACAATTGAGCAGTAATTCAGCGCATGAATTAACTTTTTATGGACTTAGATATTACAATTATTCCATGACTTTTTAGTTCAAGGCTTTGATTAACTAAAAAACTCAAACAATAAGGCAGGAAGCAACAAGGACTATCTTTGCTTTCAAAATAGAAATAAAAGCAGTGAGGCATAGTGATTGGCACTGACTGGATTTTAATATTTATTTCTCCAGGTTTGTCAAGCTAGGGCCTGTTCTGACGCATTGAAAGACTTCATGTCACTTTTCCACTGAAGTCCTGCTCTAAAGCTTAATCTCTTCCTCTTCTGTCTGCTCGACAAACGTACCTAAATTAGTCTGAATGACACCGGTGGTGAGGCAACGTCCATGTCTTGGAATCTACATCATGCACTCAGCAGACCTGACCCTCTGGGATGGGAGCGAGCCACCCGGCAGGGTGTGGAGGTATTGACTGTGGCTGCATCCTCTGGTGACACCGGCCCGTCCGTAATTACAGTTAAAGACTAACTGTCCTTCTGACCTGTGGCTGTGTGTCACACTCCCAATCCCCTAATCTTCTCCTTTGTTCTCTGTCACCATCAATTAGTCATGTACCTGGAGTCAGCCAGAGGAAAGTGTGTTTGAGGATACGTGCCTGTGCTTGGGAGCTTTAATTACACTTACTGTTAACTGCTGCTTTTTCCTGTAAGTGTCAGAAGTTGGTTGCATGCATGTGATTTAGAGCTCAACAGAAAATTTACCAGCAACTAAGTCATTTTTAAAGAAAAAGTGCAGAGAATACACACTTTTCAGTTTATCAAAAGTGATTATTTGCTGGTTTTCTCAGTCCTACGCGACAGTAAATTGATTGATTAATATTTTTGGATTTTTAAAGGGTTTTGGGAAGTTTGAATGCACCTTTTTCACAACTTTCAAAAAACAAATGCTTTAGTGTTTACTTGGGAAAATAACTGGCGGACAAAATGATAATTGAAAAAAAAAAAAAAAATTGTTAGGGGCAGCCTAAAGTTGAAGTCCCTCTGCGGAATGTGCAAATTGCACACTTACAACATTTTGCTTTATAGAATTTTTTTTTCAATTTATTTTTTACATTCTGTTAAAGGATGTTATAATTCATGTTGAGAAAGTTCTAACCAAAAGGTTAAAACAAGGAAATCATTGTAGAAGATTAAAAATCATTAAAATCCCTTAGTTCTTATAGCTTTTTTGAAAAACACACACCTGACACAGGTGATGTTTAACTTTATGTCACCTTCCAGGCATGTGTGTGTTATTGGACTTGATCTACGACCAGATCAGTGTCGAGATTAAGAACAGGAAGTGTTTTGACTGAGCCAACGCTGTTTTTCTCTCCACCTCTTCTTCCCCGTCTTCTCTGTGTCAGTAAACCCTCCTCTAGTCTTAACAATAGGATTTCACACTCACTATAAATAGGCCTGAACAAGTCGGAGCTCACCTGTTCAAGCTGTAACTAATCCAGAACTATTTCCATAGTTCCCCTTGAGGTTTAGTGATCCGGCCCATGAGGTGCCAGAGGATGAACAGGCACGCTGGAGAGAAAGACATAAAGAGAGAGAAATGATTTTGAATGCAGGCCCAGTTAATGAGTGGCTGTTTTGGACGTCAAAAGCTATTGATTGCAGTTTCATGATGCTTTTGTTTTGCCTTTCTAAAGTTAAAGTACTTTATGGAACTCTATCATTTAAATTTGGCAGAACTGGAATAGCAGGTCAGAAAATGGGCTATTTGCACACATGCACTGTAGCACAATAAGACAGTATTCCTTTTTGATATGAAAGCGTCAACAGCACCTTTATCTGGGTCGTGAGTTTACAGGCGATTGTTGACAGTAGCTGATAGGTGGTGCGATAAATGCACTTTGATTTACAGGGGAAACAAAGCAGTATTATGTGAGCCAGGGACACTTAAGACTGGAGTAACTGTGATATGAACACATGCCAAAATTTATGTGCGCGTGTTGAAGAGGGCAAGCGGCTCCGGAGTATGTTTTGTCAAAGCCTTTGGATGAGGCTCCAAAATGCTTGGCTCCATTTCAAATGCCGGATCGCCCACCAATAATAGAGACAGATTTTTAATGCGGTTGCCAGTTTGTTGTTATTGAAAGATACATGTTCAGATATGCAGTCAGAAGTGTTGTGTACAAAAAAAAAATACAAATGCAAATGATTTATCATCTGGATTGCTATTAATTTAACCTGTGGAGTCTTAGTCAATAATTAATGTCTATTGGCATATGACCCTATATGCCATACAGTAAACAGCGTGTCTCATAACTATGTATGAGATCTTGTAGTCCGCTAATATACGACTGAAAGGCACAGAGACAAGCCCTGAGTCTTAATAAATCAGCCATATCTAATGAACCCCCTAATTGTGATTTACAGCCTGCAAGACCAGTGCTGCGATGGAGAGAGTAATGGCCAAATAGAAAGAGAGCGAGAGTCCAGCAGAGCAGCAGGCGAAAATGAAACGCAGCTTTATTAAAAAACGCTGCTCCCTTCCAGCAACTGTGAAATTCTCGCTTGAGTCTCATGAGAGATTTGTCAAGATATGATACTTAATGCGATAAAAATCACAACAGCTGGACGAGTGTAACAGTTACACTCGCAGTCCGACAAGCAGCAGAAAGGAAAAAGAGGGGATATTTATACATTCACTTAAAGCACTAATCCACCCGCTCCAGTTTCTGTTTTCAATTTGTCATTTGCGGTGATTGTGCTGTTTCAGTGGGCGCAGCACTGTGACGTGAGCTTGCTGATGTGTCACTTTGTTTGTGCCGTTTTGTTTTTTTCTCTATCGCTATACAATTCTTCTCCTATTTATTCCGAACTTAACTGAAAACATGTGGCACATTGCTTCTGCGCCAGAATATTTTTCTCATTAAAGACCTATCAACATGGGCTGTTCAAAACAACAAATGTAAAAGCTTTTATGAACTGTCTTTGCATTTCAGTCACTACTGTTTTAAAAGCTACCGTGTTGTTCAAATTGATTAAACTGAGCAGCAGAATAGAAAATTATTGATATGAAAGTTTATTGCCAGACTTTCCATGCTTGAGACTGAACAACCCCACCTGAGTTCAAAATATTTGCCCTGATTCGAGGGCTTAAATCCATGTGAACAACGGCTGCTGTGATTGGCTAGATTAACACCCTGCATGCTTTTAAAGCGAGGCCTTGTGCGCTGTGAACAATGTATATTCGCTGTGGGCCGGAAAAGTACAATGAATACCTTGTAGTGCCGCGCGGTGTCGGGAGGCTCTGACCTGCAGCACACACTCACACCTCTCTTCACTCAAGTGTGTGACTGTGTTTTACATACTCTGTCTTATGTTCATATTCCAGGGAAAGGTAGAGCGTGACTTATTCACTTTCCTCACCCGCTGAAGTGGTCACAGAACTGCCTCTTCAACATTTCTGCCCTGGACGTGTTTATCGTATATATAGGCCACTTGTCCGTAGTATCAGGTATATCTTATTGACTCGCACATAACTGTTTCAAATCACCCAGCCTCTTTCCCATAATACACATGTACAGCTAAACACAGTCACGCAGACTTTATAACGAGCGGCTTCAGCCCGAGCAGGGTACACACCGTGGAAAGGATTAGTGTGGATTGTGACAGCTCGACATACCGGGGGACACTGACATGCCTCTGACTGCCAAACAAGACAACTGCTCGCGCGGAGGAGAGGACATTTTCATGCCGGTTCGGCATCACTCCTCCTCTGTCTCCTTTAAAATGCTCTCAAATCTACTGTGTAACTTAATTCATGTTTTACATCTTCAGGATCTATCAGACTTTCCCTTTGAGTTTTTACAGATGGAAGTTAAACGATGATTTACGCTTTTACATTATGCATCATCACTATTTGTTGAAATTTGAATAAGATATATTTCTCAAAAGAGCAGGAGAAATTCCTCATCACATGGAGCCATTCCTAAACGAATTACCTCATGGTGCCCTGAGAGACACATCATAAACATTTGTATTGTAGGTTATTTGTCATGAAATAGGGTCAGTGATATACAATTCCTGAAGTTATGAATTTCATATCTCAGACTGTAAAATAATGCAAATATTGTTGTATGATATTGGTTGAATTTAAGATTATTTGAGTGTTGCAGTCACCCTAACACCATCTGGAGCATCTGTGTCACATGAACGCCTGATATGTTAAAACATTTAATTACATTCCCACACACCTCCCCTCTTTCTCTTGACATGCCCTTATATGTGACACTGCCAAAATGTGTAGAAATTAAATCCTGTGTTTTTAGCACAGATGACTTGTTAGACCCATCTGTACACATTACACATTCAGGTCAGTCAATAATTAAATAAAAATATGTTGTTTTCCGACTGACTGAGAGTAGCATGCCTCTGAATAATGCAGCCATTTCATGCTAACAAAGCTAAGGAAATCCTCAAAGCTCTTTCACAGATAGGGAACAAAGCTCATTGTCAGAGGATAGAGAGGCAACTGGGATTACAATGGGGGCATCCAGTGAAACGACTTGTCAGTCCTAATCTGGGATTAGTAGGCTTTCGCACCTCCTGGGCGCTTTAAAAGCCACCTGTTTGGATGCTCTAGCAGATGATGATACACTACAGAGCTCCTTGTTTGATTCTAATTCTTTTGTTTACATCGAAGTTTTAAATGATTGTTGATGTTTTTTTGATGTTTTTCTAATTTGCAAAAAAAAAAAAACAATCGTAAACGCTCAGGTCTATTCATAAATATAGTTTACAAATTGATCATGAATTTGAATTTGTAAAACAATAAAGGTGTATATAAATTTGTTTTAATGGCTTTATGCAGTCTGATCCACTGACATTAAATCTCTGTACCAGTGCCACTTAACCATTGGTCTTCTTTAAAAATGCATAGACTTTTATTCTAATTAAGATTGTACATTGTCTACGCTTTTGTTTTTCTTGTCTGCTGCCACTTCAACAACTGAAACTAATTAACATGTATCTTAATTGTTTTCCCCTTGTGCCATCACGTCCACTCAGCTCAACATTTACTGAATTATAAATATGTACCCGAGACAAATGCAGTAGATTACATTGAAAAACAGTAAACATGAATGTCGGATGATTGTTCTCAGCCACGGTGAGACCCTTGTGTCCTGTAATGACTTATTAAAGCTCACTTTTTCTGCTGCTAGCCTCAGGGCTAATGCAATCACTCTAAAAAATGTGTGAGGGCAGCTGTCGTATCGCCACGGGCTTCTATCATGACTTTCTACTTTTGATGTTACCCTGAAATAGACATTGCCAATGATACTTCTGAAACGTAACCCTTTGGTAAATTAACCCACTCTGATTGCTTAATCTGCTTAATTTACTTGACGTAAAGCATCAATCCTTCGGGTGTAAAATATCCAGTTGCATCTTCTTTTTGGACAGATATTGAGTGACAGTTAATGTATTTTTTTCTTGGGATATGGATGTCCATCATTGTATCTATATTCTTAAGATAATAGGATATCCCTGTGTTTAGAGCTACTGTCACCTATATGGAAAGGTCAGACCACCACAAGGCTTAGAACTTGTGCAACAAGCCTATTTGTGCATCACAGTGGCATAATTTTTCTTACCCAAAGAGGTCAAAGGTAACTGATGGGATAATAAGGATCTTGGCCCGAAGTGAGAGGACATGTGGTGGCTCATTGCTGCATCAGCTCCTGCTGGTAAACAACGTATTACCTCCTATAAGGTGTTTGTCTAATGGCAGGCTGCATAAGCTTTAACCTGATATAGATTAGAGGTGAAAAGAGGACAGAAGAAATAGAGATAATGAGGATAGTGGAGTGAGTGTAGTAGAGATGTGAATGAAGAGGATGTATTAAAATTGATGTTGACTGTTCACAGGTAGTTAGATCATTTTTGAGAGAGAATAAAAGCCTTCTTCTCTGCTTTACATATCTTGCCTATGAGATATTTGATACCTAATACATTTGTGAGATGATAGTGGCTTCATATCCTCAAAGGGGCACTATGTAGTTTTGGAGGAGAAATTCAAACTCAGAATTTTGATATTTATGATGTTAATGAGGTAATGATATAAACTCATAAATATTTATTTTTTCCATAACCGAACAAACAAGCTGTTCTCAGAGGAAAATAAGAAAAAATTACATATTGCAACTTTGCACTAATACAGGACCAATTTATAAGGAAAGTTAATTTTGAGTTTTGGTCCCAACTCATCAAATACTGACTCTTTCTGATTGTTGTGCGGTTGTTGTTCAGTATCTTGCTCAAGGACACTTCGACATGTAACTAGGGGGAGCTGGGATTCGAACTGGTGACCTTCCGATCACTAGACAACCTGCTCTACCCACTGAGCCACAACCGCCCCCGCCCCATTTAAACTGCTCCTGGTTGGTTTAGCTAATGTTATGTCCAGCAGATCAGCAGTAGCTAGTGGGGTTCCTCAGGGTTCTAGTCTCTGTCCTCTTCTGTTCTTACATGTTCTGTTTTATGTCTGTTTTCAACCTAGATGCTACACGCTGTTGGATTTAGAATATATTGCAAACAACAGGCTAGCAGTCTTGTGGTGGTTTACACAGATGTTGAAACATCCAGGACTCCAACCAGTTATAGACCTCACAGAACATATTACATGATTGAAGGTTGAAGACACACCTTTTTAATCAGGCTTTTAACTAATATCTTAAATTCTTATTCCATTCTTATGTGGTTCTATTGTATTTTATTTTGTTGCTCCAAATTTTTAATTTTTAATTTAATTTAATTTTATTTTATTATCGTATGTATTTTATTCTTTTAGCTGTTCACTCCATTTACCTATCTTTTGTTGTGGTTTTCACCTTATCTTATGTCTTTCTTTTTATTATTATTTTTTAAGGTTTTAACTCCAGAGTTTTCCTCAGGGGGGTCCTCCACACTGGGAGCTGTGTCTGGGTTGCTGCTGGGGCCCTGTCCCTGGGTCCCTTCGGCCTGGCCAGATGTTGTCTGTCGGGGTCAGGGGGGCCTGGGCACTGGTGCCCCCGTGACACAGACTGTGACTTCTCCCGGTGTGGACGGCCCCAAAGGTGGCGTTTCCTCAATGCTCAGTGCCTTGCCATGTCTCCTTATTGCCAGTAGTAAGAGTGTACAGGTGTGTGTGTGTGTGTGTGTGTGTGTGTGTGTGTGTGTGTGGGTATATATGCTTGTGTGGGTGTATATAGTATGGAAGGTGGGAGGGAGGGGCTTTCTTTTATATTGTTTTTTTTTTTTTATGTAAAGCACTTTGTGTTACATACCAATGTATGAAAAGTGCTCTATAAATAAAGTTGATTGATTGATTGATTGATGATGGCCAAAGGTTCATACCCAACAGCAAGTAACATACGTGTAGTTCGGCTTTCATTGTTTGTTTCAGTGAAGTACTGTATTAAATTTGCCGTTTATAGGCAGATTTTCTCTGTTTATATGATGGCACAGCTACCTGGACAATGTGGTCTACTTTAAGGATTAACAGACAAAATATTCACACTGTGGGACTTCTAACTACCATGGGCGGGAGGTAGCAGACAAACAGTCCTTTTGAGCTACTGAGTGTTGACTTTGGTCTTCAATGGTTTCTTCAGTGGTTTACTCTGTATCGTTGCCACGAAGTAGATAAATGTATATGTGTACTGTATTTGTGTTAGCTCGGGGTGTGTTCGCGTGCCAGGAAAAATAACAAGCACAAGGGAGGGTGTTGGTCAATAAGGCCACTTCTGGATTTCTCGGGGTCTGCGGTTTTGGTCCGGGTCCCTGAACACAGAGACCCGGCATAGTGGAGTGTGTTTACGTCCACTGTACAAACGACGCATTCATAATTTTTTGAGTGTTCCATCATTGGCTTTGATTGAGATTTTCCATCGGCCGACTTAATGTTTGCTCCAGGTGTCCATTTGATGAGAGACAAAATCCTTAAATTACAATGTTTGTTAATATTGAAAAACTGTGTAGACACTGGAGTGAATTCCTCTCCACATTTTCCTCCATGGAATAAATAGGGAACATGTTTTGGCAATTTTATATTTGAAGAGATTTATTTGAAAACCAAATATTGACACACCCATTTCTCACAAAATAATTACATGCATTAAGAGAGAACTTACTGAAAAATATTTTTGATGCTATTAGCTACCTCATAGCATTTTAAGGTCTTACACTGCCTGTAACTGTGCAAAAAAAATGTTTGTCGATGTCAATTTTCACCTTTCATCTAAAATGAACATCTGTTAAGAGATTTTTGAACTAGGCCGATGCCAACATCACCAAACGGATGCAGGGAATATCTGCCAGCCACTAATCATTGAGCTCATCTTATATGAGTGCCATCTTCCTGTGGGATGTCAATCAAACAGGCCTGGCCTGGCCTTCACTGTGACCACATATTTAATTGTTTTATGTTGTGATTTCAAGAGTTGTCCAATATCTTCTCCACATGGAGGCATATAACATTTTTAACTGGGGTAAAAACCGAAAAACTTACAATATTAAAGATTTTCAAATGATAACTTCACAACATTCAAACATTCATTTCAGTTTTGCTCCATACCTAGCCTGAATGCTGTCTGTTTGCGTGTGTTGTGTGGCTGTAAATGTAAATACACAGAGCTCGTCAGTGTAATATACTCATGGTCATACAATGACTTTTGTTTACCTGAGAATTTGGTTGTGACAACTGATTGATGTACAAAGTTGCTCTGACCCGATCCTCGCGCACAGCATCCGCCTTCTGCTCACCTCCCTTCATTGTTTCACTTGAGTCATGAAAAGGTCAGAGAATACCTGCAGTCGCATGCCATAAGCACCTACAGCTTTGAAATAGAGCAGCTACTTGTTTGCTCTGCTGGCTACAGAGCTGCCTCTTACAGAGAAATCCATGTTAATGGGCTGGAATTTCAGAAAACAAAACTGCTTTTCTTGCTATTAAGGCAGTGACGAAATGGGCTAGTTTGGGTCTAAATGGCGTTGCTATTGAACATTTCTATTTTGAGCAAAAAAGCCGGGACGAGGGAATCTCTGGGAGAAAACAGGGCAGAGTGTGTGTGTTCACATTCCACATGTCTGACCTATGACAGTGCCCTCTGTTTGCAGCGCTCTGCGATGATCTAATGAGAGTCCAGACAGACCCAAGATTTAGGAGCTGGAAGAGCCGTTCTCATACAAGGCCAATTCACTTCAAGATGATTTTTTTCATTTATTTATCCAGGGAAAGTAACTGAGCACACATGTTCTTTTTTACCAACGCCCTGCTACTCATTCACACCTGGGAGTTGCCTGATACAACCGCAACTGGTGACCACCGCACAACTTCATTTCAGCAATTAGGTTTGAAAAAAAGTTGCCATTAAGTAGGAGGCAGGGGGTTGAATGATCGACACTGGTGTAGGATCCAGCCTGTTTTCTTTAGCTCAACCCATTCAAGGGACCAACAGCTAAGATGTCTCGGCCTCTGGTGCTTTGATTTGGATCATTCTCGGTCTCTTGTGACCTCCTCAAATGTGAACTGCTGAAGTACATTTTTAAAGGATAATTTCAGTTACAACTTGGATCTTATTTTTGAAGGTTTTAGCAGCATTTCAATTGGTCTTGATAGCTTTGTACTCAAAAAAGTAAATGCTGAGCAATGATTTAATGTAGCCCATTTACATTTACTCAAGTAGTGCACTTTTTAGTTGTAGTAGCTACAATTACTACTCGCATTATTTCAATTTTTTCTACTGTATACTGCTAGTCAACTGCATTTTGTAGGCAAATACCGACTTTGTACTCTACATTTATTTGATAACTCATGCAAGCTCTATGTATGTATATTATAGGTACAATTCTCTGCCTGAAATTTACTCTTCATTCTTTGGTACTTTTAATATCGGTTACTTTAATAGTACTTATACTTTACTAGTACTATTTATATGGGTGACTTTTACATTTACCAAATACATTTTTGTATATATATACACTATATATCTGTACTTTTGCTCAAGTATGACTCTTCGGACACTTTGACATTGGATGCTGACACAATGGCAGCATTGCTTAAAAAATGCCTGTCCATTGTAAACCTCCGTCACAGTAGACAGACTTACTGGTTCAATTTTCACCTGCTTTACTTGCCATAGGTAGCTCAAACAGTTTTTGTCAGTAATGAGATATTTTTGCCAACCTTGTGGATGTGTTTACTTTCAGTTTTACCTCCAGACAGAATGGTTAATATTATGGCAAACCTTGCTGACTACTCAAACAGACACACAATATAGCGTTGCTGTGTCACCTGATCTCAGCAGTTATTTTGGTTGGTTCAACATTATTGGTATGGACAGAAATGGCCAAACTACAAAAATAGGATCCAACTTGTAATAAAGCAGAATTATCCTTTAAGTGCCTTGATTAAAGGGCACAGAATGACAATTGTATTGGATGCTATTGCAATAATGTCATCTTTCCAGCGATTTAGCTGATGCATTCTCTGTTTTTCCTTCCGTTCAAGCTTCAGCGTCTCTCAGCTTTTCTTTCACTGTGTTTTCTTGTTGGGACTGTCCAACACAGACAAACAATCCCAAGGAAAGGCCACGGTTTTCTTTCCCCCTGTTTTTTTCCCCCTCTCCTCTTATTCTCTGTCTCTCTTTCTCTTTGGTATTTCCCACTTCCTCAGTTCTATCCAGCTGGGACGGCTGGAGATTTTACACCCAATTGGTCGAGTCGAAGGCTTTTGTCGTAGCCCTTCTCTGGCTCTACAAGTGGCAGAAGGGACCTGGGTTGTGAATGGAGCTTTGTGTACTGTTTTTCTAAGAGGGGGCCCTCTCTCTCCCGCTCTCATCTGTCACAGGTCCCTCTCCGTCCACGCTCCACAATGCCTGATTGTTTCTGCCAAGTCGCCAGGTTCCAGGCCAGATCTGAACAACACTTTCCTGCCAAATTCCGACCCCGGTTTTCGTTTTTCTTCCGCTCACAAAGGGATTCTAAGTTACTGTCCACGTATAAGAAGGGAACTTAGCTAGCTGTCCACCAGCAACAGTTTGTTTGTCGAATGTGTCTGTGAGATAAAAGCTGTAAGAATTTCCATGGCAACCAAGGAGGGAGGGGAACTTAAGCCAAAATGCTCAAAGAGAAAAGTAAGTAACTTTGCTGGGCATACCTTTATTGTGATTGATTAGGTGTACAGCACGTAATAGTCTTATACAGCTGAGATGTAAACCCTACTTGTGGCATGATCCCAACCTGATCTCAGGTCCTTTAAAAAATAATAAACTGCTTGAAAAATAAAAACTATTCACTCAGTCTTGCTCTGTTTAGTTTTTAGGCAGCCATCTCACCAGTATCACTTACTGAGAAATATCTAGATGGGAAAACTGCTTTTAGAGGAAAGAGTTGTTGTTTTCGTAGAGGTCTGACAATTTGAAAAGGCTTTCAGAGAGCCTCAATGCGATGTGTGTGCAAAATGAATTTGTTTTTCAGCTATCAGTGTAACATTATTGTTATATTACTATTTCCTGAGAGTCACTCCATGTTGCCAAACTCATTCTTCTCTCAGTCTCAATGGGAGAAGGTTGCTCCTTCAGCTATAATCACTCAATTTCTTCCTACGTCTCAGTAGGGGAGGATCTGATATTTCCAGGCATAAGAGCTGTGGTCAGACGAAAGACCAACATCTCTGAAATGTTTATCACTTTTTCAGAAATTAAGACAAATACATGCTTGTTTGCTTTTCTTTTTTTAGTGCAGTGTTGTTCTCTTTAACAGATTCAAAGGGAACCTTGTTTAACCATAAAAGGCTGTTTAAACTTCCAGTCTGAATAAAAAAAACTTACAGTGATAATATTTGTCTGCAGAAGTAGTGATGTCCGTTTTTTTGTAATGGCTAACATCCCAAAGTACTGCACAGTACCTCTGTTTTTCCTCATGTCATGACAGTAACAGCTGCATGTTGATGGCAACACATAAATGTCCTGGATGAGAGTTCTTCCTCTATTACAGCACACTATGGTTATGCCTGATGTTTTATAGTAAATGGAGCTTTTAATTATTATACACTTAAAAAACTCATTCTTCTTTTCATCATCTTTGCTTATCTGATGGTGAAAAGATTGATATACCTCTAATTTTACATTTGCTTATGTTGCAGTTGAACTTTTTGTTGGGTTTCATTTTCATTTTTATCTTGTGACAACACTGTGCTCATGCTCTCTGTAGGTTTAGGCGCAAAAACCACTTGGGTAGGCTTAGAGGAAGATCATGTTTTTGCTTAAAATACTTTTTGTGGTTGTGACAAAAAATGCTCGAAATGTCCACAACTCTTCCTAGAAACACCTGGTTTTGATGCCACACAAACGGATAGAAATGTCCGGAACTCTCCTTAAGAAACACTGGGTATTGACGCCACAAAAACAGAATTTGTTTATTATTAATTTTGTCCATGTCTTGTCAAAAAAAACATATTGTATCCCGGGAACTGGGCTGTTTGTTGCAGCTAACATGGCTGGAGATGTTCTGACTTCCTGTATAAAATGTCTGTTTGTTTGTTGCCACAAAAATATTGTCAGAAAATGTCAAAATTATCCAGTGGTTTCACATTTACTAATGCTGAAACACAGTCTTCGAACTGCAACACCGGCTTGCCAACCTTGTCACCTGTTACTCCAAAACCATCCCCTCCATCTGCAGACATGAAAGTGAGTTTATAAACGTGAACATGATCGGACACTTCACAAAAGTGAACGTATCAGTGGTGTTTAGAAATGTTAACTGCCAATACTTTATCCTGGCAACTGGGCCATTGTAATCAGCTGTAATCTTTTTAAGCGGTGCAAAAAAAAAAAACTACACTTTTATCAAAGAGGTTATTTTTGTTGTTTAAAGAAAAAAAACACTCCCCTTTCATCCCAACAAGTCATGTGAGAAAAACTACAGTAGCTCCTAAACTCAGTCCTCAGCACTGAATTGGTAGAACTTCCCATTGCCAGGTTAGTGAAACAGTGGAGTCATCTAATGTTATACTTGCTTGATGATGACTGCATGAGCAGTACTGTTTTCCTGCCACAACCAATCACAAAAGGCCGTGTGGTATGCTTATCAACAAACCCCTGTACTGTTGCATGATGAAGCCATATCAGTGGCAGCGAGTTATGGGGCTGGGCATTCCTGGCCATATGAGACACCAGTTCTGAGAAACTAAGTCTTATGCTCCCCCATAAACACAGCACCAGCAATATTGTCAGCTAAATATAGGCTCTCCTCTGCCTTCTCCCTCCTCGGCTCCCTACCTCACTCGCACATCGCTCCAGTGTGGATTGCAGAAGTTGATCAGGGATTAGTGATTTGGTGTTTGTTGGTTGTCCTGGAGTCTTAGAATCTCATGTGCTCAAACAACGAAGGTCTGGAGAAACTGAAACCTTGGACGAAAGCCTGTTGCTATTCCTATCAGTCAAATTAGGCAATGTGTGAAGCAGGGCACCGGCAGCAACTTTGAAAAAATAAATAAATGAACTACCAATAAATCTTTGAGCACTGCATGCCCAAGTTATCGCCTGTGCCATCAGAAAATGACCGTGACGAGGCGGTTGCTAAACAATGCTAAATTGTTTTGTAGGGTTGAGAGAAGTTGCAGAGTTGGATGATGTTTATCTGTGGGTTGATCCTTACGAGCTAACTCTTTCAAGTAATCATTTCATCCATTTTCAATATGAAGCTTTATAGTGTAAGTTCTTCCAAAAAGCAAAATTCAGTCATAAGCTACTCACCTCCCCACCGATGGCAAGCCGGGGAAGTTTGTAGTCCACAAAATATTTTCTGGAGCTTCACGGCAAAACAGTGTGGCAACATTCTCCTAAACAGCTGATGTAGATGGGGACGTAGAAAATAGACTGAAACTAAAAGGCCTCTTCGGTAACCTGGAGAGTCTAAATTGATTAAAAAAGACATGATTTACAATCTTGACACACAGTCGAGCTTGTCTACCCACTTCAGATGTAATGCGTGCCAACACTTCAGCAGCCACAGTGAAGATTTTAGCTTTTGAAGAGTTGGAAATAACATCTTATCAAATTAATCTGGGATCTCGGGGCCATTAGAGGCTTGGATTGTGTTGAGATGAGATGTATGGAGCCATTTTATGTTTTCCCATCTGCTTCAGTCGTTGCAGCGAATGACTCGTTGTCGAACACCATTTTGCTGTGGGGCTCCATGTTTTGTGAACTATGAAACCTCACCCCGACTTCACCTTACTGAATAACATTTTTTGGGCAGACTTATCCCTCACGTATGGCAGGTTGAAGCATTTAGCTTAACTGAGGGTAGTGGTGAAATAATGTATTATCAAGCTTGGGAACAGTATAGCCAGAACAGTTTGAACCACAGTAATCCATAGAGCCTGTAAAAAAAATGAACATAAAAAATAAAAAATAAAATTGAGCATGAATGCAAGAAAAGTAAATTAGAGAAGTATTGCTTTCCTACATTAAGTTATGATATGGGTGCTGTTAATGGTCCTCCAACCTGTTCAGGTTAGAGTCGAGTGAGTCTACGCAGCGCTTCTCTGACTTTACCTACTGAACGCTGCGACTTCATTCTGAATCAGGTAGCAAAGACAACATGCACAGAACATCATGACCCTCAGAATCACTTTGCGACATATGGAAATGACCCCTTTCACGTGGAACATAACAATAGACTCAGATTTACTACACAAGTTTTCTTAAACGTAATAGACCTCACACTTCTCACACACTGTTTGGATCTCTGCTTGCATATACTGTTCCTGTTATATTCATGTTTTTTTTTTTTACAGACATTCTCAGTTTCTTTTTCTATTTTTTTCATTCTATTCAATCTTTTTTCTCTCAATTTATCCCACATTGACATTTGACTTCAGTCTGTTATCACACTCTTTATCAAATCCCGCTGTAAATTTAGCATTTTACACCTCTTACTGCTTCCCTGCGTTTGTACTCTGCAGCCTCACTCTCTCCATTCAGACATTTGACTGAGGGTCAGATTTACGTTTAAGGGCACCCAGGAGGCTGCATATTTCAGAGATGGACAGGCTGAGATTTACTGAACGCCAACACTGTAGTAGCAATCTGTTTTACTTTGAAGGAGTTGTGTGAGTGTGTGCATCCGTGGGTAACCGTTGTGTGGAGCGGGTTTTTTTTAGGAATCAGGGCAAAAGCGATTTATAACAGTCTGCAACCTTTCTGCTGAAATCTGCATTGTCAGTTATGGTGAGGTAATTTTGTTTGAGTGTTTGCTTCTGTAGAATTGTTTCAGTGTGGGTGTGTTTATGTATGTGTATTATTACTTACAAGGTCCCAATTAGCCACATAATGACGGAAAGATGTAGAAAAACCCTTTAAAGTGGGCATGTTTTTCGATTTAAATTAAGAATTTAGGGCCGAGATTAGGATACAAGAGAGAAGGGCTAAGGGAATAAATGTGGTCAATGAAAGCTTTCACAAAGGGAAGTCATTACAGTAAATGATGTATTAGCCTAATGACTCAGCCAGCCTGAGGCCTACATTAGAAAACAGAGAGATTTTTCCACTGAAACTCTGCGCCTGCTTTTTTAACAGGTCTGAGGTGATGAGAGGCCTTGATGCTGCTTAATAGATTAATAGATTATCCCCATGGCAGAACGTGCTTAATGTGTGTGTATGCCTGTGTGCGTGTGTGTGTCTGTGTGTCTGAGGAACATTCAGCATGAATGTGTCATTATGAGTTGCTCAGCATGAGCACGGCCGATAAATGCCAAAAATATGATATGTACTTTAAATCGTTTGCGTGTGAGCGAGCTGTAATTACATCTTCAGCATCCATGTGTCTGCATTTTAAATAACGCTGTGGTTCTGAATGAACTATCTAAACACACATCCTTAAATTTCCAGTGTTTTTGTGGCTTCGATTCGCAGTCTGGGTGGACGACATTTTCTGATTATTTAACATGCTGAAAGTAGATCACCCTGTATTTTCTTTTGATTGTGTTATGCTGATGTCTGATGTACAATAATCCAAGTTGTTACAACTGTTCGATCCGTGCATGTTGTGCACATATGGACACATACATGAAGAGTTGTATACGCATGATGCTTGATTGTAAAAAACAAACAAAGAAGCAAACAAAAGTGCAACCATACTTCTACTACGACTACTACTATTAATAGTAGTGATAATGATAATAATCATAATAATTACAATAATAATAATAGATTAAAAATGCACCATAGAACATGTTCAAATTTTAGTACTTTAATACTTAGCACTTAAATAAAAACAACTACAATGTACATGATAAATATGTTCATATCGTCCTTTTTTTGTTTTCATTCTTTATATTTGTATTGTTTTTTATTCAATTTTCATTTGCTTGTAATACTTGTATTTGTTTCTATTGACATTTTGTCTTTTAATTGTGCTGTAAGTTATAAAATTATTATTACAATTATTACTTTAGCAGTACAACCAGCACAGGCACTTTCACATATTTGATACAAAAAATTAGGCAATGCCTATAAAGTAAGTACAAAATGTGTTTTAATAGCATTTTGTTCATTCAGAAAAATATGCAGGTTTTCATTCATAACTGAAAGTAGACTGTAGTCACGGTAAGTAAATGATTGTAAAAATTAAAACTTTAACTTGAGAGCACATAATAAGTAAAGCTGAATTGTACATTTCGACATCTATATACCAGAATATATTCAAACTACGTGGTTGGAAAAGCTTTTTTTTTTCTTTCAGTCTTACAGTGGTACCAATGCTTTAGGAAGGTTTTGGTTACAGTCACAGATCATCGGTGATAAATATCTCTCACTCTCTATCGTTATGAGATCAGCAGCACAAGTTAAGACCTCCAGTCGGTCATGCTCACTTGAGCTTTCCTCCATCAAAAAGTCTCTGTCTTGAAGTCTCCTCTCCTCTCCTCTCCTCTCCTCTCCTCTCCTCTCCTCTCCTCTCCTCTCCTCTCCTCCCAAGATTTCCAATGAAGTTAACCCTTTCAGTGCACTGATGTCATTTTAGACAATAATGTTTAACGTTTTTGTAATACATCCGTGATTTCTTTAACACAAACTCCAAGCAAACACAAACTCAAAAACAAACTCTTGTTCTTCACAGAATGATGTCTTCCATGCGAGCAACGCCTCCCTTCAACTCAGCGTCTGAGGAGGAGGAAGCGATCGGTCAGGACAGTGTGGCCTGGGCCAACGACAAGCGAGAGGGCCTGAAGGAGACACCATCTCCCTCTTCGCACGACCAACATCACCGGGAACCCCACTCGGACGAGCTGCAGCCTATCAGAGAGAAGCTGACGGATGCTGAATGGGAGAGCATGGTGCCTGCTGCGATGGTGAGATATGAATTACACAGAGCTGAGAAATTGACCATATCTTATCTTGAGACATGTTGCTATAACTCAAATCTATAAAACAAATGTGGTCGGTGTGTGTACACAGTGTATGCACTCAGGGCACACAACTCATAAAACACTCATGAAATGCACACAGGAGCACAAAGGGTGTGCAAATTCTCATGCATAATGATGATTGTGAACAAATGAATGCACATGCATGTGAAGGCATGTATGCACACACACACACACACACACACACACACACACACACACACACACACACACACACACACACACACACACACTCACACACCAGTGGTCCTCTGTGGTGTGTGTGCTGCAGGCAGTGCCATAGGCAGCCCAGTGAGGTTTCTCCTCTGGAGAGTCATAGCCCATGGTTCGTCTTATCTCCACAGCCTGTTTTCATGCGTGTATGTGTGTTGAGGTTTCTTGGCTTTAGGTTCTGTTGGTCCCTAATGGAAGAGGCACATTTGACTTGAGCCTCTGAGGAAAGTGCAAAGTTCTGAGAGGAAAGTTTCCTCAGGTATCAATGCTGTGGCAGAATACATTTAACATCTCCGAGACATAAGTCCTATTTGATTTTTAAAAGAAGTTTTCTCTTGGATTGTTGAATATTGCTAAAACATGATTCAATTTTGCTTCGCTTTTCTTCATCTTTCATGTAGAGGTTATAACTCTGTTATGCTTAACCATTATTAGTGAATAAGAGGAACTTTAAAGGCAATCAAATATTAATAAAATTATTTGAAAACTTGCCTTCACTTAGCGCCAGTGTCAAGGTTGAAAATGTTCCTCAAGCAAAACCAATTATTTTTTTTTCACTTTTCTTTTCTTTCCTTTTTTCTTTTCCTTGTTTTCCTACATATTGTACACTCTCCCTCTTACACTCCATTGGTGACCACAGGGGATCCACAGGAACCTATGAAGAAGTGATTGTTTTTATTTGTTCTAAGTTTAAAAACTAAAACAAAAATAGAAAAGTAGAAAAAGTAGTTTTTGGTGCATAGATTACACAAAGATAAAGTCTTAAGACCACAATAAAACACAAATATGGAGTATGAACAAGCAAGAGGACAGAAAAGATGGTTTAAAACAAATATTGGGGGAAAAAATTTAAAATTCATGACCAATAAGTGGTGGCCAGCTGAAAAAAAAGTTGACCAAAGCTTTAGTTATACTTAGTCAAGTATTTCAGTTTTTTTAGGCATTTTCTCTTTGTATCCGGTGTGACATAAGTGAACAGATCAGTGTTTAGTGCATTAATCAAGGACAACTGACAACATCACAGAGGTCATCATGGACATTCATCGTTCGCTGCGATGACTGAACGTGTGACCTTTAGGTTTATAACATGATCTGACCATAAGGCCTTCCAGTCTTCATCACACTGCTTGTGTAACTCCTTTGCAGCTTTCTGTGCAGACCTGAAAAAACACACCTTAACAAGCCACAAGTGACACACTATCTCCTAATCCTCATTACAGAGGCATCTTCTGCTTAAAGACAAAGTGCACAACAGGGCCTCCTGGAGCCATTTCAAGGGCGTCTTAAGATCCCGCTGTTAGCCAAAGCCCCTTGTCTTTGAAACATAAGCCTCCTAAAGTTCCTGGAGATCCCCCCACTCTGTAAGGGGAGGAGAAAGCGTCCAGAAATAGCCCCAGTGTTAGAACACCTGTGCTAAAGTGTCTGTTGTGTGGGACAATGTGGTCCTCCTGAAGGGCTTATGAGAGCAAACAGCAATGGGAGAGAAACACTCTGGTCACACAGCGCAAAATAGAAAGGCTCATTAGACGTCTATCATGTGTTATCAACAACGTTTGAAGTCTCCAGCTTTGTGTTTCCTCCACTGATACACTAATGAATCCAAATTGTGAGGAAGGTAAGTTTTAAACTGAAGTCTAAACTACAACACAGATCAGTAGCTCTATATACCTTTTCAGTTTTGTTACCACTACCTTTCATTAGAACTACCTCAGACAGCCGAATTGTAGATGAAGAAGCATAGATGTGCCAACATGTAGGTTTGTTGGAATTTGGGCTACTTTGGAGAACTTCTTCCTCTGATTGTGATTCCATAATAGAATAGAATTACTTTAATGATCCCAGACTGGGAAATTATCTTCTAAAACAATAGGTCGATTAAAAAAATATCAGTACTTACCAAAAGTGTATATCAAAAATCTTGGCGCCGATACAACAATAACGTCAAATGTCCAGGTTTAACAAAACTTTTGTTCCATTTAAATGAATGTACGAATCAAAGTTCATTTGTTAAAACTTTACGTTTCTTTGCATCTCTATTTTCTGTTGTGACAATTCTGTGCTTTAGGTCTGGTGAGGTTTAAGCACAAAAACCACTTGGTTAGGGTTAAGAAAAAGATAATGTTTTGACTTACACTGTCTGGTTTTGCTGCCACCAAGACAGCTGCACAATGTTGGTTTCATTTCAAAACACTCCCAAACAGCGACCTCTGACTTTGCAATGCCACCACCACTGCCTCCTCCTCCTCCCTGATAAGCTCATATACAGAACACGTAAACCAAATGTAATATGATATACAGTGTGTAATGTAGATGCGTTGATATGATTTGATATGTATGAAAAGTACCAATTTAACACGTCTGTGGTTTGCAGAAATTACCAATCCCAACCTTTTATTCTGGCAGTGCAGTTTTTCTAATCTCTGTCTGTGTTTGCTGAGTTTTTCTTTGTCATGATCATGTCACGTCTCGCCTTTGCTATGGGCATTTTATGCTTTTATTAGAGAATTGACATTACAGAGATAACACGAAATGAAGGCAGAATTAGTAGAATAATACATACACGAGTAGACTCAGACAATTTAAAGGTATATAATGGGTTGACACCACATGGCTCCCAATGATAGACTCCAAAATAACAGTGTAGTACAGTATGCAAGTGCATGTATATGAGCTGTGGGATAATTTGTCTATTACAAATTGAATTTAAAATAAAGAATGAAAAGGGCACAAGTCAGCATGCATTCACCGATCACACACAAAAGGTTGGCAATCACGTTTTGACCTTGCTTCTCTTATTTGCTGCCTCCTCACAGGACAATGAAAGCAATAAGGGCTGCTCGGTCTACTCCTACCGGACTAACTCTACCTCTCCACCCAAGCCAGAGGAGTTTTCCAGGGATCGCGGAGAGCCAATGATCGGCCTCGCCTTCGGGACGCCGGAGCGCCGCAAAGGAAGCCTGGCCGACGTGGTGGACACACTGAAACAGAAGAAACTCGTGGAGCTGACCAAGACAGAGCAAGACGGTAGGCAGACGTCTGCACAGTTGTGTGTGTGAATGGTTCTTTGTGTGCTTTATCTGTAATTGTCCATGGAAAGATCTTGTATCTCCATAATGTGAACATAATAAGATCTAAGAAAAACAGACTTGTTTTGCTTTAATGAAAATGCATTTTTGTCTTTCTCTAAAAGGCTTGGAGAGAATACATTTTATAAGCTTATATGGATTTGAAAAATCATATAAACTCATATAATCTTTTAACTCATTTGGAAGCAGGGAAACTATCAAAAAAGGACTTTTAAGGTTCAATCATTTGCGGCTAAATGCCTTATTCAAGGGTTTCATAATGCTAAAAAAGGAGTTTTGGAGCTCATTCATGTAACCCATTTGGATTCCCCTTACCGGAGCAGGATAAACCTTTAATTCAAAGGCCCCTTTTTGCATATTTTTCTTTCCATTTTAGGCAGAGTAATTCACTGTGCAGTAGTGAATACGAGAGCAACCAGTAGTCATGTACGTTTCAGAACTGTTGATTCTTCACTGTCATTTTAAAAAAATTTTTTTTTTATTGTTAAATTAACTGGTGCATCAGTTTGTAAATACCTCAAGTATTATAGATGAATAGATCATAAAGTCCTGTTGTAACTACAACAAAAGGAAGATAAACCACATGTGTGCTGGTAAAGTCATCTCGTGCTGTTGTGTGTTAACCCATTTCTGGATACGTATTTGAATGATAGGATACATTTTCACACAATGTGTAATTTTTTACAAAATATACATCCGGTGCTCCTTGCTGTACCAAGTATAAGTGAAAATCTCACTCAAATGCTGAAATGTTATCAAATTTCATTTCTGTCAGGACATAATATTTTGTAAAATTATAATTATAATAAAGCAAAAAAAACAAACATCTTTTTATCCCTTTCAGGCTTTAAATCATGCTTTAGAGCCGTTATATTTTCTGAGATGGCTATCCTAGATGGCAAACCGAGGGGTATTTGTCATTAAAAGTGACTGAGGAGCGTTGAAAACAGTTTCAGAGCTGAGTTTATTCCTTCATATTTAATAGACAGGATGCTGTTGTCCCTCATTTACACCTCACTCTCAAATAAAACGAGAACAACCTTACCTGTATTTTGTTTTCCCTTTCTGAACACATCCTCTTCAGAGGATCTTTGAACATCTAAAATTACACCTGACAGATCCCTCGCTTGTTAGATCACAATATCAATCAGTGAAAACACTGGCATCCCTTTCTCCTCTGCTCCTCTGCTCCTCTGATCTACACCACTAATACAGGAAAGCGCCAGAGTCTCCCAGCATGCCTCGGCTTGCCCCATCCCACCCCACAGCAAGCCAGATCTAAAACCATCTAACACCCTTCTTTACTGTTATGTGCACATAGTAATCATGATGATATCAGAGGAGTGCTTGATCTCTCTCATTTAAAGGTTTTTACTTTGTTATTGATACAGTAAAGTGGGCCCGAGTGGGGCAGCCAGAGGCGTAGTACAGTACACAGTGTCTTTAGTTGAAAGATAGGTAGCTTCTCCTCTTATCTACAGTACAGAAAGGAAAAACCTGAGTGTGTGTGTGACTGTGTTCAAAAGTGTTGTGACATCTTCCTGTCAAATCAAAGGGAACATGAGTGGAAGGAAATGCTGGGGGACAAGTGTGTGTCTTCTTTTCACTTTTTTCCATCACACGTGCAGGTTTCTCCTTTCCCATCCTCAACAGGCTTGATCCCGCTTGGCTTCTGATTCTGCTTCTTTTGCATCGCATGGCCCTGTTCTGTGCAGCAGAATATATAAAAAATAAATGGTCCTGTTGGCTGCAGTTTGCTGTTTGTGCAGCATTACAAACCGCAAGAGACTAAAATGATCCGTCACAGGTAACATGAATAAGACTTCTTTAGTTTTCTAGTTTAATCACAATAGCTTTCCAGTCTCATACTGGACTGGATTGTATTTCATGGCTTTTAACTAGATGAACAAGAAAAGTGGTCAAAAAAATGTTTCCTTTTCTTGCTATCCTGTGTGATCATGTGATTTGGGTCTAACTTTTAGAGTACTATATATTAAAGTGTCAACTATTGATCAATTTGAAATATAGCACAGAACATACAGACATTAAAAACACATCAGACAGACAAAAACAACAGATAAAATCTGACAAGGACATCTAATTTAAAAAAAATAATAGTAATTAAAAAAAAATATATATAATTTTGATCATGTATGTGTCTTAAAAGACAGGCTCTGTGAAGTCAAACAGATGAACAATGGACTTTAGACACAGACACATCAACAGCCCCATAGTTCATCTGTGAATACAGCCTGAAGTGTTTCACCCAGTGATGCCCAAAATGACTCAGATTTCCTCCACATTTTACCCCTCAGGGACAAAGAAGAGAAAAAAACTCTATAGCTTGCTATTGAATTCTACTCTTCCTTTGTTAAGTAGTGGAGCTGATGTCCCCAATGACAAGTGGCATTGATCAGGCTGCAAACACTTAGCTAAGAGAAAAACAAACGAGATAAAGATGTGCAATATAACCAGGCACACTGAATCATACAGCGTTAGCATGAATAATAACTCTGGGCCTTGTAAACATTCATGTGAATTGCTGTGTGGTCCTTTAAGATGCATTGTAAAAATGTCTTTCATGCACTGCTGTGGAAATGCAGTTCATTTAGAGCATAGTGTAACCCTATGTATGGAGATCGACAACTACCCCAGCTTTTTTCGCCTAATGAGTTTAGGTAAAATGCGAGACGTTGATCAATAGATGTCTAAATGCTTCATTTAGTGAAATCTCCTTCATTGGCAAACAGTTACATTCAAAACCGTTCAGCCTTAAACATCCACACCCTTTTTCGTTTTATTTGTTAATTTGTTGGAATTATGCTTCATTTCATTACGACTCCCACTGTATGATGATGGGGTTGCTGTTTTGCTCTCCCTTTCTGTTTTTATCCTTCAAATTCAGGAACCTTTGAAACCACTTTTGGCGCATTTTTGGAATCCCTCTTCAACAGGCAACCTTGATCACATCCTGATTTAAAGCTTTGTTGTGTATCACTGGTAAAGGCAAATCATTTGCTTGCAGGTTTTTGTTTGTTGTAGGAATGTAATGCAGGCAGGAGTGCAAGGCCACAATGGCAAGTAGGCTTATAAACTGACTCCTGCTGTGGATCATTTTGTATTTCAAAATGCACGGCAGAAAGCTCCACAGGTTTATTCTGTATGGGCGCCAAGTCTTTTTCCGTATCTTCAGTGGCATGTGTTAACTTAGACTGACACTGAAAAAAGCATGGTTTTGTTCAGAATCCTTTTATAGCACGACCAGATTTGATCATCAGCGCTCAAAAGGCGAGCACATTAAAGCTTGAACAATGCCATCCCTCGCCTCGTCCTCTGCCTCCTGCTGAAAAGGGTCCAGTCAGCTGAGCTTTCCCAGGTTAGATTGGCTGTATGATCAAATGGAACAGACCCTATTAGCCACTGAGCACTCACTTAGCCTAACATGGCTGACCCCTCTGTGCACTGTGGCCCTGAGCTAAAGTGTGGATGATGTCGTTGTTAGCCTTCGCGCTGCGCTCACCCCCTGTCGGCACGCTGTTAGCTGTCCGCTGCTCAGAGGAGCCCTAAGTGCCTGTGACAGTTCTAATGAATAGACATGGCCTCGCTTTGCAATGTGGGAGTTTTTCTTTTTTCTTTTCTTTTTTTTAACCCAACTGCCACCTCAGCTTTTATAAGATATCAAGAACTCTTCAGGATTGTGTCAGCTGTATTGCCACACAGCTGGTTGCTGCAAACACGTCCTTTCTGCCTGGACTTTCACCATGACCAAGTGGGTGAAGGTCCAACGTTTTGCATTTATATTTGGTTGTGCCTGCATTATGTGAAGGTTTAGACAAAAGGGCTTGCTGCATACAAAAGGCATCCTCCATACGGCGCTAAGCACTTAGCCCTTATTTAACTGGCTGGTTACTGACTAAAATGTTCAAGGCCAGGATGAGGAAACATCAGAAGAGAAAATGTGGGCACCAGGCTTCCTGTGGAATGGAAACACTCCTCCATCCTCTGTCATTTTGTAGCTAAAAATAAGAGATAAAGAAGATGGGAAATAAAAGCTTGTAATAAACTGAGAAATCACCCGAACAATAACCAGTCTGATATTGTGCATAGGGTACTTGTTTGCCATCATTACTCTGAATTCACCTTGTCTCCTTGAGCCCTCAATTCAAAAACTGAAAAAGCAGTCAAAAGTGGACACATTTATCTGAATGTCAACCCAAACAATTATGCCCGATGGACATGAAACCAAGTGAAGTGTGCAATCAAGCTCCCTCAGTTTTGATGACTGAATCATTATCTGTATTGTTGTGCCTCCCCGGGCCCCAACCCTCTGTTAACGGGACCTGGCATGGGCACGGTGCCCTCATGCCAACTTAGTCAGCCGTCTAATGTGCCTAGAGCAGCTCTGGCGCCTGGCAAACACTTAACATCACTCTAATCCCTGCTTACTCTCGAGCCCATATGAATTACCGTACAATTCATGTGTTTCATTTGCAAATGAGATTGGGCTCAATTACCGCTGCACTGTACCGCTGCATAGTGGTTACAAAACGGACACCTGTGTGACTAATTTATGAATTCGACTTCTAAACTGGAGTCAAGTCTGAGGAGGATTCTTCTTCTAAGTGCTACAGATGATATAAGAGCACATCTGCTGTTGTTTCGGTTTAAGATGAGAGCATGTAGACTGACTGGAGAGAGCGAGGCTTCCAACTGTGTACTACTCACAAATTTAATGGGACATTGCTCTCTCATGTTTTTTCATGATTGCTCAACATTCACAGTGTTGACAGGCAGTCAGACACTATTTGATGCCCATCAGTCAAGAGGCATTGGTCTAGAAGGTTTGTGCACAATCCGTTGCATCAAATATATATATATATATATATAATTTTTTATTATATTTGGAAGAGATCCCAGAAATATATACTTGTTAAAAGAACACAGCAGATTGTGTTGCTACCTCCAGGCATATACCAAAACCCTGACTGATGATACAGTTTCGAATTTGTGAACATCGCCAGCTGCCCCTCCCATCATATGGAAATGGTCAACTTCACAGCTTCCAGACTGGCATTAGTGACAACATGATGTGACGGTGCATGTCTGCGATGCAACAAAACCGGCTTTCTTTTCATAAGTCATCATGAATCCATTTTTGGGGTAGCTTGACCTCATAATTAGATGCCATTTAGAGGCCATTTTCTCCTTTTTTCCTGTTTCAGCTGGAAATATCTTGAGTTATAAATCACTGCATGAATAAAATCCCCTTAAACATATTTTCTCAATCAGCTTCTTATGAGTAAAAAAGTCTTATGTGAGCTTAATTTCTTTTTAGAATATATTTCTGTATTTGTGAATGTGCTCTTTGTCACTTGCTTGAAATAGGAGAGGGGTTGGAAAGTAGTGATGTCACAAAGGGCACCAATCAAAATAAGATATCATAATCTGGTGACGGTTAAGAGGCTGTTTGCGTTTGCTTGGGTGGTGCAGTGAATCTTGTTTCTTGACAATTTGTGTATTTCACCTCCTCTATGTGCATAGAAGACGATATTATACCTTGTAAGACTGTTTTCTGCTGGAAAACCTTATATAAATATGTAAGTGATGGAGCACAAGAATTCTTGAAGAATCTGCCTTCTGGTTGGCTCAGTGCATTTTACCTATGATTTTCGAGTGAGCGACCAGAGTTTGTGTCCCCTGAGTAATTCGAGTTTTCTTTATGGCTTTTAGACTCCATTTTTCATTTGCAGTTTGGTTAGGTTTAGAAAATAAAACTACAACGTTAGATTCAGGCAATGAAAATTCTTGGTTAGGTTTTGAACAAACTTATGGTTTGGATTAAATTAATGAATCAGCATTCGCTTTTGGTTTCGAATGGGACATGAGCAGTGACGATCACCAAGCAACTCCCAGGACTTGGGTGCCAAGTCCTAATGAAGCGGATTAAGAGTTTTCCAAGTCTTTAAAATAAATGTTTTTTCTTCAGTTTATTGATGCTAATTTAGTCATGAAAGTCACATTTTATCCAGAACCCACAACAACTGCTTTTGGTTTTGAAATCAAATTTAGAGGACCTTCATTTTTACTAAGACACCTACAGTCAAAGCCAAGTTGTCTGAACTGTTTTCAACAAATAACTTTAGGCATAATCCACAAATTACTTTAGGGGCAGCAAGTTTCTGTTGATTGACTGCCTCTTCACACCAACACTCTTCTCGTCCTGTGACCTCTAGTAGCTTCTTGTGCAGCAGCTGTTTTATGAGCCTTGTCCTTGTTCTGTGTGTTTAAGCCTGTGTTGTCCAGTTATGAGGAGTCTGCACAGTGTCTTGAGTGGAAGCCAGGCCAGAGTTGGGCACCCAATCACCCTTATAATGGCTTCCCCAGCTGGTGGAGGAGGTCAGAGTGAGGCCAAGCCTGCTTTTAACCCTGCTCCTCTGTGACAATAGAGACATTCTGCCAGGCTTCGTTTTGTTCTTGCTTACAGCTCAAAGCCTGTTTCAACATTTCCGCTGTTACTGCCACTCAAACTGTTAAAAGTAAGTCCTCTTCTGGATGCGGGTCTGGTGAGCTGGCAAGTTGGGAGTGATGCAAAATCTTGCACATGCTGCAGATGCTCTACCTGACTTAGACAAGATATTATTTCTGTTACAGTGGAACAAATGGATCTTTCTTCTAACTAGCACATCTACCTACGAGCCAGGGCCTGTCGTTATCAATGCTTGATGAATAATTTATCTGCAGTCTTTTTCAACTAAGCTGCAGATGAAGCTATGGTGCATTACTAACCTTCGAACCTAAGCAGGCCCTGTGTGTTTGTGTGTGAGTGTGTGAGTGTGTGTGAGGGCTTATGGATTCATACACTCAGGTGGAAGTAGTTGTGATGACAGCTTAACAGGCTAGTTGGGTCGGCCCAGAGAGTTAAGCTTATTGGCTAATTAACAAGGTCTTGGCCCTGACACTATGTTTGCCCTCCTTTATGGGATTGGCAGCTTGAGCTGTGATTGTATGCAGGCAGAAGCTTTGTCTATGTGTCTCTGTGTGTGCGTGCATGTAGATTAGCATTTGAGGTGCTTGTGCATAGAATACTGTCCTGACTCTCCATGTTATGGCAGCACTGTGTGTGTAGAAAGTCTGGGCTTTTTTTTCCCCAAACATAAGCTTCATTCTTAAATCTTGAATCTACTGATCTATATCCGAGTGTTTAGTGGTCAGTGCTGCTCTCCTCAGCTCTGCCAGCAGGCCGACTCCCTTTGGACTTTTTGTGGTTGGTTTCAATCTCTTCCCTTGTAATTGATAGGGATCTCTTTACTAATGATCAGCCACAGTCAGTGGGTCTTGACTACAAATACAGTCAGTGGGATATGCCTGGTAGCCCTCTGCTGCTCAGTTTGGCTGCAGGCCAGCCAGCATATGGTACGAGCGCATGCGATGTGGTTTGCTGGAACAGATTTGAATGTTATCCAAAAGAATCAGATTAAATTGTGATTTTATCAAGTACTCCTTTTTTCACTTGGATTTCAGTTGAATGCCAAATTGTTCACCTGATAATTCAGCATCTGGCAACGGCCGACATGATATAACTGTAACATAAAAAAAAAAGATACTGCCTGTGTCAGAGCCAATACATACATCATGTTTGAGGCCAGTGGAGCGTGTTTGACACGGCACTTCAAAGATGTGGACTTTTATCCCCTGGAATACAAACTGTGATGAACGCTGTTGAACTATCACACACATGGCTTTGATATACAGTGTGTTCTTTAATTAACTTGTCATTTTTGCCAAAATTTATTAGATCATTTTACTTATTTTTAATATTATTTTCTTGAAAACTTGGTGTCATCAGTTTTTGTTTTATTTTGGATATTGAAAAACAGTTAAGAATTGTATAAATACATATGAAGGCATCTGGTGCATAATGAGATCCTCTTTGTTCTGGAAGCATGCTATGAACTGTAAACTTAACTGGGTTGGGAGGGTTACTTTAGAAATGTAATCTAATGCAGTTGCTAATTACCTAATCAAAGTATCACAATATTAAAGTAATGCAACTTGATTACTGTTGGATTCCCTCAATATCAAACATATGAAAATTAAGAAAAGAGCGTGTTATGATGACTTTTATTTAATCTTAATGCATAAAAGTGTGTATTCTTATAGAATCCCCCTTTTTTTTACCAAATGTATCTGAAATCTAATCTAAAAGTAAAACATTTACTTTGCAAATCTATTTCATGGACATGCTACTCCTAAACATAAATAGGTGGTGCCTGATTATGTGAATTTGATGATAGCTCCAATCACAGCTAATATAAGGAGCAGCTGTGTAACTGATGCATTTTCCATCTCATCCTGCTCACTTTTCCGATATTGAGGTGTTGTCAGGTTTGGGGTTGGGGCTGATCGGGGTCGGTTTGAGGTTTAGTTGGCCATGTTGGATCCACTTTCCTTTACTGTTCTTTGGTCAGCTGTGGAGCGGTTGTCGGCTCAACTCAACCCCCCCCTGTTGATATTTTGCTCCATGACCCCCCATCTCTCTTCTGTGACCTAAACCATAGATCCAGCCCACATCAGCTTCCCTGAGGGTCGGTCCAAAACAACGCTTCTATTGTGTCTGAACCACACATCGCGCTGTATGTATGTGTGTTTGTCGGTGTGTGTGTGTGCTAAGTAGGGTAGGGTTTCATATATCATGCCTAAAGTGGAACCAGAAGGCCAGGTCTTGAACTGATGTTTTGGAAGCGTGCGTTCAACAAAGAAGCAATTTTTCAACCTGGATGTGTGTTCAGGTTCCAGTAGGCTTGTTTTTTCTAAAAACAAAAAGATTTTTCAGTCTCTTGATTTTCAGATTCTTCAGTGACTTAACATTGGCATAACCATTTTGTCCATCCAGTCTAAATGAAAATATTTCACAAAATGTATTCTCCACAAAATAACCTTATTAAAGACATTTTATTTATTTTCAAAAAAGGAAAAAAATAAACCCTGAAAAATGTGAGAGGAGACAAAAGAAATAACATATGAAAGCTCTGTTGTTATCCAGTGACTAGATGTTTTACCTAACATTATAAGTAAGTAAATCCAAAGTGACCTTGTTGCTACTGTGCATCATTATACCCCCAAGCTTGTACAGCTTTTAAAGCTTATAGATTACTCTTGCTTGATAGTTCTCCAGCTCCAGAGCTGAGATAGAGAAGTTGGAAAGCATCTGAAAAATGTTGGGCTTTTATTCCTTCACAAAGCGAATGATAATTGAGAAATGAAATCAGACAGTTTTAAGATGCACCATATGTCCAAGTGTTGCCAAACAAGTCTTGAGTTGGTCAGACTTCGTTGGGTCTGATGACGTGAGATTTTTACCTTTAATTCTTGCTGCTCAATCACTGCAGTTAGTGTAATTTCTAACGCAGTACCTTTCCTTTGTGAAAAACGTTGTTTCCCAACCCTCAGAGTGTTGGTTGTCAATATCAGTAACATAATTCAGGGCAGACCTGACCTCTCTGGCTTCACAGCAGGGATCAGCAGCCAGGCTTTTCTAGTTTAAGCTCACACCTTCAATCGAAACACTATCCTTTGTCTAATTCAGGGCGGCAGGGTTTTCAACCCGATGCCTTCTGGAGCACCGCCACCTTATATCACATAAAGTACTTCACGCTGCTGGGAGGGAGTACTGTGTGAGTATTTTTAGCGTGGGTGGCCCCAGTGGGAATTAAAGCTCCATCTAGGCAAAGTTGGTCCACCTCTCACCTGCAGGTGAGCCCTGCATAGGGTGTAGGTTGGTTGCCATGTAAGTGTATGTTCATAACTGCTATTAAGTGATCTTTATGCTGAATAATGTTTTTGTTTTGTTTTGTCACATCAGGATATAAAAATGCTAAAATTACTTTCTGATTGTCAGCTGGTTGGAGTAGCAGATACTATTTAACTCACTCCGTTATTGTCTGAAGTTTACAAAGACTACTGTATAACTTCCTTCATCGCCTATGAATCCAATCACAAGAAGTAGTTTGCTTTCTCAATCTACTACGATTGTTAACTGAAAATCTTTGTTTGGAAAAAAAAAAACAATTTAAAGCAACAAAATGTTACTTCGTGGAGAAGGATGGTTGAATTTTTTGTCTGATGCTTTGAGTTGGTGTCCGATCCAAGCAGCCAACCCAAAGTATTTGACAATCTGGTGATGACACTCGACAATCAACTAAGCAGTTCCGTTTTGTTGCTTTAAATATGTTGTGAAATTGTGAATTCTTGCGGCATTCTTCATTATTTTCTGACATTTTGCAAACCAATAACGGCATGGTCCAGCAAGCAAGATAGATTTACAATAGATTTATTGATTAATAATAATTTTAGCGACTATCTCCCCCTTTTTTATACCACATTTCTAAATTCAGCGTAAAGTTTTGTTGCATCGATACAGGTGGCCTACTCTGGGCATATCACTGGGCAAGAGAATGTGTGCGTGTGAGCTTACAAGTGTGTGAGTGTATGGGGGGTGACGTGTCAAAAGAGGGTTACACAGGGCTACTATCCCTCAGAAACCCACCTCCCCCTTCGACCTCGAGGGCCGGCTGCTTTCTCAGGCCATGTTCTGCGACAAGAGAGTCTCGGTGTCATCTGACAGATGAAAATAGTGTGTGTGAAATGGACACCGTGCTAACACGCAGCCAGGCTAACCACTCTGCAGTTTAATGGTTTTACAACACTGAGCGAGCAGTGATAGGCCATTGAAAGTGTGTGTGTGTAGTGTGTGTGTGTGTGTGTGCGTCATAAACGCTCTGTGCAATTAAACGTCTCAGCACTGTACTGGCATTCTTTAATCAGTGTGTGTGGTGTGTGTTGTATGTTCAAGTGCTAGCAGTGTAGCAGTGTTCTCATATCAGTGTGAATGTGTGAGTGCGTGTGTTGTCTGTGTGTATCTTTTTCCTCCTCCTGGCTGGCCTGTCTCCTCATGTTTGGACATATGTTGAGTTTTATTTCACTGAGACATCAATCCTGCTGGCCAGCTGTTAGGACAGCTGCTCTCTCTGTGCCTCTCTCGCTCTATTTCACTTTTTCACTCTATCGGCCACTCTCGCTCTGTCTCTCTGTATCTTTCCTCCTATCTGTCTGTTTCTGTCGGTCAGCCTCTCGCTTCTTCTCCTCACATTATCTTAAATGTTTTTGTCTCTACCTTTCTTTACTATTTTTGTTTCTGTCTGTTTCCGTATTATTTATCTTTTTCTTTCTTTCTTTCTTTCTTTCTTTCTTTCTTTCTTTCTTTCTTTCTTTCTTTCTTTCTTTCTTTCTTTCTTTCTTTCTTTCTTTCTTTCAGTCTTTCTTTCTTTTTCCCTTTTCCTTTCTTTCTTTCTTTCTCTGATGCTGTGGGGTCTGCAGCTAAAGTCACACCACTGACATAAATTTGGAAGTGCAAAGTGTAGCTGTCAGCTTCCATTTACACATGTTCAGTAGCACAGTTAAGACTGAAATGTTTTGGGTTTTTTAGCCTTAGATGTGTTACACAAACATCAGGTACTCGCTCGAACACTGGCCTTTGTTGTTTTTAACATTAACTAATTTTTCAGATTAATGTTTTTCTCTCTTTACTTTGGCGTTGTCCTGCAGACTCAGGAGCTCCTGAGCTTTGGCACACCACATTGTGTGTGTGTGTGTGTGTGAGAGAGAGAGAAAGTGAGTGAAAGAGACGCTGTGTTTCCATCCAAATGTCAAGTGAATTATAGAGGAACTTTTGAAAAGTCATCAAATCTAAAATGTGAACCAACTATGCTTCTATAAAGCAAACATACCAGCTTCCTGAATGTAGACCCACTGCATGTCAAAACAAATGGAAACTTTCTCTCAGGTATTGTTCTTGTTCTTTTGTGTATTTGAATTAAGGTCAAATTTCCCACTTTCACCTGAAGCCAAATACAGAAAAATATATCTGGCTTATAATGACCATACAACCACAATGGAGAAGTGTCTTGTTTTGACATGAAAGAAACAACATGTACGATGTTTCACAGAAGGTGTGATGACTTTATCTTCTCGAGTCTGGACATCTTTCTGTTGCAGTACAATGAGACTGAACAAACTCTACTGATTCAGAAACATTTTATAACTTAAACTATTAATAACTTAAATACATAGATAAATTAATGTACGATCCTGTCAAATCGTGGGACAGCTGTGGAGGGGTTTGGAAATTAAGCGACAAAAGGCCTTTTAAATGTACTTCTGAGTTACTTTGTCTCCATGTCAACATCAGCTGATCTTAATGGTTATTGTAGTCAGCGATACCAAATTGGTGGGAATATCGTAAATTGACAAAAATAAGGTAAAGCTAGGTAAAAGTGTCGGCCATAGCAATATTATCCAGTAGGACCTTGCGACCTTGAAAATGGGAAAATACTACCATTGTGCTCTATTAAGAACATTTTATTGAAACGTTCATTCCATGAAAAAGTTTTGAAAATACAGAAACAGAGAGAGTAACAGACAGACAGAGGGAACAGAGAGAGGGACTCAGTCTGAGTGGAAGCCTGTGGCACACTATGTTGTTTTTGGCACTGGATGTTTGGGAGTGTTGATGCTTGCCTCACACACACTCACAGTTACACACTGCCTGTGGCTTGTGAAACACCCAAAACACTGTCTCTTGGCATGTTGGCGTGGGGACAGGTGATAAAAGTGTGTTTACCCTAAACACTCGCCGGCTGACTGGCTGTCTCGGCGCTGATTTACTACAACTCTCTCCCGTTATCCACTTCTTATCGCCTTCGCCTCGCTACTGTGTCTTTTTGGTTTTAGTGCTCACTCACTCCTTCTCTCCGTCTCCCCTCCCTGTCATGTGTTGTAACCGTTTTACAACCAATTAGAAATGTCCAATAACACTTGTGTCTGTTTGTTTTTTTTCATCGAGGAGATAAAGAAGGTGATTGATAAGCTACTTCTACAGTTCAAAATAATATGAATAAAACACGTTTTAACACAGGCTTTCTCAATTTCTCCTCACTTTTCCTAGCACTCATCTCTCCCCTCCATTGTCTTTCATTGATCACTTTTCTAATCTCTCTCTTATCCTTCCATACAACTCTCTGCACTTACAGAGCATTAAAAACAAGCATCTTCATCATCTTGCTCCTCACCTCACCTTCCCTCTTGTTTTCTCTTCATCCACCCTTCCTTCTATCCTCACCCCATTCATTCACCATATCCCTCCTCCTCTTTTTAACCACCCACCTTCCGCATTTCCCCTCCACTTGATAAAGGAGTCAGTGTTCGGACAGCGAGGAATTTTTATCCACCCTCCAATCTAAACAGCACTTGATCCCTGACTCGGTCTCGGGGACAGATAGAGAGCCATCTAGGGTAAAACATTCCCCTCTCATCCCTCTCTTCTTCTTCTCTTCGTCTTCTCATCCCCGATCTCACCTCACCCCTCCCATCCCCCACTGTCTCTGTGTCCGATCTGTTTATCGGTACGTGGGGTATAAATTGCGCATCAGAGTACACACACGGTTGACTTATGCAGATGTCTAGGAGTTACAGGTTGTATTTTCCTTCTTAAGTGCTCCCATAAATCGCCTTCCCTAATTTTGTTTTATGGGACGCCTAGTGGACGAGCGCACATTGGCGTCTTTAGGTCTTGTGATGAGAAAAAAAAGCAGCTCATCTGACCCCATCCTCCAGCTCTCCCCCTTTAGTGGCTGTAAATATCACCCATTGAACCAAATGTATACAAATTCATATGCAATGGAGCCACCCGTCCCATAAATCTACTAAAATATGGGTGGATTCATAGACATTGTCTTAACCACCTTATTCTACTGCTATGTGGACCATCCCGCTGTTTTTTCCCAAATATGGGAAACCACCATCATATATTCCTGTATTTTTTAAGGTCTTTGTTGTGTAGCCGTGTACCACTCCTCCCTCCCTCACTCGCTGCCATTGTCCCCCCCTTTGTTTACACTGATCCCATGTGATCTGGATGTCTACATTAGCTTATTTACAACAATCATAATCCGACTGTAAACATGCAAGGCTTTAATGGACTCAGTGAGGAAGTAGTGCTCGGCCGCTGACTGCGTGTCTTGACCACACAATGGGCCCATACGTACAAACTAAACATTAAGCCATTCACAATAGGCCATGTGCCCCTTATGAATGCCTATAGCGCCTTTTGTCAGGATAAAGGCACCACAAATGAGCTATTGTCTGACTTAACCATTCTAAATAAGGCAAGCCCTCAGGGCCATGTTTTCCGCACAGCACGCAAGAATGTCTCCTTTTTGTGTGTGTGTGTGTGTTTTTTGACGTCCTTGGTGGCTGAGGCTTCGGCATGGGGCCCTGCGTGACCATGACTCCATCTGTGGCGTGTCCACTGGCACGAAATTCAGAGAGTGCAGGGAGCAGTTTCACATGGAGACACACACTCACATTTTTGTACACCTTAAAATGGTGGAAGAAGTATTGAGATTTCATGATCAAATGCACAGAACACAATTTCTGTCATTAGGGGTCACTCATCAAAAAAAAAGTGGCTTGATGAGGTGGTGAAGTAGTGTGAGATCACAGGAGTCTTTATTATCATGCTGCCATTGTCGTTTAAGTCTATCTGATGTGACGAGGGCAGAAATGTTCACAGATGAGGTTATTGTTTTTACGTTTTTATTCACGTCATGTTAAGTCGTGTTTGCTGACCTCTTTCCTCACCCTCTGGCGTATCTGTCTGCGTATCTTACTGTCGGAGAAATTCAACTTCATATTCAAATTCAATTCGATTAAAGATAGGATTTCTCTTGATTTGAACAATGTTGGAAATAGTGGTGATGCAATTTCATGATATTTACAATAACCATGATATATCCTGAGATGATGTATGGTTTTGTGAATCTTTGGTTTATGAGGTCATCTGAACTGTAATTGTTCTTTTTGAATACTATCTTACAGTTAAGGTTACAGGGTCTCCTCACCTCCCCACACTTTTTTGAGGGTGAAGGAGGTGAAATGGCACAGAGAGCGCTACTTACATCGTTTTAGTGCTGTTGTTAACCAATAGTGCCACAGTGCTCTGTGGCCTTCTTGAAATCTGCAGCGTTCCTTTTGGCATTTGCATAACTCTTTCCTCCTGCCCTGGGCAGATCAGGGAATAAATCGCACTGATAAACTATTAGAAATAGTGTCACCACTTTTTGTGGTCGTTTTTATTCCTCAGGGATGAACAGCAGACACAAACACAGACACACAGACTGCAGGCATTGAAATGAAACACTCCCCACAGGTCATCACGCAAGTCTATGGTCCTTTTAATTTCATTGTTGAGAAGAAGCAACGGCTCATTCATCCAGGATCAATTAAAAGACTATATGTTATAAATTCATGAAGTTATTATAAAGATGAGCTCTGTGTAGGCATGATTAGAAAAGAAAACACGAGCAGAATTTACCAACAGAGGGAAATGCCTTAATTTGAGTATAAAATGGAAAAAATCCAGTAACGTACCAGTGCGTCAAACCTGTACTTATAGTAAATGTACATAGCTACAGTTCATCACTGTTACCTGGCGGCATGTATGCTTGACTTTGTGTATCTCTGACTTCTTTCGGATGAGTCACACACAAATATGTGTGCAGTCTCTGTTTGCTGGTCTGCTCTGCATGGTTAAGTATTGAAAAGTTCCCATTGTTTAAATAAAGTTCACAGCAGGACTCCAATCGAACAAATGAGACCTTATGAATCTTATGAGACCACGTGGGACCACTGATGTCTATTATCCTGAGGCTATGAGACATATTGTGAGAAAGAGGACAGCCGCAAATAAGACAGTGTCTCAGAACAATGCAGACATTCTCAGTTGGTCAGCTGGATGGCTGCTGCAGTTTTTTTTTTAAATTTCAGTGAAAGAGGGAGGATACGGTTTGTTGTTCCCATTTTGAGAAAATGATCAATTCATAGGAATGGAATCTTTTCTCTCTTGTCCTTTTCCCTCTGTCTATTATTTTTTTCCCTTCTCTTGCTTCTGCTATGTATTTCAAAGTTGATTTATGTGGGTCATAATACATATTCTCAGATATCTTTAACTTTAATCTCAACAGGTGGTAAAAATACATCCCAGAAAACATTCTTACTCCAAAAGTCTTTACAAATCTGAATAGTTGTCATCTCAAGAATATGGCAGTAAAAATGATCATTTTGATTGATGTTGAAATTCATAGAAAACCCTATCACGCTGTTAAAAGACACAAAAAGTAATGATGATTGTTTTCTGTCTCTTTGTAGAGCCAACCTGCATGGAGAGGCTCCTATCCAAGGACTGGAAGGAGCGCGTTGACCGCCTGAATGCCAACGAACTACTGGGGGAGGTCAAAGGTAGGAGCAGTCACAAGTCAGAGAGATAACATCCACCTCAGGGCCGGCATCCACATACACAACTACAACCCTGACACAAAAATGAGTTGGCCAAGTACAAAAACAAAGCAGAATGTGATTATTTCCTTATCCTTTTAGACATATGCTAAATTGAAAACAGTACTAAGACGATATATTTAATTTTTTTACCTCATCAGCTTCATAGATTTTTGAAAAAATATCCTTAGTCTGAATTTAATCTGAAATAATGTTTCACAAGTTGGGACAGGAACAATGTGAGACTGAGAAAGATGTTGAATGCTCAAAAACACTTGTCTGGAACATTCCACAGGTAAACAGGTTCGTTGTTAACAGCTGATAGTATCATGATCAGGATGAAAGGGACATTTGCGAAAGCCTCACAAGCCAGGATGGGAAGAGGTTCGCCTGAAAGACATGACTGTATAAAAGATATTACTACACTACTGGGCTGTCTGTTAACACATTTTATTTGCTAATGATTGCATTCTGTTTTTATTTATTTTTTTACTACCCAACTATTTGAGAGTTTGGGTTGTACAACTAAACCAACATTCACATTCACAGCCACAAACAGTGAGCTGTCAAGGTTTACAGGCTGCTGACAATCTCTGTCCCTATTTCACTGTGGCCTTCTGCAACAGATGGCACAGCAATACATATGTTTTTTTTTTTGTCCTAAATGTCTGAAACCTGCAGATTCTTAGCAGCTGAGGAACATCTCTTTATTCTCTCTGGCTGACCTTTAAATGTGCAGTGTTAGAAAACAAGCAAATGGTATCTGCAGAAAAAACGTTTTGCAAAGCTAAATTCAAGGGTAAGGAACATTCAAACATGTTGTAATTCTCTCCGCCGTGTGTGTACTTTCAGCATGTTTCTGCATATAAAAGCAAACGAGTAAATGGTCGGGAGGCCTACCTGTCACCACAGACAGAGCAGTGAAGGCCGGTTTTACACAGGACAGGTTGTAATTGCATCTTTGATTAAAGGGTGTGAATGAAGGGAGAGGCCGCACACACTCCAATATTTTTGTCAGCAAATAGCATTTATGAAGCTATAAATTGCACCTAGGCAAATATATTCTCGACCTGCACTGATATTCAACAGTGAAAATAGCTGCACTGTGTTTGTGTGTGTGTGTGTGTGTGTGTGTGTGTGTGTGTGTGTGTGTGTGTGTGTGTGTGTGTGTGTGTGTGTCAAGGGTGGGGGGTCTTATGATAAAATCTCATTCAGCGGCTGCAGCAAGAGGGACAGGTGGAAATGAAAGGCCATCCTTTGAAAGCAAACAAGGCTGCCAATTTTATTGATATGACCAAAAGCTAGCATCTTTTCAGTCCTATTCTCTTCATGTTGTATGACATATTTTGCTTGTTTAGAAGATGTTTCAGGGTTAACTTCTCGGATAGGTCATTGGTGTAGTAGGAATTATTTTTATGTAGTATGATAAGCACTGACAGACAATGTGAAACATGTCCTCCATCATCCTCATTGTAATCATCATTATATTGCAGATTAGAAACATAATTTTAGTTTTTAGCAATAATAGCAATAATAACGCATTTCTAAGAAATTGTAACATAAAATAAGACAAAGACCTGACAGAACAATAAGTTATCTTATATTATATGACCAATAATTCTACCTACCAATAAGAATTCAAAGTGGCCGAAATGGTCAGTTGGTTAAGATCATAATGTGCCTATCCGATGATTTTTTTCCTTTGCCCCAACATATGTTAGGTGTATTCTTTAAGGGGGCACTGTACATTGTTCTTTATAATTATGTAAAAATAAATAAATTAAAAGGGTTTTGAATTCCCCCACCATAGTTTCACAAACAGCATTTTGGATAGGGTCCCCAAAAAGCTAGAAATGGCCCTGGTAAGGACATACTGTTCAGTTAGAAAGAAAAATGACAGATAACACTGGTAGAAAACACGTTTCTGTGGAAAATTGATCAATTTACACCCAGAAACGCCTTCAGTCTCCGGAGCTAAATCAAATTTTGTTTGTATTCAGTAACATTAGCTGCTAATGGCTCCGCAGTCGCGCTGCTCTCAGTGAGAGAAACCGTTTGTGATCGTCTCCCGTTGAAATGGAAAGCATTCCTCTGTGGAAAGTGGGAAAAAGAGTCAACAGAGAGCGTTCTCCAGCGGAACAGCACCGACATTGACTCTCACTCCAGGACAGAGATCTGACTCTCTCTCTCCCTCTCTGTCTCTCTCTTCACACTGACACCCTCCATCTGTACACACACACACACACACACACACACACATAAACAAACACAAACACATACACAGAAACTACACACACACACACACTTCAACACATTTTGCAAAATAATATATTAATAAATTAGTTCACCAAATACATTGTGGTTCAGAGGGAAGAATTCTCTGAGTCAATGCAACGCTACATCCATGGTGGGAGTACAGAGACCAAACAGTGACACCAGAATCCAGGTTGGCCGTCCCTGTTTGTGGTCAGGTTTGGTATCACGCCAAACTGTGTATTAGACCCGCCAGTCTACAGTGTCAGTGTCACGTTCGGCCACACTTCAAAATGAAGATACCAACAGTACTTGGTTATGTTAAGGAAAAGATAATGAATTTGCAAAAAAAAAGTAAATAAAAAAAAAAAAACTCCTACAACATCAAAACTTGGCCTCACACTGGCTATGAATAAAACACTACCCAGCCACCCCATGGACCTTTTGGCTTTCCCAAGACAAAGACACAAAAAAAGCAGAGTAACTTGTTTTTCATGAGCTGATTAAAAAAAAAAAAAATAAATAAAAGTGAAAGAAAGAAAACCTACAACAGTCAGATAAAAGCAGTACGGCTCACTGCAAGTCAAACACATGCCTTCTACTTTTTTGAGTAAAACGAAAAAAAGTGTGCTGCTACCAGTACATACAGTATGGGTTAGGGTTATCTTTTTTAGACAAAGGACTTGATAACATTGATTCACGACACAGAGGTTTTAAAAGAGATTCAGAGTAGTTTGAGAGACAGAGGTCAACAGAGTAACTTAACACTCTTGTATTAGAGGTTCCTTATTGTCAGTAGATCCAACAAGAAAGCATTTTTATCTTAATTTCTTATTGTAAAATTATACAAAAAACACATAAAAGTTAAGCTGTTAAGGATTCTTGTGCTTGACCTGCATTTAGATTAGATTTTCCACTGGAGATTATTGGTGAAAACAGACTTAATAAAAGATAAGATATTATACTAGTGGAAATTATGTGACACTTCTAAAAGAACATGGTTCATACAAAAATTATTTTCAACTCAAAAGATCATTACCAAGTCAAGTCTTCCAAAGCTTTTTTTTAAAAATCTCTATTAATGTAATATCTAGATGGGATTGGCAGAGGGGAAGGACAGCCTACAAATAAGTGCTGCCTGAGAGACTGAGGAATGGGTAAAAAGTCTTTAAAAGAATGATGCTGCAGGATTCTGATTAGATTTAAAGGTGCTGTGTGTTTTCCTTTACATTCAGTGTTACTCACCATAAACATCTCATAAAAGGTGTTTTAAATCCAGCATTGTTTACGTCCCTGTTTATTAGCTTAAAGTTTTTTTCCTTACTACTTTTTTTGGCCCACTTGTGACAGTGTAGTCAGGGGTATGGATTGCGCCCCCCTCTTATAGAAATACAGCTCTATAGCACTACTACAGGTCAAAAACTCCACAGGGACCTTTTGACAGACAGTAATAACAGCTGATCTCAAAGGCTCATATTTGACTGGCTTGTAAGACACAAGATATCACGTTTGTATTAACAGTGGTAAATCATAGCTGCATATTGCTGACAGTTAAAAGTGAGTGTGGCATGACTTTTTGTGGGACAGAAAATCCAGTCGAAGTACATTTTGACTGAGGTTCACTGGAGGCAACAAGACCCAGGACAACCGCATGCTTGTCCTTTACATAGAGCTGGAATGTGCAGTATATCAATTTCTTGTGTGTTAGTTCAAGACACTAATAAACATGAATAAATATAGAATGTACCAGCACATACATACATGCAGACATGAACAAACACACACAGATGTCTGTGTTCGTCCAGCTGTGTCTTGACCAAAGAATCGCTCTGATTGAATTCAAGGGTCGAAGTCTTTTATTCGTCGACGGCTGAAATTAAGCCCAGTCCGGCTGACCGAAATATACAAAGACAACTGTTGCTCTGTGTCTCCTCACACAACAACCTGAACCTATTTGTTCAGTCGCAGTTATTTTTAGGGTGAAGAAAACTGATGACCTCCTTCTTCTTTCTCTTTTTTTACTGGAATGCTCATTAGCAGTGATCATGCTTGTAATGTATATCATCTATATGTTTTATATGGCAGTTATATATATGTACACGTTATTTTTGACTACAATATGTCTCTGTGTTGCGCACACACACACACATCTGTGGATGTGTCTAGAATGACTGCACTCTTTTTTTCTCCAGCAGGACATTTCACTTCACTTCAGTGATTATTTGCTGACTTTGACTTCATGATTATGTTGTTAACTTACTGTAGTTAAAGCTACTCGACCTTCTGCTGCTGCAGCCAGTCTGCTTCAAGGTTCAAACATATCTTTACTGACATAATTGTATGACTAACCTTTATTTGCTCTCAACAACAATGTGTTCTTACTCATGTAGGGAAGAAGTAGTCTGAATGTTTTTCTTTTAATTGCATTGTCTTTGGTAAAATCTATTTTCTTTTAATGTTCCATCCGAACCAGGTTTCAGTGAATTTCCGAAAAGCTGTAAAAAACAACAACAACTACTGCATCAACCAGAGCTGTGCAAATATTGTGAAGGCTGCATAATTTAAAAAAAAGGGAGTGCAAGCTTTTCAAGGAAATCATGAAACTTCATAGCTGCTTCCCGTCTACACACCTCTCCTTTCTCTAGACTTTGTGAGCAAAAACTTGCAGAATATTTGATATTTTAATTTTGCACATTTAAATCATTACAAATTGGAAAAGCTCAAAAAAACAGACGGACAGAAAGTGTCTGATTATCCTGTCAGACGCAGAAGCTGGCACATCTGGCAGCAATAATCACACCGACATTCAAGAGTCACTTAAATCAGCCATCTTACCCATTACATCTTTTTTTTATGTATATGCTCCTAACTATCTGGAGGACTGTGTACAGTCAGCCTCAATGTGTGCAGATTGGATGTGATCTCTCTGACTCCCAGAGGAGATGGCAAAAAATTTAGCGACTGTGTTTGTCTCGTGGCCTGTGGGCTGATGGGAAGTCAAGTGTGAGTGTTTGTTGTGGTGTGACACTGAGGGGAAGGGTTAGTCATACAGAGGAATGCTGGGAGTTTGGCACACAGATGCTGTCATAAAGCATGGTGGTTTGGCAGAAGCACAAGGCGTCTGGAGTCGTTAGGAGGTGTAATATTGTGAGTGTGATTGTTTGTTTGTATCATGTTTTTCGTTTCAGTAGGTGTGGTTGTTTGAGTATAGGTGACTGAGAAAAGTATTTGTCATATGGTAAAAAAGATCTGCATTATAGAGTGCGTCTAATCTACTGACTACAGCTGCCATGCAAGGTGCTTGGCCACTCACACACACTTAGACAGTGATGGAACAGCTATCGGGGGCAACCTGGGGTTCATTATCTTCAGCATCCTGAGGATACTTAGCCTGTATATCCATTTACCTTTCAATAAGTAAACGACCTCCTGAGCCACAACTGCCCAAATATATATTGAGTGACTCCAGTTATTTAAAGGCAATATGTTAATTTTCATTGAAATCATTCAGAAATTAACTAAAATTATCAATAGAATGTAAATAAATAACAGTTTTAACATTGTGATGGCTGTGTTTTTATGTTGCAGAGGTATCAACATAAGCTAGCAGGCATGCATATATATATATATATATATATATATATATATATATATATATATATATATATATATATATATACATATTTATATATATATATATATATATTTATATATATATTGTTTATCAATATTTTATAAGATAATGCAATATCGTCCCACTCTTTTTATATTATAGATCAATTTAAGGATGTGTTTTTTTAATAGCTTGGTAATAGTCTGGTACATTTCAAACCAATCACATAAAGACACCCTGGATTGCTGCAAAAATGCGTTGTCACAACTTTTTCTTAGCTCATTTAAGTTAGCATTTTGGAAGAACATTGTTTTCATTGGACAGTAACTCTTTCTTAAGCAATAAAAATTAAACCAGAAAATGAAAACATTTTGGAATAAAAAAAATGCATTCAACTCTGAACATGCACAGGTAGATGGGAGATATTACTAAGAATATTACTGACAATGACTGTGATTTGCATTTTCATAGTACATATTCTACAATAGCATTGATATTATATATGTGATATGAATACAATAAGATGACAGCAAAAGCTCTATTTGATATTTATGAACAAAAAACTCCTGCGAACTGAAAAACAAACACATCCTAAAAAAAGTAAGAGTTCTGACATGATGCTCGTGGTTCATAGAAAGATCCTCCTCATCGTCCAAACGGAGCGAGAAAACACTTAATGTCTTTGTGTTTTGGCTGGTGCCCTCAGCAGGTGTCGGGAATAATCCTGATGGATGGAAAACGGAAAACGTCTGAGATGGTTAGTGGTGCCAGAAGCGTTGAAGGAACGCAAGACGTTGTGTTAGGAATGCACAACCCGTAATCCACAAAGATGAATCATGGAGCTGTAATCGCAGTTGTTGCGATTACACAATAGGCTTTTCTTCCCTCCGAGGAATGTTGCAAAATAGGAAGAAGCCTGTGTGTGTGAGTGTGAGTGCATTATTAAGTATCCATCAGTGTTGCAAGACCGATTTGCCCAAAGAAACTTAGGGAGGGGTGGAGAATGGAGGAGAAGAGTGTTGATAAGAGTAGAGTAGAAGAGTGAGGAGGTGATGAAGAGGGGGAGAGGTGATTAAGAGAGCTGATGTGAAAAGAGGGGAGGAAAAGAGATGGAGGAGACGTGATGAGCGGAGGGAAGATGGAACAGCAGATGACCAAGAGGAGATGAGTAGTAGGGTGGAGATGATGAGAGGAGGAGGAGGGGGGATAAGAGGAGGAGAGAAATGGGAGGGAGAGGGTGGGGAGGAAAAGAAAACTAAAGAAGAGAGAGCAGAGGAAAGGAAAGAAGAGGGGCAAGGAAGCAGGACAGAGAAGTGAGGAGGAATCAAAAGAGCAGAGAAGAGGAAAGGTCAAAAGAAATTACAGAAGGGTAGGAGAGAAGGAACAAGGAGAGCAGATAGAAGAGGAAAGGAAAAGAGGAAAGACCTTAGGGAGAATGTGGACTTAGAAACTGATGGGGAGTTTTGGGAGGGAAAACTGAAAAAAAGAAAGAATGAAAGCATGAAAAAAGAGAGACAAGAAGAGGAGAATGTTGCCTTTGATACAGGGGTGCTGGGGGGTAATTTCTGTGTGTGTGTGTGTGTGTGTGTGTGTGTGTGTGTGTGTGTGTGTGTGTGTGTGTGTGTGTGTGTTTGGTTGGGGTCGCAGTCTGGGGTACAATAGGGGCCTGACAGAACTACAATGGAGACTCTGTTAGTATGCAGGTAGTGTTGGGGCCACCCTGCAGTCTCCCTACATGGCCCCAGGGCAGGACCTAACACTCACTCACACACACACGCACACACACACACACACGCGCGCGCGCGCGCGCGTGCGCGCACACACACACACACACACACACACTTCTAAGCAAATTAAACTTCACTGCAGATAATGACGAGTGCATGTTGCACACACATACTCCCACAAACAAGATAATCTTGCTTGCATGTTGCAACAATTCAACATGGAGCAATTCAACATGGATTCAAGGTTTAAAAGAGTGGCAGGTCAAGTTTTCCAATGTGCAGACATTTGATGAAATGAGCCATTACCATGCCGATACACTTGTGCCAACATCATTTTCTGCTGCAGCATCCAACATCACCCCAACCTCCTCCCTGTGTGCTTAATTTTTTGTACTGTTGATTAGTTTTGTCATGATACTGAAATGTCTATCTTTGATACAATAACTTGAAAAATGTCGATACTTGATTCCAAATTCAATACAGCGGGAAAAATCTTTGGGGACATAAAATCTCTGATTTTTAATCAAAGATATATATAAGAAGGCTTTTGTACTGTGTGTTAATAACATCAGCATATAAGTTTTGAGGTACTTTTACCTTACTTAAGTATTACCCAGGAGGGTTTTCGATAACTGTGAAGTTAAGACAGACAATACTGAGGTACATTCACATTCGATGTAAGAAATAGGTGCGGTAGTGGATAGATCCAGTACGCAGCCAAAGGCAGTATAAAGTATTTGTAGTAACAACATGGATAGAAATGACGTTAGGTGAGTCATTTGATCACTTCTTTAACAAACATACAATGTAATCTAATGAATGAACAGGATTTGTTTGGTTTTGGCTCTTCTTCCCAACAAAAACCTCCCAAGAATTTCTCAATCATAAACCTGACAAAAGCCTGTAACAGCTACTTATTTTCAAAGGTGATCTCAAAGTGATTTTATTGTTCTTGGGAGCAGACACTAAGTGATAAACACAGATGGCATGTAGAGACTAGACAGGAGATAATAAGTAGTAAGATGTAACTACAAGTCAGATGATTTATGGGAATTTAGGAATGGGAGTATCTGAAGGGCTTCTTGTTCATTTGGCCAAACAAATGTGATTTTTTTTTGTGTGTGTGTGTGTTTGTTTTTAGTTTGTGAAGCCATTTGTTGAAGTTGTTTTGGTGTGGGGAGTTTGTATAAATGGAAAAGTTCCAACATAGTTCAAACCAGAAAAAAAACAAAAACTTGTTTCATCATAGAAAATCAAATGTTATCATGAGTCATCACCAAAAATCCTAATCCTTGTTTTGTGCTTGTTTGGTTCTGCAATCATATTAAAAGAATAAGCAAGAAATGACTTTCAGAGGACTATGAGCAAACCCAATCAATGCAGTGTTACTTCCATGCTCTACCATATGAGACAAATGGGAAACGAGGAATTTAATTTTGGCTCTAAACCGTCCTCCTCTACAGCTTATGAAATATTGTACCGTCTCATTTTAATCCCTCCTTCTCTTGCAATTTCTTCTCAATCCTGTCCAGGTACGCCAGAGTCACTGGAGGATAAAGAGCACCAACTTTCCACCATGATTGGTCAGCTGATCAATCTGAGGGAGCAGCTCCTCTCCGCCCATGACGAGCAGAAAAAGATGGCCGCCTCACAGCTGGAGAAGCAGAGACAACAGATGGAGCTGGCCAGGCAGCAGCAGGAGCAGGTACTTAAGTAGTTGAAAAGGGGAAGGAAAAAAAATAAGTGTGGGCAGGAGGTCTCTGTACAGAAGCTTTATAGTGGCTGTCAAAGAGAAGCGGAAAGGGGTTAAAGTTGTCAGCTTCTTATAAGTTGAATTTCCATCGACTTCCAGTCATTGTGGACTTTTCTTGATGTTTTTATTACAGTGCTTGAGGGACGCCTACGGTGTCATAGTTAGAAGCATTGAGCCGCTGATCGAGCTGTATTTTTTACGTGCTGGGAACAGGCTAGAACCACTAGGAACATGGCTGATCTGGGAGTTTAACCTGTTCTCTCATGTCCCTTTTGCAAGCTTGACTCTGTTATACAGATACGTTTTTTTTTCTAGGTTAACTTTGTTTGTAGAATTTCATCATAGCTTAAAAAAATAATGATGGCACAACCTCCACAATAAGGTTTAAGTTTGAAATGAAAAACAACTTTTGTGCTTGTGTGTATCTGTGGCTTCAAAAGCTGTAGAAAAAGTTACTGATGCTGTTGTCGTCAGGTGTCAGACGTAGAAAAATTAGTGTGACAGAGAACGAGGGAAGACGGCCTGAGCAGAGATGTGTTTAGGTGAGCTGCTCTTTGTTTTTCGCTGTTTTCTGACACGTTACTGTAGGTCGGCGTACGACAGGCTCTGTTTGGACAAGTCCACACCTCCCATCACAACACATTCCACCTTTCACAGCTTCACAAAGGAACAGGGGAGATGGAGAGAGTGAAAAGAAAGACAGATTCCAATATCAGCCAGTCATTTGGCTGTTGAGACTTGATAGGATAATGCCCTACAGACAAACCCTGAGAAATCTGCCTTTAATGAAATATGACATGTGTGCAAATGGGGCGCCGCCTCCCATTCAGCAGCCTGTAATTACATTTCAGAATAAATATACTAAACGACTCCTCAAGAAAAAAAGAGAGGCAGCAGCTTTACTCCTCTGGCGCAGAGTGGGCGGGATCAGGTCGTTGACACGCTGCCCCTTTAAGGATTTTAACCTCACACGACTGGCCGGTCCCAGCTGCCCGTCACTGGCTGCCACTCAATGCTTTAACGCTTGGCTTGAGGTGTTTTTTATCAGATAATTGTACATCAAAACAACGGAGGAAGAAATCACAATGATGATCGCGTCTCCTGTTGATGAGTGCTGATGGGTGGGTTCATAGCGGGGCTCCAGAGGCATGCAGGGTGCTGTTCGACAGCCTTGTAAACATGTCAATCTCACAGGCTTAGTGTCAGTTGAGAAATCTGTTCAGGAACTCTCCACGCTGCTAACTGTGTGAATTTGTTGTGCCATCCATCAAACTAGGCTGAGAGCCTTTGAGATAATAATCAGGAGGTCAAACAGACACCTAACTTACTGCCACTTTACCTGCGTTCTGATTTACTGTGCTGACTTTTTTGACCTCATTGGAAGAAGTTAATGAAGTTTATGAAATGACCATAAATTAATGACACCATCCTAGTTTAGATTGGTTCCCAAATCTCGCTTTTTGTCACTGGGCACAAAATCCGAAGACTGACTGGTGACTCAGTCTGACTGGCACCTTTTTTGTCTGCTTTCACGTCTCCATTTTGTCTTATGTTTTTGTGTTTTAATGACTGAATTATCCCTCGGGATTAATAAAGTTATCTATGTATCTATCCATCTATCTGGCTGCTTTTTCCACAGTGACAACAACAATTTTACAACTTGGAAACACTTGTGTGTTTGTACTTTTTAATTGCCCAGTTTATAAAACCCTAACCCTAATTATAGAAATAAGACACTTTATTGTTTTATAGCATTTTCTTTTTGTCTTTTTGTGTGTGTGTGTGTGTGTGTGTGTGTGTGTAGATTGCCAGACAACAGCAGCAGCTCCTCCAGCAGCAGCACAAGATAAACATTCTCCAGCAACAGATCCAGGTTAGTAGGCAGCCACACCTCCCTACCTCCCTCCCCACACACACACGCACGCACGCAAACACACACGTCTTTCATTCATTCCTCACATTTTTGAGCTGACTCCGTTCATCTCTGTGAGGAAGTTCCCTGTCATTTCTCCTCCGTCCTGATGATCTAAGTGTCCGTTTTCCTCCTGTTCCTCTGGCTCCGTTATTATTGAGTCTTGTTTGATTGGAAAACAACAATAACATGAGAGGTCGTGACCTTTTCTTTCATGTGAGAGGTTCAACAGTTACACCAAGAGAGTCCTGCGTGCATACTGAGGTAGCGGATACACTCACACAAACACACAACTATGACCCAGTAATTGCCCTGGTTATGGCGGGATCATTAACTGCGGCATTGATCGCTTGGCGATCAATATCCCAGCATCCTCTAGGCCCCTTCCTACTCTCTCTCTCTCTATTTATCAACATGTGTTTCCTCTCCTTAACCCCGTCATGCACCCCTCTCTCCGTCTGTTTCAGTCAAACCGTTTATTTTACCTTTCCTTGTTCCTCTCAGCTCAAGTTACACCTGCTGTTCCTGTTTACCCCTTTTGCAGCCACAATAAATGGAGCCCATAAGAATGAATAGAAGAAAACAACAAAAGCATAAGAAGAAAAAGAAAAACATAAACAATCTATCTATTACAGAGAGAGACATCTGCAGAAGAAAAAAAACACTTGTTTTTCCGTCCACACATCTTATTCAGCTCTGATTCTGTTTCTGTTTCCCACTTTTCTTCCTCTCCTTCCTACATCTGTTCCGTCGTGCCACCTGATGCACTGTATGTACATACATCCTACTGAGGCATTACCACCAGATGGGAACCAAATGCTGTTAAATTTGCACACCAGGCCGATAGCCATGTGGGAAGTTAGACAGCTTGTATTTCATCGTCTTTTTTTAAGTGGTTGGATTGCTGCTAGTGAGACTGATCTGAGTCCACTTGACCGGTTCAGCCTCATCCCGTGCCTGTTTACCCCCCATCGGTGCCGAGCTTTGGATCTCCCTGTGCTCCGGAGGTGAGATCTAGTTAACGAGGGCTTGTTTCTTCTCCCTCTTCGTCTTTTTTTTTTTTTTTATTATTATTACGAGGCCCCACCCTTGGATCTTAATAAAGCTCAGATCGGACTTCATTAGGCCCTCGGAGCCCCAGGGGAGAGCGAGACCATAAAAACCAGCTCCAACTCGGATCCTCTTGCACGCTGTGAAGCATGGATACTGTGTCATGTTTGGTTTTGAGGATGAAGGGATATGCAGAAAATAGCTCTTGAGAGCAGCATGTTATCATGTAGAGCTTCACAAGTATCTGCTGTAAATTCAAGTGAAACATACCCCACCGTATCTCTTGTTTCACACTTATTTTCTACGATTCATTTAATTCTAAAATGGCTTGAATTACTTTAATCGGAATGCACAAAAGAAATCAAAACAAACCATTTGTTTTCATTGAACATTTGCTGAGTATGATACACATCACAGCAGGGGCAACTTCTTGTTATTTTTTAAAACAATAGCATTTCTTGCTGAACAAACCCAGCTCAGAAGGAGCATATGGTGTATCTACTGTACAGAGGTTTAGAATTATTATGGCTAAGCTCCAGGGCTTAGTCACTGGGGTACGGGCTGTTTACGCTGTGTCGGATGTGTGTTGGCTTTAAACACACAGGCAGCGCTGCACCAGTCTGTTTCCACTTATCAAATCCAGACCTGAGCTCCTCTCAGGCCAATACTCTGAGGAGCTGACCAAATGCTACTGTTTCAGCTGAGAAGAATAGGCCTCAGTGTGGTGAAGCCACTTTTTTAGAAGTGCCTGCTGTTGTTCATATCTTAATTTGAAGCACTAAATGTTGTCCAGATGGAAAAAATAAGAAACCGAAATAAGATTTTGCTAGAAACGTGGAATAGTTGCAACTCCCTGGTGAGCAGGGTTTAAACATGCTATCTGTTACATCATCACAGCAACCTTCAGTGATTAACTAGCATTAATTTCATTACTTATTATCATAAATTTTGTAAGTTTCATAAATCAGCGTAAAACTTGGGTCTTATCTGTGTTTTAATTCATGAACAGAGACGCTGAAAAGCGGGGAGCTGTTTTCAGTCTGTTTTTCCAGTTCTGCCTCTCATCGTCTTTCTCTCCTGTCTGGTGGTGTCAGTGTGTTTGTCAGCAAGTGTGCAGCATTCTGGGAGGAGGAGGGGTGCAGTTCAAAGTGACCCAGGTTTCCTGTCATGTGGTTTTAAATGGTGTGGAGAGCCAGCGGGGGATGTCCACGGGGTAAAGAAACGCTTCCGAAGGCCCCATTCTGATAGATATGGTTACACACAGGCACGCATGCACGCACAAACATGTGAGGAAATGCACTGAACAACTGATATTGATGCACAAAATGAACAACGAGCATGCAAGCTCACACACACATAGGTACTTACACATAAACAGGCATCTGATAGCAACCTAAAGTAGATACAGCTGATATTGGTGCATGTAGGCACACATGTGGACAGTTTATATATATTCTCCTGGCACACACATGCACAAAAACACACATATAGGCACACACACATACTACACACATAGTGGTGGTGGGCCCTTTGTGTGCCGTAGGCAGAGCGGCCCAGCCCAGCCTGGTGGCTGACAGGCATGTGTCTTTGTTAAGTCAGTTCCTATAATGGCTCTCATATGTGGCCCATTTCCTTCGGGCCCACAAAGGCACAGGCCCTAACCGCACCGCCCGGGCCCTAGCTAACAGGCTAATTAATGACTGCAAAGCCGCACTCCTCCTCCTCCTCCTCCTCCTCTCTGTTCTTCGTTTATAACTCCTCTGTCTCCTCCTTCGCCTGCCCGCCTCCTCTTCCCTCTCCGAGTTCTTGTCCCCAGAGTGTTGTTTTCCTTTTGTTTTTACTTTTCAATTTCATCACGTTGTATTATTTTCTTCCGTGGATGATGTAGACAGCGATCTCTTCCATAATTACTGTATACCGCCCACTGTTAAAACATCATAAGCCCATCGTTTTTGGTGTTTATGTTGTGATTAATTAAAGTAAAGAGCTTTTGACACAGAACTGCCCATGCATGACAGCTAAATGAGTTTCAACTGCAGTCGTTCCTTGCGGGAAAAACTCTAACACTGGTTTATGAATCATGATATATTTAAAATTTCAAACGTTTGCAGATAAGCTTCTTTACAGAGTTGCCCCTCACTCCTCTAAATCCTCGCTTTCACCTTCGTCAGTCCAAATCAAAGCTTTCCTCTTGTCACGAAAGCGCTGACGCTTGGTGAGGTTTTGAAAAAGTCTGGGCGGCTAAACCTGTGTTAAGACAAACAGGCACAAACACAATAATCGCACACTCACACTCACATGCATAAGAGCTAATGGAGCAGGCAAATGGCTGTTAGACAGACAGGCAGCTCCTATGTCAGCACATACAGCTTCAGACACAATGACTCGGAAAGCCATGGAAGGCCCATAACGTCGATTGGACTCACCAGCTATGGAGAATGGCAAACTCTTGACTCTACAATGGCCCTCACTCCAGTGTATTAACCTGTGTGTTGGCCTATAGAAAAATGCTATAAGCATACAGTAATCCTGTGCGCTTCAATTAAAAATCCTCCGGTGTCATTGTGCTCACAAGGGCGTAGCAAGATGGTTAGAGAGAACAGAGAGGTGTCATTATTTTCAAGTATGTTACACCTATGTTCTTAAAGCTGCATCAAGCAAAGTCTGACCAGTAGGGGGCAAAAAAGCCCCACGCTAGTGTAAGGTTAGCTTCTCGAGTGGCTATGGCTAACATGTTAAACGGTCACTACTTAGATACCTTAGATACGCCGATATCAACTATCATGATGTTAGTTTGTAATACGTAGGGTACCATAGAATCAGTGTAACTAAGTACATTTACTCAAGTGGTGTACAATTTTCTGGTACTTGTACTTCAGTATTTCCATTTTCGGTTACTTTATACTACTTTACTTTATACTTTTTTGCACTTTCACTGCCCCTCCAACTCCCTCTTGTGCAGTTCTAATAATTAACATAGCCTCTAGAGGTTGCCGCCTACTAATATACGTACATATGAGTTGTAATAAGCCACTTTCATTTCAACTTCTATGGCTGTTTTTCTGATGAGGACAGGCTCAGAAAAGTCATCATCCAAGATGCCAGATCTTCATCGCTGTGACGTGTCTCCATAGCAGCATCTTGTCCTAGAAATTCATTTTTATTTCATGCTGAAATCAAATACCAAATCCCTTAAATGACAAACATCGTAGGTAATTTTCATTTGGATCAAGGATGTGACAAAGCCAGATTTTGCGTTACCTCAAGTGAAGTGATGGACAACATTAAGGGACTGCACAGTCTGTACCTGCCAACTGCACAACCAGACGACTCCATTTCTTTCTTTCAACACACAGACGCACCACATACGTCCTCATTGCCCCCTAACCCTGCTGCCCGTACACAAGAGGACCATTAATTCTGAGTGTGTGTCTGCGCGTGTACACATGTTCCTTGTGCCTAGGTGTGTATGTCGATGTGTCTGGTGGGCAGTTAGAGGAAGGGGGCCTTGTGTTTTCTTAGGGGCTGAGTAGAGCGGGGCCCCCGCAGCACCACCTTCCCCAGTCCATTCATCCAGCCCCCCCCTCCCATCGGTAAAAGAAGATCTTTGTGTGTTTGCACTAGTGAAGCAGCCCCAGTCAGTCCCAGTGTTCCCAGAGGAATACAATGAATGGGAGCATTTTGTCCCACTCTATAACTTCTACCCCCCCCACTTCTCTCTTCTTCTTTTTCTTTTTTTTTTTTCTTTGCCGTTCGGACAGACAGACTTGTTTTTATTCTCTCTTCATTCTCTTCTCTCCTTGTCACAAGACGTCGGACGGCTGTTGTTTGTGTGTGTGTATGGGAATGCCTCAAATGTGCCCTGAATTTCCAGTGTGTGTGTGTGTGTGTGTGTGTGTGTGTGTGTGTGTGTGTGTGTGTGTGTGTGTGTGTGTGTGTGTGTGTGTGTGTGTGATGAGGGCCTCTCAAGGTATCTTTATTTTTGGAGTGTGACCTAAACAACATCAGTCAGGTGAGGGATACATGCATCTGCGTGCTTACCAAACAATGATAATTGTGGATAATACAGACGTCTGATGCTTAGTTGTGGCAGAGATGCATGCTCTCTCTCTCTCTCTCACACACACACATACACACATACACACGACAACCTAATTCCATCCTTGACCTACAATATTAAGTCTCAAACAGCCAAAGCATACCAAAGCTTCCCGTTCTCGAGGTCTACACAGAAATATAGAGAAACAAGGCAACTATACATACTTTATACTACTCTTTTCTTTTAGATCGATAGAAATTGTTTGATATTAAAGTTCTGTTTTGTGAGTGGGTTGCATACAAGGTTTTCAGTTAATTTCATGAAATGAAATGTAAAAAGAAAAAAAACGGTTGGAAAAAATTCACAAGAGCCCAAATTGATCTCTCACCCAAGGATATCTATTTTTAAATTATTCGAAACAGTGGAAAGCAGTAAATCTCCACGTTTGAGAAGCGGGAACTGCAAATGCTTTTTGCCAAATGCTTTTTGCAGTTAATCAATCATCACATTTGTTGTCGATTAATTTTCGGTAGATCTTCTTACAGATCAACTAATCTCTCCAGCTCTTCAGCAAACACTCACGAGTCAAGGATGGCCCTGTTCATCCCTCTCACTCTATTTAATCATGCTCTTTGAACCTCTCTACCGCAGCTCCTTTCACCCCCCCCCCCCCCCCCCGCACACTCAAACATCCCAGGAGGACGGTCATCTAATTCAACAACGTGAACCCGGCAGCACAAATGCAAAAAAAACAGTGTAACCGCACAACATGCTGATTGTGTAAATTTGGGCTCTAATGATGAAACGTCCCAGGGGGACAGTGGGAGGGGTCAGCGTGGCTAATGAATTGGTAGTAAAGGAGATGAATGGAGGTGGATGGCTTTGAACGGAGGTAAAGAGGGAAATGGAGGGAAAAGGAGAGGTGTCAACAAGCGCTTATTTTTGAGAGTGACGCAGTAAAATAAAATAAAAAAAAAAAACAGGGGGAGCGATGGAAGATAATGGAGGAAAACATGACTTGAACTGTAACAATATTTAGAGAGGCAAAGACAGAGTTGATCAGTGGAGGAAGTAAGTAGATGGAGCTAACTGAACCTAAAAGAAAAATGTGGGAAGTACAAAGGGCAGAACATGTTACATGTCTGTGTCTGTGTAATTAATCTTAGAAGTTAATTTCTTGTCATTCCTTCTGTTTATAGTTTTAATGTGTGTAACTGACAGAAGCTAAGATCAATAAAAAGTCGCTAAAATATCAATTTAAAAATCAAGTGGTTTAAAGGTGTAATAACAAAAGTTCGCCTTTGAAGTATTCCAGTTTGTTAAAAAGTTTAATTCCCAACTCATCAAGAAATGACGCTTAGGGATGGTTAGGGTTAACCCGCTGACCCGACGACCTACAATCCCAGCGTGGAGTGTTGGAGTTGGGTACTCCACCTTTAGCGTGTTTGAAAAAAATGTGAGATATATGCCTTAGCTTTCGGACAGGAGTGAGAAGAAACAAAAAATAAGCATGGACAGAGAGAAAGACAAGAAAAGGAGACAGAGCTGGTAATGAGACAAACAATTTAAACAGGTCAGAATAAGATGAAGAACAGAGAGAAAAATTAAAGGGAGAGATGGAAGGGAAGGGAGTGAGACAGTCCAGTGGTTTAGTACAACCAGCCTTAATAGATTCCTGCAGGCGCATCTTTGATTTGCTCTCGTCAGTTCGAGCCCTCAGTCCCTTAACTCAGTCTTTAAGAGTCTTTCAAGCCGACATGAAAGGCGGCTCTTACTTCTCTCTCCTGTTTTAAAGGCATTTTGTTTCACATTTCTACACTTGTCTCTCAAGAATGTACATGTTTATTTGCTCTGTCTCTCAAGTCTGTCTCTTCAACCCTGCTGATCATTTAGTTCTTTAATTCTACGTATATTTGTTCTTTTTCATACTGTATACGAGCTGTGTTCTCTTTTACCTCATTCTTGCCTCTTTATGTTAATTAACTATTTTCCATTTGTATTATATTTCAATCATTTTTTAATTAACCATTTTCTTATTTTCTTCACTCTTTCTTTTCTCTTCTTGATTGTTATTAAGAATTTTGCTCGCTTTCTTTCATCTCCTTATATGACAGTTGTTCCTTTTCTTGCTTTTTATCCTAGCTTTTTTCCATTTCTTTTTCGTCCATTTTTTTCATATTTTATATTTCTTTTTGTCACTTTCTGTCGCTGATGTTTCTGCATTCCGTGTGTATATGTATACAACATTGTACATGGCCTGAATTCCCAAAAAGTTGAGATGCTCTGTACGGAAATGTGAAAAAATAAATAATACACCCACTTGCATTCGCGCCATCCTTGCTGGTAAAAGACTTTCCTTTCCTTTCAGGGATGCCCGTTTCATACCCAATCATGAATCCATCACCTGTTACCAATCAAACAGGTGTTTTCGGAGCATTCCAGAACTTCAATATTATCATGTTATATAGTTTTTTTTAAAAAGCATTCTGCGATTATTTTACTTAATGACATGTTTCATGTAAGGCCTTTAATAAACATCTCCGTCCTCTCTCCCTCCCTCTCTCTCGTAGGTTCAGGGTCACATGCCTCCTCTGATGATCCCAGTGTTTCCTCACGACCAGCGGTCTCTGGCTGCCGCCGCTGCTGCACAGCAAGGCTTCCTCTTCCCACCAGGCATGTCCTACAAGCCAGGTATACACACTCACACACAAATACACACACACACACACACACACACACACACACACACACACACACACACACACACACACACACACACACACACACACACACACACACACACACACATGCACTGAACAATTGCCCAATAGATAACACACTGGCGAACTGGAAATATAGTTTTTTTTGGAATAACATTCACCCCCTCAAACAAAAGTGCTACGACTCTGACAGATCTCATTAACTATAAAAGGAACTCTCTCTCTCTGTCTCTGTCTCCCACACATGCACACAAACACTGGGATCCCAGTCTATGTTAATGAAGTGTGTCAGGTGAGGAATGTTCTGGAAATGAGCATAGAGATTTACAAGCACTGCTTGTTCACGTCAGGAACAATACATTGGACACAGCAAGGACTGGAATGTCTCTTTTATGGCATGCTGAAAGCATGTCAGTTGCACAACACATCTGCAACATGGAATTTCACACTTTCTCACACACACACACACACACACGCACAAACATGCACACACACCCAGCAATGTACACAGACGGAAAAAACAGACAGATGAATCGCATGCATTCCCAAAAACACACTTGAAGAATTGCATGCATGTTGCACATTTAAGCAACAAGGATTTTGCATAAACAGACACACCAAACACTTTCTATACAAGCAGAAACACTCACTTCAATTACACCGTCTGATTTGCACCACAACCTGCTTTCTTGCTCTCTCCTCGTCCTTCACACATTCCTCTCTTCCGTGCATTCCTCCAGGTGCTCGCCCGACGCCACACACCACTGACCCTTCATACTTCATACAAAAAAAAATCCATGTTTATTCCTACTACGTGAGCACACACTCCCACGAGGCTGGAAAGAGAGTCAGAAATGAGGAAAGGGATTAAAAAGCCATTATTCTACACTCTCCTTTGACTTTGGTCTGTTCTCAACAAAGGCTCTGACATGGAAAGCCTTTTAGGGACAAACAGTGGGGGTTATACACGGCGCTCGTATATGAATTTATGAGTGCATCCCAATGATGGAGCGCTGGACTTGAACTCTGCTCGCCCTGGTCTCAAGCACCCATGTGTACCGACAATGAGCGTTATTATTAACCTTCGAATAAAACACTTGTGACCCTTCATGTTTCATTTGCCATGAATAAAAACATGAGAGCAAGCGAGTAACAAGGAAGGAGACAAAAGGCGAGACAGAGAGAGACAGACAGACAGATAGACAGACAGAGGGCTGTCTGAAGGTAAAGAGCAGGTTAGTTCTTGTACCTCCCCCCACCTCTCTATACAATGTGTTGTTTTGCTGTTTCAACAGGTGAGAACTACCCCATGCAGTTCATTCCATCGACAATGGCAGCTGCAGCAGCATCTGGACTCAGCCCATTACAACTACAGGTAAGGTGTAGACACCTGGAAATTTCATCAAAACCACCCAAAAGCAAGACCAAGATTATCTGCATGTATAGAAAACACGTTTGTCATTGGAGGGAATCAAGCTTTAAAATGAAACTGCCCAAAAAAGGATGGGTAATGTCCTCTCACAACAAAAGGATCACAGTGAAGTGTGGAAAAGTAAGGGTGTGGAGGTTGGTGGGTGTATATTCGTGTGTGATACACACCTGGATTCATTCCTCAACTCACAAAAAGGTTGCACTCAGGATATATATATTTTTTTTTTTGTGATTTTTAAATGTGATGAAATTTCTTTGGCAAGAACTTTTCAATTTTAGCCATGACTAAAACCCCAAAGTCCTTCTTTAACCAAAAATGTTTTACTTACTTTAACTTAAACTAAAGAAAACCTTGTGTTCAACTTCTCCTTTCAAAGTGGAGTAAAAGAGAGGTGCCGAGTTGGAAACCGTGTCAGGGCAAAGGCCGACAAAGCAAACTAAATAAGTGCCTCTTCAGTATGTCTACAATGATAACTCGAGTGAGTGTTTCGCAGACCGAGCCATGAGGGTGAGGGTTTGTAGAGTGACAAAGTACATATGGATCTAATCCTGAGGGTGTAACCAGCAGGCCAGAACCCAAGACGATTGTGCAGAAGTCAGTTGATAAATAGAAAAGACAGTCAAGATAAGAAGCCTTGGCAAACTTAATGAAACTCCTTCTTGTTCTAACCTTGCCCGCAGTTCAAGGGGGCATAAAAACCTGTAACATTTTCATAAGATAGACGAAAAACATTCGCTTCCAATCAAATGCCTGCGACATTTTCATAAGATAAAAGAAAAACACTTGCTTCCAATCAAATGCGTGAAACCTTTTTTTACTTCTCAGAGGAGATCAAGAGGCCAAGGCTAATATAAAACTTGCTGAGTGTCTGGAAGAATTTCTTGAAAAAAAAAAAACGCACTGGCAACACTTGCAAAAAGGAAGCTGCATGAAAAGTGGTAATCATCATGACAAAAGATCTAACTTCAACAGAAAACAGGCGATCCCTGGAAAGTGCAGATTCTTGGCCAATAAAATAACCATTAAATTGAAAAACAAAGTTGCTACTACCTGCGACAAGTATTATTTTCTGACAGCTGCACCATGTTGCAGTATACATTCTTCCAAGAACATCGATAAGAGCAATATGATGATCTTTGAATGGGCAGGGAACACAAACGGATGTATGCATTTCTCTATGAATTTGAATAAAGTTAACTTTTTTCAATGAAGCAACATGACGCTATGGTTAGAGATGAAGCTTTATAGCCTGACGCTAACATGCTAGCGCGCTTATCTGCTGCCTGTCAGCTGTGTGAGACAAAAGCTGTTATGATGAATCACACAGGAATTCCGCCCCACCAGCGCAACACCTGGCCCCGGCAATTCATCAAATATTTTATTGCCGCTTGACACCTGTGGTTTGAAAATAGCACTTATCCATAATGGTTATCATAGAGCATATTTGCAAAGAAAAAACAAAGTGAAACAAAAACAAAAAAAAAAAGAAAAGAAAAATGGAATCGTTACTCCCTAAAGGCTGTTTGGAATTTCTCAACACGGCCCCGTCGCCCCTCCTGCTGTACCTACTATCAGAGGAAAGAACAAAAGCCCTCAAAAGCTTTTTCACTGGCAAACAATGTTGCTTCATCATGTCAGCCATTACCATAGCATGGCTTTTGGATGTTACAAGAATCCTTATCTCAGTTTATTCAATTTGAATTGTGGTTTTTCACTTATCGAGGCCCTCATTAGCCGCTATTGACTTTGCAAAGCGCCGTGCTGTGCTGAGGGGATGGGAGCCACGGCGCAGCCTATCTCCACTCCTGGCTTTGAAATGATCAAAAGAGTCTCTTACCTCTTACAAGAGTGAGAGGTAAGAGGATGAATGATGTCGGAGATGCAAACTCATTCACATTTTAACACTGCCTGAGACGGGGAGAGTGAGAGGCAGAGAGGAACCTGAATGAGAGAGGAAGCTTCTCATCACGGCGTTGGCTGAAATCGAGTTGAAGACAGAAGACAGAGAGCGTGGGGGAAGTGTTTATGAGAGGAAAAAAAGGATGATTATCTGAGGAATTTTAGTGAGACGGAGGCGCTGGCTCCCAGCACATGTTTGGACATTGTTTTGACAACAATGCCTCCGCCAAAAGCAATCATGACGAGATTTATGAGTTGTACTTGTTTGGTTATGTGTCTTGATTTCAAAAATTTGCCAGCAGCGCTCTTTGTGCGGTGATACAAAGCACTTTTAGCGATTCAAAAAAGAAATCATACAGAAACTAGACGAGATGGACACAATGAAACACCTGCACAGTGCTTCTATGCAGTCCAACGGCCTTGCAGTTAATGCTGTACTATGTGACATTGATATTGTTCAGCCTCTCGAAGTGAATCAACCCTTCACTTGGACCGCTGTAGACATGTAACATATATAATCTAGGTTGCATCATTCTGGAGTGTCTCCGCCGTGTGTGAGCTGCTTGTTTGTGTGGTGATGAGCTCGACAACTATAGGGTTTCCCTCAGAAAAATGTGTAACTGATCCTTTAATTTTTCAGCCTGATTTTCCAACATTGCAGAGTATTGGTTTGAATAATTACTTCACAGTCAACATATCATTTGATCCACAGCTAGGTCAGTCTGACAGATCGTGGAGACATTGTCTAAATGATAGCCTAATTCTTTCCCAGTGTTGAGCAATCATGCATTATATGAGTAGCGCAGGTTATTAGAATTTCCAAGTCAGTATTATATGACAGCTACTATGTTGAGTAATGCAGCGTTACTGTGTTGCTGTAGGTACGTAGGGCAGGTTAAGGATACTTCACATCAGCTGCTAGCCAAAAAGCTGAACAAACAAAATAGGATGAGGGAGAGAGTATACTTTCAACAGCGGGAAATTAGAGTCTCAGTCGGTTAAATATGCAAAGAAGATCATTGTCCGTAGCAAACTTTGCTTTCAACTGTGAAAAACACAACATCTAATTTACTGAGGCTTCTGATACAGCAGCACTGCAAAGCAAAACTTGTTGAAAAAACCTGCTGGTGCTGACAACAAGGCGTCTACTGCCAGGGAAGCAGCATGCACTCCTAAGTACCGCTCTCTGCACTCCAGCTAATGAACTGAACTGGATTTCAGGACAGAACACAGTTGTGGAGAGACGTTAAGTGAAACAAGACCTAGAGAAGCTCGCAAAGTAAAATAGTATGATAACGACTACTTTTTTTTTTTTTTTTTTTACTGTTGATCCTAAGAAATAAGTAAAGTAATATTATCACTTTGTAATGCCGTAATAAGTAAAAAGTAACTTCATGCCTCATGTTTAAATGTAATCACTTCTCCTGATGTTAGCGCAGGTCTTTTTTTAAGGCCAGGCTGCTCTGCTACACACTTCTGCAGGAAACCCTGAACTAACGTGACTCTGATGTCAGGGATTAACAACTAAACTGACGAGTGGAACAGAGACATTTGACGTCTCTACATCCTGCACTATCTTATAAGCCCTTTGGCCCGCATGTAGCCATCGCGGTTACGCTGTAGTGCCACAGTGGCTCTTTCTCTCTCTTTCTCAGCTCTGGCTCTGCTTTCTTTATGGGCTCTGCCTTTGGGAGATGAGGGACAACGAAAGCATTGAAAATCCGATTGCTCGCGATTTTTGTGCACAACTCATCACTTATTTACCAGGCATGAAACTGTCTCTGGCCTTTGCCTCTGGCTTTGACCCTTTGCTGTTTGGTGTTTGTCATGTTTGGTGTGAAGTGTACTTGTACTTAAATGTACTTAAAATAAGATAAAAATGCATCGGTCAGGCAATTGCGTATACAATATGGAATGCATTAAGATTTGATTTTTCAAGTGTCATGTACTAATGAGCCATTAATCATCATTTGTGATCAATAGAATATGTTTTTCCTTTGTGTGAGTCAGTCAGTTGAGATGTAAATAAGCCACTGCTGTGAAGGCGCTGATAATTTCTTAACGCGGCAGTCCAGCGCACACACTGAGTTTTTGTCTGTTTTTGAGTGTTTTTTATTCATTAGTCCCAGTTACACTCCACTTCACAATAGCCTCAGCTCCAGTGTGCGAAACTGAGCATTATCCTATAAAAAGGCATTATAATACACAATTACACCATGTTAGTTCTGCATTAGCAATCTCCTCTGCTACATGTAGTCAAGTACACACCAGCTGGCATCGAACCTGTTTAATGCCAGATCTGTACTCAGTGCAGGATGGACAGATGTTTTAGCCAGACTCTTCCAGATGTTTCATAGACTGCCCCTTAGCATGCCTTTGGACAGCTGGCTGGCACGAATGGTCAACGGTGCATTCAGAATAAGCCTTCAAGCAACAAGATGTTTGCTGATTCTCCATAACATCAGAGAAGATATTCAAAAGTATAAGCAAAACGCAAATGCAAAGCAATAATCGTTCATCTCCTTTGTGTTATGCTCTAATCAACTGAAGAAACATATTAGATTAAAGGCAGGACAACAGAAATATTTGGTAAAAGCTACCATGTCGTGCCTGACTAAACACAATTTCGATAGCACAAATGTTTTTAACAGCGTGGGAACTTCATCGGGTCAATTGTCTTCAGAGCCTCGCAGTAGACCCCTTCACAAACAGTGGATTCCTGCTGAAGAAAGGCCTCCTTTGTCGCGGCTAATGCAAGTGAAATACAGTTCCTAAGCAGACATTCTTGAAGAAATCATAAGACATTTCTCGCTGTGTGTCTCCATGTTCTGCTTGTTTCTGTTTCAGTGTCTGTGGCATTGAGACGATGGTGAGCAACAAACTTTTGTGCCCCAGAGTCATGGATTCTTCATTTCCAACGTAAATAGATTCAGCCGGAATGGCTGTCTTTGTCATAAAATAAGGACAATGATTGGAAGGCAATCAGATGTGATTCGTCTCGACTTAAAAATGAAGCATCTGTTCCATAAAAGAGAACTGGAAGTGAGATAATGGTTGTCTTTATGCAGCCTGCCTCTCTGTGTATCTCTTTCACTGTCTTGGACACAACTCACCCTCCCAGTGAAATATTCACCCTCTGTGTGGGCTAGCTCAGTGGCAGTCAATCCATTTCACCCCTTCCTCCTTCTCCTCTCCCTGCAAACCTGCTGAAAAAGACAAAACCCCATTTGTTTTGTGTACTCCTGAGATCGATCGCAGCTCAACACTAAAAGAGGCCGGCTAAAGGGATTCTTCACTCAGTCCTAATAGGACAGGCCGGTCTGAGCCCGGAGGTGGCTGTTGGCAGGCTACAGTACAGTAGTCTGACAGTGCTGCCCACACCCAGACCACAACAACATCACCTTCTCTCTGCTTAAGGATTAGGCCGAAGTAGGCCAAGGCTATTGAAAAACCTGCTGATGATCAGGAGGGTCGAAAATGACGGACTAATCATTTGGATTTGAGTCAAATTAGCACTAACGTCCGAGGGCCGGTCAGATAGTCTGGACAGCTGTGGCGTGGCTCTAGGCTCTCTTTGTCAATTTGTAATTTAGGAAATTGCAGCATTGTCTTCCCTTGGGGTTTGACTGAATGGCAAGAGCTGTAGTTGGGGTTGTTTACGCTGCACATTGGCCTCCCCAGTCGCCAATCAATCTCAGAGTGTCTCTGAGAAACAGAGGAAAAATAAAGTAAAAGCTCTGAGTCTTTTGTTTGTTCAACAGTTCCCACTTCTTATTAGGAATTGCTGATGGAATCGCTGCTAACAGCACAATAGCCGTGGGTGGTTGTGCACACAAGCAGGCGTGGGTGTGAGATCCTAACTGTGTGCTTTACCTCAAAGACTCGTGTGTCTGCTCCCTTTAGAGCTGTAAGAATATCAGGCATCACCAGAAGTAACTCTGCGGTTGGCGTGATTGACGCGAGAGGCCTCACCACCAGCCATTCAATTCACATTCTTACGGGGATCTCATATCGCCAGGGGTTGGCCTGAGCACTCCTGGTGCCTTCCAAGGAAAATAAGCGGCGTGACATCAGGGCTTTGTTTCAACGGCGAGGCCCCTTCTGTTTGTGTTTAATATCGCTCTGAGAGAAGTGGAAAGAGGGCCAGCCAATTTCTCTGGCCCCAACCACTGAGCCTGGCGCTTCAGCGGTGAAGCGACGGTGGTCTCGTGTGTCTGCAGCGCAACGCTCTCTATCCCCCGTTCTCTACTCTTTGCTTTTGGATCTCAGGTCCCAGGAGGCTTTGCAGTTTTGACTGCAGGGAAATCAGATCTCACAACACTGGGGGCCATTTAGGCTGAGGAGGCAGAGAGCGAAAACAGAGACAGAAAGAAGCAGAGATGGAGGTGGATGGAGAAGATGTGAAAAGGCAATTCTGGAGCAAAACAGAGGACTAGAGGAAAAAGGGAGAGATCAAAAGAGAGGAGGACAAAAGTAAGACCGAAACGTAGAAGGAGGGGGAGAGTATAGATGAGGTGAGAGCGACGAAAAATGAGAGGAAACCAGGAAAGCAGAAAAGAGAGAACGAGTGGAGGGAGTCTTAAGTGAAGGCCAGCCACGTCTGGGTGGTTTTCCTGAGGACAGGCTCTTTGATACTCCAGTACTCACACTCCAATGCATTTAGACAGGGGTTGACAGTGGTTACAGGCAGTGGTTTGTCTGGCCAGCTAGCTTTGATTTAGAAGACCCTGGACTGGGCCGAGTATTTGACTCTTTGATTTTTGTTGGATGGAAAATCGGTACAGGTTTTTTTTTTTTTTTTTTTTTTTTTGTACATGTAATGTTTTCGTCCAACCCCGAAGGCAGATGGCTTTCAAGCTTTCTATTATTTTTACAATATTTTAAAGTGTTTTTCAGTTGACTCTTGCCCAAAATGTAATTTCAGTATGACTACACCTACTTAAACATGATTCGCCACTGTTGTCTTTGGGATTAAAGTTAGAGAAGAAGCCAAATTGTCTGCACTGTTCATGATTAGTCTCAAGTGTATTCTAGGACCTATGCTGTTTGCAGTCCTAATTTTATTTTATTTCATTTGACTATCATAAGCCAAGACTTAAAAAAAAAAAAGGTTAAATAGTCAGGATTACAAAAACAGCCATGCAGCTATTTTCCACTGTGGTTCACATTGTTTTTTGAGATATAAAGGAAACCAGCCCTTTATTGTTCACAATACTGAGCCAGGCATTGTCTAAAAATCTAATTTCCATACTCAGTCTCAAATTTGTGCAGATACAACTTAAGGAGGATTCAAGCAAAGCATTCAAATGTTTCTTTAGCTATTGTCTGGATTTATTTCTCGATGCAAATCGATACACAAGCTGCTCCCAGCATCTGTTGAAAGAATAAATGTCAGAGATGGATTGTAGATAATTTAAAATAAAAATGTTTTGCTGGAGAGACTCCTTTATAAAGACTCGCCCCCTCAAACAAATTTTCCATTTGTGTGGGACACTCACTGTCAACTTCGGATCAAGGTGTGTGTACGTACACGCACATTTGTTTCCATGACTTCTGAGTGTGTTTGGCAGACACACACACTCATCAAACCTCAGAAGATGCGAGCAGCACCAGGGAGTGGATGCGAAAAAACAAAACAATCGGATCAAGGAAAGAGAGAGAGAATAAAAGAGGAAAGCCACTGACTAGTTGTTGGCTAGCAATGTTAATAGCCTGTCGGTTTTGCTGGTTTCTTCCTTTTTTGCAGCAGCTCTATGCCGCCCAGCTGGCAAGCATGCAGATCTCGCCAGGAGCCAAGATGACTCCCCTCCCGCAGGCTCCCAACTCCTCCAGTCCCCTTTCCCCCTCTGCCCTGAAGAGCGAGAAGCGAGCATCCAGTCCTGTCGCTCAAGTTAAGGTGAGTCCTTTGTTGCAGATGTTGCAAAATCGTTTTGTGTGATTTGGCAGAGTCATCTAAATGATTCAGCGGGATTTTCAGAGCCAGTTGTAAAAAAATGTGATTGCAAATATTGCGATTAAAGAGATAGCAGTTGGCAGAGACATGAAAATGCGGCTATATTCAGTAAACAACCAACTGCGAATTACATTACAGTATAAGGGATATATATGGGAGAAAAACAGTGTCTCTATGGTGCATAAAGTGACAGAAAAACACGATAAAACAAAGAAAAGAGTGAGGTCAGAGTCTATAATGTAGGAAAACACACAGGAATAATAACTGCGATAAGCAGTTCAAGTAAAAGTGAGAGGCTGGAAATTTGGAAGTTGTTGAAACAACGTTCTGCACATGGGCCTGTACTCTTCACCGTCAATTAGAAACAGCTTATTTAAAACTCACACACTGATACACACACACACACACACACGCTCACATACTGACACTGGCGCTGGCTGCTGTTTGGCAGGAGCCCAGACCCCTTCACTGGAGAGAGCGTACGCCTCATCTTTACTCGACGACGAGGCAGTAATGGAAGCCATGTGTGTGTGTGGGGCACAGCTGCAAACCGGCGTCACAATAGACCGGCGTCAGAGCTCACCGCACTCAAACAGTAGTGCTGCGCCTTCCAAAATCCCCACCCTCTGCTAACCTCCGCATACGCTCAGCCCACCCCCCCACTTTGGCATGCCACCCGCAGCCGAATTCAGTCAATTACACTTCCAATGGTGACCCATTTTCACAACAAAAAACATTTGCTTCAATAGTTCCTGTGTCAGTATATACAATCCAAAACGTATATATTTTTTATTTTAGTATTTAGCAAAAACATTATTGGGGAACTACAGTACAGATTATAATTATGTTTTGATGCAGTTTTTCCTGCCAAGAAAACAAGACACAGTTGAAGTCCTTCATAAATTAATTTTACTGACTGAATGTGCTGCCGTCTGCTGATGAGGCAACTAATCTAACCACCATTTAAGCCAACAGGTGGAGGTGGTGTTTGACTCTCTTTAAAGGTCCAGTGTGTACGACTGAGGCGAATCTTGTTAGAAATGGAACTTGATATTTATAATTTAGTTTTTATCACTGTATAAGTGGATCCACCATGTTGCTCTGCCATGTTTTTACACTAGCCCTGAATGGACAAAGCAAACACTAGCTCTAGAGTGGACATTTCTGTTAATTGTGTTTTTAGTGGCGACCGTAGGGAGGGTGAGATGTGGGGTGTTCCTGAACCACCTGAAGTGGTCGCAAAAATAAATTTAAGACATCCTAATATGATTATTCTGGCATGGAATTCCAAATCAAACACAATTGTACTGCACAATGTTTAATTTTAAATGCTTAATGCATCTTTCTGAGATTTTTGACAGAATTTGAAACTTACAATGTGAGAACTACGTCTACGTAGGTTGGCTTGCCAGCAGTCTTCTTCTACCTTGATTTTGTTGCCGCTGTACTATGTGTGTTGGTGCATTACTGCCACCGTATGTCAGTCAGTGGAATGACGTGAAAACTACTGGCAGGCCTTTCGACATTTCTGCAAAACCACAGATGAATGTTTCAGCTTTTTGTATGTATTGTAGGGTTAAATGAAACATTATGGTGTGGCTGTTTGTAGCTGTTTTGGTCGCTATGATCATAGATGGGGCGGGTCCAACTTTCTTTGACAAATAGCTGGTTTTGGTCGCCACAAAATCCACAGGAAATGTCCACAGGTTTCCTTAAAAAAACAAATACGTTTGTTGCAACAAAAGAGGATGTAAATATCCCCAGGTGTCCTTACAAATACCCAGTGCTGTGAGATGACCTGTGGTCGGGCGTTTGGCAGTAATTGTTTGCGGTAATAATGCCAGTGTCAACTTTGGATGTATCTGTAGTTTTCAGAAACATTACTTGCTAACATTATATCCTGGCGACTGGGCTGCGAGGAACAGACATAATGAGGAACGCGCTTAAAACATGCTAGCAATGAGTAATGACACTGAGTTATAGGCGGGATCACACGCTAATTTCTCACGCTCATTACGACAACTACTAATACAGTTGCAAATATGGGTCATTTAATACACATCCTGATCCACCAAATACTGTTGTGTCTGTTCTACTAACAGGAAGAAGGATCCACACAGCCATTGAACCTCTCAGCCAGACCCAAGACAGCCGAGCCTCTTCGCTCGCCGACGTCCCCGACACAGAGTCTGTTCTCTGGAAACAAGTCCAGCCCTACAGGCATGGGCAAGGGCCGAATCCCAAGCCCCATCTCCAGCATGGGCAGGAACACCTCTCTGGGTAGGTAACAAACACATTCATGCACTTCAGCACCAGTGTTTCCTTTACCACTTGGTAGACAGGGTGGGCCACTGCATTAGCGCTGCAGCTCTGCCTAAAAGAAGTACATTAATGTTGGCTTTACTGACATGTTCAATAAGAATCACAAGGTCTAAATGCTGCTTCACCATGCCAGGACTTAATTCTGAGGGGAAACACTGACGTACTCTGCACATACATACTCTCTCAGACACAAACAAACTCTCAAACACCAGCGTATTGTCCACATCTGTACTGTAGATACATCCAGAGCAAACACATCTTCACTCCAGTGTGAAACTGTGCCTTCCCCTCAACCGGAAAAACAAAAACATCACTCACCCAAACACCCTTCTCTGCGCCACACACAGACAAACCAGGCTGCGTCGCATGCGCCTGATAGACTGCAGACACCTCAACCCCACGAGGAGACCTGTGTGTGTGTGTGTGTGTGTGTGTGTGTGTGTGTGTGTGTGTGTGTGTGTGTGTGTGTGTTTGTGTTTTACAGGAGTCCAAAGCCCTGTATTTAGCCCCAATGAAAACCCCGGCAGCGGAAGCAGTGAAACCCAGCACACGTTATTTGGTTTTTAAGAGCTTCCTCACATCATTGTCTGCCCGCACTAGACCTTTTATGCCCCTACCTCTGCTATCTGTTATTAAGGCCAATCTAAACCCTCTCATTATATCCCCCCAGAAAACAATTTCGCCAGCTCCTCTGGAGTGGCTTTGAGGACGCGTCGCTTGTGTTCCCTGCAAAGTTATTTTTTGCCCATTTTAACGGCCACCCAAGCATACAGGGCTTCCTACTTGTCTGCTAATTAAACGAGGAGGGCGACGGAAACTTTGCATCCTTTTATTTATTTATTTTTTTTCATTCTTCAAATGTGCATCGGCTTCAAAAGTGTTAAGCAGGCGCATAAACAAGGAGGAGGAGGTTCGGTCATGTTTAGACACAAGTGGACTGGAAAAACAACTTTAGGAGCAGTTGCCCCTGATAAGACTGGAATATATAATTTCTTTACTAAGAAGTTTATGTAGCATTTTGTAGGAATCCGTATGCAGCGATTCTGGTTTTCACACCTACTGTGGACTTACAGGAGCATGAAATCACACATATGTAAGAAACTGGGTTCTTCAGATTCTCAGGTGACCTGGAGAAAAACAGAACAAAAACTCAAAAAGTATATTTGTTGAAGTTCTAGTCAGAGTCTCTCATTACATTTGAAATGGATAAATTCAGCCATTTATGAAAATTCGGTCATTATCTACTCACCCTGATGCCGAGACAGGTGAATTTTCGTAGTCGCCAAAACAATTCTGGAGCTTCACAGCAAAACTCTGGTGCAGCATTCTCCTAACAACTGAAGTGGATGGGGACTTCTGTTAAAACATAAAAACAACCAAATTAAGTCATTTGGGATATCTGGGCTTTCAGAGACGTGGGTTAAGCCAGACAAGCTGTATGGAGCAATTTTGATTTATTGCAGTTGTTATTTTACATTTTTAAACAAATCCCCATCGACTTCAGCTGTTTAGGAGAACGCTGCAGTGATATTTTGCTGTGAAGCTCCAGAAATGTTTAGTGGACTACAAACCTCACCTGACTTACCATCCACATGGGGATGAGTATGATTTAATTTTCATTTTTGGGTGAAATTGTCCTTTCATAAAAGACACAACCACCTAGAAAGTAACATTTTGGCTTTTAGACAATTTCCACTTGCTGTGTTATTACAAGCAAAGGCAAACACCTTGTACTCATTGTTGTTTTACCCATTTTTGAAGCAGCATTTGCAAATCAGAATTTATAATTCAAGTAGATGAACTCCTTGAAAAAAGCAGTCTTGGCGCGTAAAAAGCATAATTTAAAAGTTCAAAGGAGTTTTTCATTTCAGTAAGTCCCTGTTCTTTAAGAACTGCTTGGTTACAGTTAATGAAACAATACCGAAAAACCCAGAAAACCTATAGTCTCAGCTTTAGTATGACAGATGGGTTCTTCAATTAATATAGCCGACAATTTCCTGCCAAAATTGGAACACATTTTGTGACTTGAAATGATCGATTTCTTTATTTGTCTTTTCCTCTGTCCTTGTCTGGAGTGGTTTTGTTGGTAAAAATGGATCTCATATATATATTTCGACACCAATCAGAACACAGCGACATTTGAATCTGATGACAGTAGCAGGGTTGTTGCTCATGAAGCCAAGCTATTGTCAAATCTAATCAAACCACTTAACCACACAAAATTGGCTTAGTTTTATTCTGACTTAAACTTGAATCGTTCCCTATTTATTCTTTCATACTTGTGGTTGATGATAAAAGCCTGGCCTCTTATATCCAAGCCACACACTCTTTGCCTTTCTTCCCTGTCCTGCCAGTCAAAGTGACACACCGTCGTCCTTCTCCCCTCCCAGACATCCTGTCCAGCCTCAACTCCACAGCACTGTTTGGGGACCAGGACGCGGTGATGAAGGCCATCCAGGAGGCGAGGAGCATGAGGGAGCAGATCCAGAGGGAGCAGCTGCATCACCAGCAGCAGCAGCAGCCGGGACACCACAGTCTGGAGGCCAAACTGTCAGCTCTGAGCAGCATGAGCCTCAACAACGGCAACAAGGTTAGAGGGACAGACAGATCACGTGTGGCTACAGAGGAAGATGCACAGACACACTCGGCTGATAAGGTCTATAAGAATCACATGGTCTAAATGCAGTTTTCAAAGGCATTTTCTTTCATGTAGAGAAAGAATTCTGATTGAAACGCTGATGGGTCTGCGTGCACACATCCACATGAACTACACAAATGGAAGGCTATACATGATTTACAGCGCATGTGACACACATCAACAGGCAGGCACCAAGTATTTGTTGAGGTACAATTTCTAATCTAATGCCACTTTGTACGTTCAGTCGACTATTTGCTTTGCAGACTGCGATTTTACACACACAACATATCATCAGCCTTTAAAGAAGGTAAAAGCTCCATAAAAAGTTTGAAAGTTTAAAGTAGTTCCACCTGAACCAAGTAAAAGGCTGTTTGCCTGTAAATGCCTCAGTAATTTCATGTTGGCACTCTAAACAGGACAATAAGTATACAGGGTCGGGTCAGATTACTTTGAAATGTAGTCAGTCACAAATTACATGGCAACTTTTGCTATAGTTGCGTAATCTATTCCATCAATTAATCAATCAATCAATCAGACTTCATTGTATAGCACAAATTCACAACAAAAGTCATCTCACAACACTTTCCAAATTGAGCAGGTCTAAAACATACTCCTTGATTGGCTTGCAAAAAATTCAGTCTAGTCTGAAAACGTTTGGATCAAATTTGGATTGCAATGAAATTATTGCCACTTTTCTGAGATTTTTTTTTCTATGAACATCTAATTTTCATTTTGTAAATAAAATGTATTTTGCATATTCAGCATTCACAGTTAGTCAAATCAAGTCATGCGTTCAACCCACACACAACCCGAACCGCCACCACTTAAATTTCAAAGTAAAAGCACACAACAAAATGTCACACAACCAATAGAACCCATCAAACTAACACTCTCAGGACAGAGTCAGCCAAATTCTGATTCAGCCTTCTTGGATTCAGATATTATAAGTTAAAAATGCCTTTTGAGGCTTCTTAATGAATATCACTCGGTTCCATACACTTGAGCAACGAGCGGGCAGTACTCTCTTTCTACATCTTTTACATTTAAGTAAACTTTTACTTTTACAATGGGGTATCACCACTTTTTCCTCAATACAAGATGTGAACATCTTCCCAAAAAGTGTTGCACGTGTGTACAGATCGATCTACTCCTCGCTCCGGTCTTATATTTTCTCCAGTATTCCATTGGCCGAGTGTTCAAGGTTTCAGCTCAGCTTGTGTATCAGGCTGAAGAAGAATATTCATGGATGATATTTGGTGTTGTTTGGCTCGGGCTGCAGCTCTTGAGGACTTCTCTGTTCTCCTCTCATCTCCACGGCCACCCAGAAGCCAACAGCTTTGAAGAGGGAGCAGCTGGGCCAATGACAAGTGATGGTTTTGGCGTGTGTGTATGTGCGTATGTGTGTGTGTGTGCCTGCCTTGACTGAGTGGGTGTTTTTTTGGGAGAAGAGATGGTGTTAACATTAGTGTGTGTGTGTGTGTGTGTGTGTGTGTGTGTGTGTGTGTGTGTAACGGAGTCCAGCTCTCTACTTGCCCTGAAGGGGGGATCCCGGCCTCAGGGTTTTAGCCCAATTAAAGGGCCTTTCTCAGGGAAGGGACCTCCCCCCTCCACACTCACCTCTTCCCCCGCTCATCTCTCCCCCTTGGGCTGAAGGAGACAGGGCCTTTGTACCAGGATCTCGTATCCAGAGGGAAATCCATATTCCAAAACATCTTCAATCAGTCTGATCAGCCACTCACAGATCCGGGGATCAGACATTCAGTAAAATAAGGAACATGATTAGACCGGCTCTCCTGCGCAATTGATCCCATGTTGCTTGCAAGGATGAGGAGAAGGAGGAGGAGAGGAGCTCATGAATATTTTAGGGGTGGAGACTTTGAACCCACCAACCCCAACTAGGTCATGATTGGTGCACTCCAAGGATAGGCTGTTTTGAATTTTTTGGACTTATTTGCCTTGCATCTTCACGAGGAAAACATCCAAAATCTGGCAAAATATATCTTTGCTGTACTTATCCTCAGTCCCAAGTTGACTTTTTTTTTATAAGTCATTATACTAGTAAACACTGAGAAACTCATAAATATAAATTATACAACAGCCTATACTAATAAATTGTTTATTAAGATTTAATGAGAGTTGTCTGCCGCAGGTCTGGTGAAAAACCCCACCGATGTACCCAAATAAGTTTGTGCTTTAAAGAGCTTTCTGCACAAAGTTAACTTTGACATGATTAAGGTGAGTGTGTTGCAGGGAGAGTCCTACATGCCTCTCTCTCTATATTTTCCAACTTTATAAGAACAAAACCAAAGCAATGCAGTAATTTGGTTTATAGCTCCATGCCTCCTAATAAAAAGCTCATTTGGAAAGTCTCAAAGTAATTGTTTCCGGTTCAGGGACGACAGCAGGCTGTGGTGTTTGTTGTCAGTTTGTTATTCGTTACCTAACAACAGCAGCTCAAAGACTCTTTCTCTCGGCTTTAAATACATAATTTTTTCTTTGGGATGGAGAAGTTTTTTTTGTGTGTGTTTTTTCTAAAGCGCTCAAAGGCTTTGCTCTGTCTTAAACAATTCATGGATGGAACTTGCTGGATGCTGAGAGTGTGACTCACCCGCTCCACCTCGGGAGGCAGTGAGACCAGCTCTTTTTCTTTACCTTGGATTTGTGCGTTGTTTTCTGTTCGTCAAATAAATTTGTTACTCAAATCCTCCCCTCAGAAACTTTGAGGCTCTGCCCGACCCTTTTTGTTTTATGACATTGTACTAACACAGCACAGTGGGCTTCTTTGGAGGGAATGAGACAACTGCTGCAACTGGTATGTCAGTGTAATATTGAGTGGTGAGCTATTTATTGCCCACGCTGATTCGACTCAAAGGGAGCCATCGCGGTGACATCTGAGTGTGTGTGTTTGTGTTTATTTCGCTTTCTGTTTGTATATTTCTGTCCCACAGCGTTCATTTAAAGCATAGACGACATAGACATTTCCCTAAGAGTTGACACTGATCCTGGGCTCCTTTTGTGTGTGTGTGTGTGTGTGTGTGTGTGTGTGTGTGTGTGTGTGTGTGTGTGTGTGTGTGTGTGTGTGCGCACGTGTGTGTGTGTGTCCTGGCTCTGCACTGGCCTTGGCCATGTTAATGTCATTATAGCTGGTGTACAGACGAGAGGCCTGGCCAGTTAGTGGCATTGTTGAGTATCACCTTACGCTTACGTTGCTTCCAGCTGGTCTGTGGCTGCCAAAGCTCACTGAAATAGCCACTGTGTATGACTGTGTGGGTATGTGCATGTATGTTTCTGTGTGTGTGTGTGCGCGCGTGTGTGTGTGCATAAAAGTCTGTGTGCGACTTTTTCATCTAAACAGCCACAAAACACTCCCTAAACCCACTTTAAGGAAAAAAAAAAAAGTTTTTGAGAGATTACCACATTACATGACATGTTTTGGATGAAAAACACAAAAATCAAACATGTGTGCTCAGTAGATCTTTGACTCGGACTTGAACTCATTAGAATATAAAGTAATAACAGAGAAGTGTGCATGGTAAGTTATCTTAAACAGCTTTGCACAGGAGCGAGGTAAAGTTTACATGAAATCTGGTAGAAAAATAATACACTGCTTTGAACCACAAGGGAATACTATTCCTGTTTCCATACAAGGGGAACATGGAGGGTGATGGTAGAGTGAGAACAGGTCAATTTACGGGCCAAATAAGAAAGAGCACAAACTGCTTTCTCACTTTGGATAACACTTGGTGTGCACACAATCACTCAACAGCCGATTCTAAATTGCAAGCACTGAACGACGGGGTCGACATAACTTAACATACAAGCTGATCGAAGGGTTGAAACCTGCTGTATTCCTCCAAAGCTGTGAGCAGATCCCTCAAAGGCTGAACAGAAGTGGGTCGGGAGTTTTGACACATTGCCAGAAATTTGAAATGACCAAATCATTTGGATCTGTAAAAATGAGGAATATAGCATAATGAAAAGTATGGCCGCAATAGAGTGCTTCAGGGGTGAGTTCCAAAACTCTGAAAAAAGTTCTGGTTCCTTTGTCTCGACATCAGTACTTAAGTCTGATATTCAATGTACTTAATTATCAAAAGCGAATAATATAACACATATAGTTGTGTGTATGTATACACTTTATAATAATGTAGGGGCTGAACGATTTTTGGCTTGGTCAATTATTATATTTGATATTCATCATTTTTATAGTTATTGAAATCTGTGTTTATAAATCATACAATTTATACTGTTAATTAAATTAATTTAAAAGTTTAACATACTGTACTTGCACGTTCCCCTCAGATACATTTGTATGCTTTAAGCAAGTGCGTATTCTTATCCTTTGTACAGTTTTGAAATGTACCAGATCTCTAAATTTTAGGGGTTTTACTTTAATGTGTCCCATTACAGAGAAATGTTGTTCGTCTGTACCCTGCTGAGTAAAGTTGGTCGGCGTGCTCGCAGTTTCTGTTGGTAGGGCAGAATAAATCTGGAGGAAGGCGAGGAGGGAGGAAATGGTTGTATAGAAGTTTATATTGGCTCTGCTGGTGATTTTGGTCTTTGTAGGAAGTGAGCCTGTGAAACCGACAGCTCAGACTGTTCCAAGTCTTGATTAAAGGTCGACGTAATGTTGCTGTATTTGAAGCCTGAATGATATACATTATAATAAAGTACACTACAAAGCTGAGTCTGGCACCTGCAAATAGACTGTTGAGTGTCTACTTCTTTGGGGTTGGAGCCTCGAGGGGTGGAGGGTTGGTGGTGGTGTTAAGGGCTATGAATAGGAGGAATGGTGAAAAGGAGAAGGAGGGGAGGAGGAAAGAAAACAGAACAGAGCTGACTGACAGCTCTATCGGCACACAGAGAAGTCTGGAGAAGGAGAGAGAGAGAGAGAGAAAGATGAAGAAAATTGGAAGAGAGAGGGAACGCCGGGAGGGGGGCTGAGGAGGTTGCCAAACTTGATTGGCCCGGGAGGAGACAGTAAACGGTTGTGGGTCAGCTGGAGGCACGCCGTGCTGGCGGTAGGCGAGTTGTAACTGTGGTAATGAGCTCAATACGGTGTGGATGAAAAAAAAAAAAAAACAATGTTTGGAGTGTTACCCAAGCAACGGTGAAGGGACGCAAACGCCAAGGAGAGGGGAGACCAGGCAGAACAAAAGAGTCGGGTGTCTCTTAAATTTAGAAATATACATTCAGCAGCAATATTGGGCTCAAGGCCCAGTGAAAGTTATATTGTGTTAAACATGAAGCACACAGACAGGATTTGTTTCTGTGGTACTTTTAAATTCAACCTGATATTTTTAATTAGTCATTAGTCATCCTCAATTTTTATCTTTGCCTTTGCACACGACCTTGATTGTGTAATTAATTTAGTCCCTGGGTAGTCAACTTGTCTGCTTGGAAGTCAAGTGCAAATTTTTTGGTCCAATTCATACCTGGGTTAAATAGTAATAAAATATCAAGCGTCTGATGGGTGGTGGGTTTTCTCGCTTCAAAGTCATTCAGAGTCCAGACAAAAGTGTGCTTCCTATTCACTCTGACTGCCTGAGCATCAGGACTCCACAACAGCTGGACAACAACATTGACTGTTTTTAACCGAGTGAATCCCTCTGTGTTGAAGGCAAAATCATTGAGAAGACCACAATCCAGTACTGTACACAATACAAATGGAGTCTCATGAAAGAGAAAGTTTTTTTGAAAAAAGTCTATAATGCTGCTCCAGAAGGCAACAGTCCAGTATGAAACCAGCAGACGCACACGCCAAACCTATTTCAATCTTGACTAAACAAAGCAAAGACAGCTCCTTATTGCATTTGCCACAAGAGCTTTCAAGTAGACCAAAAGTAGACCAACCGCACAGAGTATTTGCAAATTCTGACCCAGGTCTGCTGTTAATCTGCATTTGGATCAGTCTACCTCTATTGATGCTATCCTAGTCCATTTTCCAGAAGCGCAACTCCGCTGTGCATTAGTTTTCCATCAGTCTCCTCCCATTCATACGTCTCTAACTACTTAGGATGTTTAGTAATTATATTCTGTAATGCACCTAAGCATGCTACAAAATAAAAAAAATATTTTCAACTTTTTGTGTTAGAGCACCAAACTTTGACTTCCAGAAGTCTGAAAGCATCATCATGAGCCACGAACGCTTACCCTCTGCGATTGTTTATCACAGCAAGACCTAAAAAGAAATTCTCAGTGGAGTCAAGGCCTTATTCTTGTCTCCGGACTAGTTTTCCATTCCACTCCTCTCCCCTTTTCTTCGCTTTCTCTATCTCTCTCTGTGTCTCTTTTCTTTAGTCCTTTGTTAGGCGGTTGCTTCCTGCGGTGAGTATGGCACTGCCCAGGCACATGTTCTGTGGTGGGCCTGATTACAGCCCTGCCGTAGTGCTGACATTGGCCCGCACCGACTCCTCATCTATAAACACACACACACACACGTGCGCACGCTCACACATGAATGAACGAACGGACACACACACACGAACACATACACGCCGGCCCCTAAGTTCCACCAACTCTGCCAGCGGCTACCGCGGCATGACTTCACCCGGCAACCATTCCTTGCGTCAAACAAAATGCCTCTGTCACCAGAAAAAGGAGGAGAGCCGAGAGGGAGGAAGGGAGGGAGGGGAGGCTGGGGAGAAGAGAAGAGAGGAGAGGAGGAGTGAAGCTGTGCGGTAGCTGTGCAGAGGGCTCGATGTTTTCCACCGCAGTTTAGGAGAGTGGTTGGGTAATTTTAGCTGGAAGGGCCCGAGGAAGGCTGCTCGTAGAAGTTATTTTGTCTCAGAAGTGGAGTGGCAGGCAGAAGGCAGAATCGGAGAGAGTGCATGATGATGGAAGGCTGAAGAAGACACTGTTGCTTGATGTGAAGTATCCTTCTAAAGGACATATCTACCAGCCATTACTGTGCAAAGCTAACTGAACCTCACGACATGAAATACAATTCAAAGACTATCAAACTTAATAGGTAGAATCAGTAGGATTAGTCTGAGCTGTTCTTAAATGCACCACAAACATAGCAGATTGTTGAGTGTCATTCCTGGGACATCAAATACCTACGTCTTGGTAAAGCGTACCGAGCGCAGCAACAAAGTGAGAGAATAAGAAAATCCAGGCAGAGGGCTGCAGAGTCTCCGCAGATACGAGACACTAACACACTTTTCCTCCCCATTCCAGTCTTCCTCTCTGTCTGTTTACTGCCTGTCTTTTTACATCCTTTCGTCCTCCTACTTCTGCTGTGCATGATATGCTCTGATAGGCTGAAATTGACCTTGTGATGTTGGGAAGGCAGCGTGCAATGATGCAGAATGAAAATAATCGATAATTCCTCTCAGATGCATTGAAAATAAAGTAATGGGCCTTTTTTTGAAAATGTAAGAAGTAAAACATACAACTATTTTTAAGAAAATGAAGGGTGTGAAGTTGTCAGAAAGATAAATGCTCAAGTTAAGTACAGATAGCTGAAAATCTACTTAAGTGAAGTAACAAAGTAATTTGTACTATTCCCTCCCACCTCCTACCTACCACCAACATCGTGACTCATTTCTCTCAGAATCCGTTGAAAAACAAAAAAAGCAAAGCTGTATCAAAATAATCTATTGATACATTTTTGAAGGGGTTGTGCTGGACTTTCACCACCCCCAACTCAACCCCGCAGCTAGTTTTATCATGATTACCATCAAAATCATTCTTAGTGACCCAGTTTTAAACATTCCAGGCATACATTGGGACTGGGTCCAGACATTAAGTGATACAATAAAAACTGAACTGGGATTGAAACATTAAAAAATATTTTTTTCAGCCGCATTATATTTGCAGCCTGCTTGAAATAACCTTTCAAACCTTTTTTTCCTGTGTTGCAGGAGCGGCTGCACTACGAGACGCTGAGCCAGCACCTGGGGAAGCTCGGGGAGGATGCTGGGAAGATGGTCCATCGAGTCATTGATCTGACGAGACCAGAAGATCTGGATGGTGAGAACCTCTGCTGTTTTTTTTTTTAAAACTTTTTTCTTCTTCCCCTATTTCTCTCGCCTTCTTCTTTTGGTGTTGAACGTGATTTATTTGTCCCTGATTCTCTGACTCTTGACCTCCTCAATTTGGTTCAGAATAATCTTGGTGATTCAGAAATGTATGCAGATCCACAACCAGCATGACAGAAAATGGAAGGTTAGAGGACTATGCTGGCGTCTTGTGAAGCTGAGTCTAAGTTAAAAGCAGTCACATCCTGTTCTGACTAAATTGATACCAGTGACCCTTAACTCTGTGGGCCCCACATAGAAGAGGCCCTGCTTCTGGCGGTCTCATGTCTCAGAGCTCCACAATAAAGAAGGAGGCGTCTTCCAGAGAGCCAGAACATGCAGGTATTCAGCGAATACAAATATTTATTGTGCTCCTCAGGAAGCTACGATGAAGGACACCCTCAACAGCTAAACAGATCGTTCAATGTCAACATTTTTCTCTCTTGAAAAACTTTACACTGTTATTATTCTTGCAAGTTCACGACAGGAGGCTGAATACCGCTCCTTTAATCCAGGAGTGTTTGTGACACAAGATCCCACCCAGTACAAGTATGCAAACAAAAGCAGGCAAAGACGGGCGACAAGGCTGTTTGTGGTTATTGGTCAATAAGGTGGACTGCACATAAGAATTCTCAAATGTATTCCATAAGTGTAATAAAGTCAGTTATACTGTTTCCTTCTCGGAACTGTAAGAACACTGTCTTGGAGTTGAAGGCTTTTTTCTCCCATCCCACCTGTTGCTCATAAAGCACCACTGTTTACAGGCGATGACGACTCGAGGACTGCTCATTGTGGTTTAGTTTAGAATCAGATGAGTAAACGTGGGAGTATAGGCACTAAGATAATATCAGGCGGAAGCAAACTGACTATGGTGTGTATAGTTTGTGCGTGTCAGTGTAAGCATGTTGAGGGCACCCCAGCGGAGACCCCCAACACACTTTTGTTATGTTATACATCCTCTCCCTAGCAGGGAGGGCTCATCGTTATCAGAGCATTATCCTGCATTTCAAGTGTGAAAGTATGAAAGATGACTGTGTCAATGAGGGGCATAAAGAGGGTGTCTTTTCTTGGTGTCACACAGGGAGCAGTATCACAGAGGCGCGAGTGTTCAGGGAGGCGCGGGGCAGGAACAACAGCGAGCCACACATCAAGAGGCCCATGAACGCCTTCATGGTGTGGGCCAAGGACGAGAGGAGGAAGATCCTGCAGACTTTCCCCGACATGCACAACTCCAACATCAGCAAGATCCTTGGTGAGAATTTGCAGATTTACAATTCATCGAACATTCAACTTTAAAGATCCCATGTTACGCTCATTTTCAGGTTGATGCTTTCATTTCGACTGTCTGCTGCAAACATTAACATGCTTTAATTTGAAAAAACACAATATTTTTCTCATTCTGTCCATACCTGCAAGTACCTCTATTCTCTATGTCTCTATGTCTGAACGCTCCATTTTAGTGCCTGTCTCTTTAAGACCTCCGTACTGAAAAGCCCAGTCTTGTTGTCCAGCTCTCACAGGCCTAAGCCGACACCGACCGCCCTCTTTCTGCATCAGCTCTCCTAATGTTTTTGCTGAAGGCCTGACTGTATAGTTATGACATCACAGCCTTACAGAAGTCCTGACGTCTCGTTTTGAAACCACAATTTCCGATTACAGGCTGTGCACATTTCTCTGTCGATTAAGCGTTTTGATACTTTCATGGTAATTACACAGACCCACTGTGTAATCATGACAGACACGGAAATCTGACTTTCTATAATATGGCACCTTTAATTCCTAAAAAGAAATCCTTCTAATCTAAATGCTACCCCCTGACCTAAATCTTCTGCTTTTTTAGGATTTTCCTCGTTTTTTTTCTCAACTCCAAGAGAGGAGTTGAGATGAACTATATTTTCTATGTGAATGTATTGACTGTAACTGCTTTTGTGATGAATATTAGAAAATAGTAGAGAATAGAATAAAAATAAACCAAAGACTTATTATTAGTTTTTTTTAGGGCTGTCAAAGTTAACGCGTTAATAACGCGTTAACGCAACGTCCTCTTAACGCCGTTAATTTTTTTAACGCGCGATTAACGCTCAGTATATAAAAAAAAGCGCATTGTATGATTTACGGCCGTCGGCGGCACCCGTAGTCTTGATACAGAGGGTGGCAGAAGAAATAGAATAAGAAAGGGAATCAGAAGAAGAAGAAGAAGCAGGGTTGGCGGTTCGTTAAAAACACGGCAGACTGAAAAGCAGCACTCGCTGCAAACTCCTCATCTCTGCTGTCACTCACGGTGGCGGACATTTGTTTGCCATCGCCCTGATCATTTTGCGGGACACTCTCTCGTGGCATGCCCGTTTGCTGATAACTCATCCCCGCATGTTTATCTCAGGCTCCTCGCTAGCCTTCTTCCTCCCTCCAGCAGGCAGCCTGCCGCTGCTGTTGTCCTCCTCGGACAGACGCTGAAGCTCCGTTTCTCTCACTCTCGTGGGGTCAACAGAGAAACGTCTAGCGGCTGCTTCTCCCGAGTTTCCTCTGAATATATCACGACAGAAGGTTTGAATTTCAAGTCGTACTTTTTATTGTTTTGCTGCACCGGAGCCATGGCGATCATCAGTGTGATACTGACTGACAGAAAGCAGCACACTGCGTGAAAAAGGCGAAGGAGAAAAACGTGCAGTCTCAGTGGACACCACTTGCAAGCCAAACAGACGACAGATGCAGAGAGCCCGTCGCCCCCCCTCGCCAAAAGCAGACAACCCTGGATTTATTTTCCTGCATAATTTGAAGTGTTGATTAAACATTTTCATAATGCAAGCATATTTGCCCTTTCTTATGTTGTTAAAAGTATTAAGAACATGAAAAAAATACACTAGGGTACATTTAGAACAGAAAAGAAAGTGCCAAAAAAAATTGCGATTAATTTGCGATTAATCGCGAGTTAACTATGGACAAAATGCGATTAATCGCGATTAAAAAAATTGATCGTTTGACAGCCCTAGTTTTTTTATAATTGTTCAAACTACCTTTTTGTAGTTATTTAAAGAGATAGGGCATATAATTAGCAGCTCATTTGCATTTTTCTCCAGACTTTCTGTCCCTGAAAGGAATTTCTGAATTGGTCTTGCCATAAAAGGGCCTCAATTACTATAAAACTGCAGCAATCTGTTACTTTTCCCAAAAAAATCATCACCTTGTGGATGTGTTAGGACATAAATGCTATATTTTAAGAATTCTATGTATCATTAAGTCAAATTTAAAAAAAAAGGCAACAAAAGAAAACATAACCATGTTGTGCTGTGTATCAACATCAGACACTGAATTCCTTCCATTATCTTGTTTGAAGACACGGCACATTGCCACAGTTCACAGGGTTTCTTACCAGCAGGCTGCAGACTATAAGAAGGACCAGTGTGTTTTAAAACCTGGAACACTTCACACACAGAGCTCCACTGTGTCAGCCTGACGACTGTGATGGATGCATTCAGTTAAAAAGTAGCCGTGTTGATACTAACCTCCCTGACACAGATAGCCATTCACACGGTTCCGAGCATAACGGTTGTTCATGAAATTTTCTTAAGACCTCCACTGTCCGATGCCGGGCTCCAGTGAGCTCGAGGGTCGCTGAATGTAAATGTTCCTCCTGAGCAACATTAACAAATTGCTGTTTCTTAGGTGGGTCTGTGTTCCTGACCCAGAGCTTTGAATGGCCACTGATACAGGGGCTTTTTGTGTTTGACAAAATGCTTCCTGCATTTATATCATGTGTCATTTATGCAAAGTTTCACTGAGAGAATATCAATTTTAGACCAATGCTTATTTCTTTTTTAAAATAAATTTTTAAAAGTCATGTCTACGCTCAGATATGAATCGCAAGATCCTTTTGGCAAGAAGCAATAAGTAATTATTCTTCAGTATTTTATCAAACCTGTAGAAAAAAAAAGAAACATAATGCAGAATTTAAAGCGGACAACTGTGTATGTGTATATAACTGCATGTGTACAATCCATGTCCTTCCAACATAATAACACAGCTGGACTCTGGGGAGTGGGTGGCAAGCTTAAAAAAACTCCTCTGTGTTTCCTGTGTCACAAAAGTACAAGACCAGTTTGTGATAAACCTTGATAAACAGAGACGCGAGGCAGAGTGTGTATAATCAGTTGTCGGAGTGCCTCGCAGATGTGCTGCGTTCCTGCGGTAATGGCCCTGTCCACTTGTTCAGAAGGTCCTCTTAGCGCGGAAAATAAGAAGTATACAATGTATCATTCTTCTTGAGCCAAGAGGGAGCAGAGTGTAATCCACTCCTGATTTTAAACAGCCTCCTTGGTTAAAGAATTGATGGTGTCTGTTCACATGATAAAAAAGAAAAACACCCAACCTAAAGAAACCACCAGAAATGCTGATGTTTTAATGTGTGTACCAGCAGCCTTGTGACTCTTTTATGAATAAATTGACATGCAGCTGAAATTACAGTCTGTTAGCACTGCCGGATCACTGATTCAACTCTGATTACATCTATTTCACCACAAACTCTGTCCTCAAGCATTATTAACACAGTAGAACAAAAAAAGCATGTCAAAACATGTGTCCAACAGTGAATAGCATTGATGGAAGGTAACTAAGTTAATTTACTCAGTTACTTTACTGAAGTACAATTTTGATGTACTTGTTGTACTTTTTACTTTCCTGGAGTGTTTCCATGTTACCAGAGGCTTAAATTTCATCATTCCCTAAAATTGCTCATTTTGGTCACTTTATGAAGTCTGTTGTGCTGATTTCTTAAAGGGGCTCTCTGGAACTTCTGTGCTGTGCTGGAAGCCGGTCACTAGTTCATGTTAGTAGGGTCCATTTTAAAACCAATGCAAGCCACTGTTGCTCTCTTTTAGAGCAGCGGAAAGAGGCACTAAGACGAGGCACTCACAAAAAGTCCTTTGAACTGTCACGGAAAATTCGACCTGAGTCCTTGACAAACAAATCTACAGTGGAGCAGCATTAAACAGGAATGATACTTGTAACAGAACATCTCTAAAGTATTGTATCTCTACTTTTAAGGAAAAGATCTGAGTACTTTTTTCACATCGGCCTGTTTTGTCACTCCCCAAAGTCCCCAAAAAATCTACGGAGGTTCAAATTCTGTCTCAAAATAAAATCGCTCGCATACGTCACTCCCTAAAGTCTGTTGTGATACATATACATTTTATGAAAAATTAAAGTCAAGACAAAACCAAAAACTAGAAAATAGAATCAACTAAAAGTCTCAATCATTTGTTGCAGGCTCCCGCTGGAAAGCCATGACCAACCAGGAGAAGCAGCCGTACTATGAGGAGCAGGCCCGCTTGAGTAAGATCCATCTGGAGAAATATCCCAACTACAAGTACAAGCCGCGGCCCAAGAGAACCTGCATCATCGACGGCAAGAAGCTGCGCATCGGAGAGTACAAGCAGATGATGCGGTCACGACGCCAGGAGATGAGGCAGTTCTTTGTGGGGTGAGTTAGAAAGTTGACCCTGAATTTTTTTTATTGCGGCTGTGGTTCAGGTGTCGCGTTGGCATCTCATTACCGGAAGGTCGCTGGTTCAATTCTCTTGGTCTGCATGTCGAAGTGTCCTTGGGCAAGTTACATGAACCTCAAACCTCAGTATCCCATGCAAAGTGCACCTTGCATGGCAGCCACCAGTATATGCATATATGATTTGGACAGAAGCATCTGCTCAAACTGTGGTGTACCTGCTTATACTAGCTTTAAAGAATTATTCTGTGTGGGTCGAAAAATGCGTTTTATAGATGAATAAGCCTATTTTACATTTTCAAACATTAACTTTGATTCAAGTCCTCGAAATAGTGCAACCCACACAATCTTTGACTTTTACTAATTTTTCCAAATCTCACCTTTTAACCAGCATGCTTATAGAAGATGTGCAGCCTTGTTCAAAATGAGAGCATTTCATGTGTCACAATACAACGACTGCACAGAGTGAACGTTGGCAAAGTTGTTCTCAACGTGACTTTTTGCCATTCGAATGGCCTCTTCTCCATCGCTGCCTTACATACAAGGTAAAGAGGGGATTTTGCACATGAAACATTAGTGCATTGACATCCACAAGTCTTGGCTCAAGAACAATGGATTTAATACTGCACCTGTGACCTTTCACTTTGGTCAGCTCTTTTAATAAACATACCGTCCCGCGTGCCTGAATATGGGTATATGGGTATAAGATTTTAGGGTATTTCATTCAAATATTTCCCTTGCAACTGCTGTTTCCTTTATATGAGGATGTATTTTTATTAATGTGTCTCAATATGAATGTAAAATAAATATTCTACATCCATTTACTAGAGGTTTGTGGAGCAGCCAACAGGGTTTATGGACCATTTATGAAAGTTTTCTCCTTGGAGTCCTTTGTTTCTATCTGCAAAATCCTTTACTCACTCACTGAAGAGCGTATTTTTTTAGAGTGTAGTCAGTGCAGTAAGGGGAAAAACAGTGGCATTGTCTTAATAGGAACCAGCCATGGATGTGTTTAAAGCCATCACAGTGGCCTGTGTTTGAGATGGATTTACCAGAGGCCACGGCTTTGAATAGGAGCGATTTTTAATAGCTTGTCATTTATTAAATTAGGACAATGCTGGGCGCTTGCGGGCAGTGAAATTGGACACAGACAGACATAGTGGAATATGAAATGTAAGCAGATGTTTGAGAGGGAACGAGAGCGAGGCAGACGTCACAGGCTGAATGCCACATTTACTGTGTGTGGTCAGGCAAACGCAAAGAAAAAGCTTATGATTCTCCAGGCCTGGACTTTCAATCAAAGCTGAATCAAATAGCCACTGGGAGCCAGTACACAACCAGTTTCTGGCACATTCCACATAACTAAACCAGTGTTGTTTTAAACCGTTTAATGTGAAAATGAGTCTGTCAGAATGTACAGCGGTAATTGTTTCAGGAGACGGAGGAGGGAAAACTGTTAGGTGAGAAAAGTGACAGCAATTTTCCTGCTTTATGTGGCTCATTTGAGGAGCCAGAGGGCCTGTTTGAGTGATGTGCGTTTACACTCATTCCATCTATATCTTAACAGGTTATTTAGCCGGTGCTGCTGTGAGCTGGCAGGGAGAGCTCCATGTTAGGACATGCCTGGCCAGATGAGAAGCGCTGCCGTTTAAATGAAGTGGCCTGAGAATGAATGTTTTGTTCAAAGCTGTTAGTTCAGAGGAGGTTAGAGCGAATCCATCACATGCTGATCCGTCTACTTCGGACAATAACTGGTTGATGCTATATTGCTTTGACTGCTGCTATGACCAAATCATTCTTTTTTTCATAATTTCATCATTAAAAAAAATGTTTTCTATTACTTCTTTTTGCTGTGAGAATGTCTGTCTATTAGTTTGGTCCATACTGAAATATCTCAACAGCTATTAGTTTGGCTGCATGACATTTTGGACGGACATCCATTCTCCTCAGAGGAGGAATCCCTCTGACTGTGGTTTTGTGTAAATAGTCGCAACAACGATCTGATGGATTGCCACAACTTTCCCAGTCTTTTGTTGCTCCTGTCCCAACTTGTTTGAAACAGTTTTTGGAATTAAAGTTGTTTTTGGAATCGGGGTTGTATCTATTTCAGGGCTGTTTAATGTTTATTGACTAACCTCCATTTAATAATTTTCTTTCCTCCCCTTCCCTTCTCAGGCCTCAGCCACCGATCCCTCTTGGTAATACCCCACCCGGTGTAGGAGTTTACCCAGGCGCCATAACCATGGCAACGACAGCCACGCCATCCCCACATCTGACCTCAGACTGCTCCAGCAACTCCGCCAGCCCTGAACCTGCCATCCCTGTCATTCAGAGCACGTACGGAGTTAAATCCGAGCCCGGCAGCAGAGGCAATAGCGTCGGCGGGGTCGGAGCCTTGGATCTGCCAAGCGACCCCACCAACGGAGACGACGACATGGACATGTACGAGGACTTTGAGGATGAGCCCAAGTCAGACTATAGCAGTGACCATGAGACACGGGAGGCCATCAGTGCCAACTGAGTGTGATCTCAGCTGTCTCAGTTGTAAAAAGAGAGGAAAAAAAAAATCTCCTGTTGTTCTCAGAGACGCTTTTTGAAAACACAATTTATTACAGAGACCTTCAGGCAAACTTTCAGGACATGTTGTGTTACACACTGAGCATGCCCAGACAGGATTCATACTGCTCCCATCGTGAGAAAAGTAAGAAAAGACAGTGTTGATGGACGTCCATTTGAAGAAGACGGCTGATGGGAAAAAATGTGACCGAAGAAAAACAAACCGAGCAGACATTCAGACACCCATCTGACAATGAACTTCAGTTTCTGACACTTTGACAATCTTAACGGGAGCGAATAAGATTTAACCAGACGAGACAGAGAGAGAATGAGAGAGAATGGGACAAAGAACAAATGAGCGACGAACACATTGCTGTGTGGTTTGTAAAGAGCATGCATGGATTTTGAAGCAACAGGAATTGGTCTTCAACAGCTATTTGGTCTTAAATGTTTAAGGAGTGATTTAGTTTTCATCATTATGTATTTTACTTTTTGTGTTTGTTTGTTTTTTTTCCTTTTTGTTTTTTGTTCTATAGACTTTTTTCTGACAGGTCACTGCCTGTACAAACTCTGGACTGTCGGAACTTGAAATCTGAAAAGTTTTAATATAAATCCTAGCTATTGTAATCTTATAGTCTTACTTTTGTTTCTTATGAATACAGTGCATCTACATCTTTTTTTTCTGACAAATTGCTTACATTACATTACTGTTTTCCTTTTTGTTTTTTTTTGTTTTGTTTTTTTAAATATCCCAGCTCAGGTATGATGTGCCAGCTTGTGAATGTGTTTTTTTTTTGTTAGTTTGTTTTCATACAAAAAGAGGGGTAGAGTTTTCAGACTGTCAATGAAATAAAGGGAGCAAAATCCCTTATATAACATTATTATTATCATTATTGTTATTATTATTATTATTATTATTATTATTATTATTATTATTATTATTATTATTATTATTATTATTATTGAGTAAGTAAGTACCCAGGCATTGTACAGATTTACTTCAAATGTGCCAAACCTACATTCACATTCACTTGGGATGTTGTAGTCTTAACTTCCAATGCTGCAAAAAAGTCTTATACAATCAGCTTTTTCTATCTGATGAGATGAGTTCCTACTAGGTAACTGCTGGCTCCCCTACTGGCCCGATCGCAGGCAGAGCTCAGGGAGGATGTATTTTCATCACACTCGCTCGCTCGCTCGCTCTCTCTCTCACACACATATATACACACACACACACACATTGTGTCGCCCTCTGACAGCCCTTCTAGCTTTGAGATTTAGTCAGAAGAGCAGCATTGAAGGCGTCAGTTTTTTCAGTTCCACTGCGTTGGTGCTTTTATGAACCACATTGCCCATAATACCGTGAGGCCAGTGCAGCGCAGTGTGTATCCAATCAAACATTTAGCATTTGAGTCTGTCCCTTTCAATCGGGCCAAAGGTATAGACAGAGTTCAAAGTTCATGAGTCTTCAAAGTGCACCTATAGCTCAGTTCATTCAGCCTCACATTATTGGGGATGAGCAGCCCCAAAGTTACCCTACTGTAGTAGAAGAGTTTCTAATATTCTGGATCCCTTCACTGTATTTTGAATTGTGTTTTGAATCGGTACAAAAGTGTACAAAATGTTACTATTTTTATTCGCCTGTTAATATTTATAAATGTCTTCTCATCATCACATGGGAGAGATACACCAAACTTGTGTTTTGAAAAAGAATTTCTATAAGTGCAAAAAAAAATGGGTTTAATAGGTCTGTTATTTCAAAAAAGGGTACCTTTTTCTACGTTGCATGTATATTTTGAAGACGAGTAAATTATTAAGAGAAGAATGGAGGAGAAAAAAAGGTGCACAATTCTCAATTCTCAGTTAACCACCCCAGTCAGAGCACACAAGTTTTTCCACAGTCTGAAGCGAGATGTTAATCCTTCGTCTTGGTGCGGTTCAGCGGTCAGCATCGTGCTGGGTGTGCACACTTTTTCCTCTGTTTTATTCAAATGTCACATTCTTTCTCTGAAGACACATAATATTTTTTCTTTGTCTCTTTTCACCACACTCCTAATTTTTCCATTTTTCAACACCTGTGACCTCAGGTGGTTTCTGGGTGCTCTGTTTAGCTGTTAGCTGTTTCACACGTCGTCCGACGCCATATTTCTTCCTATGACCATATCTGGCAGTTTTTTACTTGGGAAAGCTTCACAAGCTGGGACTGAACATTGGTTTTTGCTTGCATCACAGGAAAAAAAAAGCCTCATGCATAGACATTTCTGTTAGTGTCACACACATCCTAAGCACTGGATATAAATTCTATGTTTTTATTTTTAGTATTAACTAATGTGAAGTTGTTGTTTGATTATCAACATGATAAATTAGAACAGTCAAAAGTCACATGCTTGGACTCTATAGGAAGCCTCGTACATGCCAGGCAAAGGTCAATTGCCATTTCTTTAGAAGCATTTCAGTTATTGAAGCACGTTATGTTGCCGCAGCTCTAGTGCCGCCTAAAGGGGTCGAATCACCTCTGATCTCTTTGAAAAGGTAACCTCATGCTCTTATCAGTTGTGACCTGCAGAAGCAGAACATACGTTTCCTGGTCAGACATATTTTGTGATGAGTATTGTATTTGAAATTCAATTGTGCGTTTTAACATTTCATTGTATTTATTAGCCAGCTTTGGCTCTAAAAAGTGTCAGTACAACTTGGTGAGAAAGACAATCAAAAAAATAAATAAATAAATAAATGAAACGTAGAGACTCGAGATTTTTTTTTCCAAGCTGTCACTGTATTGCTTTTCAAGTGTTTCTTTGACCTTTGTGGAAAGATAAGTTGCATTTTGTTTTTTTAATTAAAGTGTTCGTTTGCAGAAAAGCACTGGTACCTATTGTGTTCTGCATGTGAAAGCGCTGTGCACAAGTTACAGGTAGTGCTGCATGATTTTTTATTTCCATTGCTCTAAATGGTGCTCTTACTTTCCAGGGATCTAATAATTTCCAACACAAGGCTTTCTGTTTCCAACATCGAGCTATTCCACTTGGTCTTTATATTTTGGTGGCCCGTTACAGTAAATGTGGCCTATTGTTCCATTGTGTGCGTGTGCGTGTGTGTTAGGAAACGCCACACATTCTGACTGTGCTGTGGTGTATACGCCACGGCGCCGGTGCTCTCTGCAGCCAATCCCAGCATTTCAGAGACAGAAACAGAGAGCTCAGCCATATGCAGCCACATCATAAATCTAATTGTAATTCCCAAATCAACTGTAGCGTCACCCTACGAGGGGCGCCGGCAAGTTTGTCACACACTCCTTTGTGTGCACTTGTGTGTATGTGTGCGGCGCTTTCAGTTGGGAGGGGTGTTTGAAATCATACTTGTGCCGTTGCCATGCTAATCTCGTTAAATAAGTCATCATAATTTACATTTCCTTTTTCCTTTCTGCAGGATGAACACTTAGCTGTTTGCAAGTTGACAGATTGTTTCTGTGTGTGCACGGTTGTGTGAGTGTATGCAAAGCTTTCAGCACCTTAACAAAGGAGAGAGTAGTTCATTACAGTGCATTCATAGTTTCACAGCTCGACACATACACTCATATATATGTATACAGAGACTTCAATTATCCCAGAAGGGAACTGATGTAAGCCATGATTTTCCATTGAGTTTGCTTGATTTCCCTGTTGTTAAAGCTACTGGCAGCTAAATGTAAAGAGATTCACACTTAAAATTCAAATGTACAGAGTCAAATTTGTAAATATTTTTTAGAATTAGTATTTAACAACCAAATGGTGCAGGTATCTGAAAGTGAGTCAGAAACCTACAAAATAAGAGACTGTGGTTTTCTGCGGTAAAGTCACAAGACGTACGAGTGTGACATCGCACTTCAACATCATTTTTTAATTGACCAAATATAAAAGTTCTCCTACATGCTTTCTGTATGCACCTATTAATGAATAGAGACTATAGTTGGTATTGTAAGCAAAGGCCCACTGAATTTACTTTTGTTACTTTGGAAACAGAAGATTTGCTGTAGCCACACATGATTTCATGTATTTCTCACGTCCTAACTGACAGACAAAATTGAACGCAAAAAAAAAAGGAAAAATCACAAAAAGGTGGTTCAGTGTCCATTTCAATGAAATGCTAATTTGCAATGAAACTTTAATGAAAAATCTGACAAAAAACCTTTTTTTTCATAAATAAGACAAGGCGAGAGCTTAAAACAAATATGATGAAATGCAAGTTTTGTTTTCACTGACAAGACGAGACAGGACTTAAATGTTAGTGGTGGCTATCAGACATTCAGAAAACACATGATTTTTTTTTTCGTCTTCTTTTGCTGTAGTCCATCTTGTGAAATAGAACCAAGGCATCTGTCATTGATGGACGAGCAGATTGATGTGACGTCTACAGATTCCCAGAATGCCAGGTGATTTTTAATGTTCTAAACAAAAGTCTCCATCTACTTCAGCTGTTTAGTTAAATGCTGCAACGCTGTTTACACTGAAGCTCTAGAAATGTTTTGCGGACTGCAAAACTTCACCCAACTTTCCATCGGCATGAGGGAGATTAGATTATTGGTGGATTTTAATTTTAGGGTAAACTTATCCTTTAAAGTAAGAATATAAACTGGATATTTGGCAGTAGAGCTTGACTGCCTCCTGATACTGAACTAAATGTTTCTCTCAAATGAGGGAGAAACTGACATAGTGATAAATGGAGCTGTGTTTAAGCAGGCTTTGAATTTACCTTTCTTTTCTTGTGGGTTTGGTGTGTGTGGATGATGAGCCATAATGACACACTCACTGCAGCCTGGGCTTGGATCGGCCCTGTAGGCAAATTCAGTTTTTGATTCTTTTAAAAACATCTTGAAGAGTAGAGAGAACAAAATCCTTTCTTTTTTCCCCTTCCTACCAATCAGGCCTTGAGATCAAGAGAATTATAAATTGTTATTACAAAGGAGGAGTCCCCCTTCAGACGTGTTGGAGAGGCTTTTTCAATGAGGCATCAAAGCCACCCTGTTTATGATCATGGAGGCTCCACTTCTCATTAAAGAACACAGAGTGGTCACGGTGGTGCAGCATGCTATCATCCTCTTTGAGCTAAGAGCTTATGATGCTTCATCATTCGAGTGTGTTTGATTCACGAGGGGAAAAATTGACCCGCGCACTTTCACTGAGACAACTGAGTTTCACACTGAGAACTGCTCATCTCAATTTGCAGGTAAAACGTTGTTTCAAAGTCAGCATTTGAGATTTGGGACGTTCAGGTTACAATGAACTGTTGCTTTAACTGCATCACAAGAAATCAGGACCGAGCTCATTAAATCTGAATTAAACATTGAACTTGAGGTCAGATTTTTCTTCTCAAAAATGATCAGCATTCATCAGTGTTTTTTTTTTCAAGGTATGGATGTATTTTATTTGAGTAAAAGTCTGAAAGTATCATACATTAAATGTATTTTCGTCTCAAATGCATTTTCTAGTAATAATTAACTAATTGTGAATTATCAAAAGTACAGGTTAAGGTAAATAAATTACACACACACCAATCAGCCCTAACATTAAAACAGCTGATGAACACAAAGAGGTTCAAGGTTTTGAATGGGCTTCCAAATTCCCCGTATCCCAATCCGATCAGCATCTGTGGGATGGGCTGGAACAAATCTGATTCACAGAGGCCCCAGCCCTCAACATATAGAACTCAAAGGATCCACTGCAAACGTTCCACTGCCAGACACCACAGGACACCCCCAGGTGGCCACGCCTTGACAGATCACAGCTGTATCAGCTGGACAAGGGGAACCTGCACTATTTTTAGTAGGTGGTTTTAATGATGTTGCTAATCAGTGTACATTCACTTGTACTGACTTCTATGGGTCAACCAGTTATCTGCTTAGACCAGCGGTTCCCAACCTGGGGTCACCAGAGATCGCAGGGGGTGCGCACAAATTTGTCTGCTCTGAGGTTGTGAGGTTAAAGTTATATTTGTGCAACCCTCTGAGGACGATTGACGCGCCGGCACGTCAAAATCATGCGACCAATTTAAGATGAAGTAGCAGCCTCAGTGAGTTTCAGTCTGACTTATATGTTGGAGCAGCCTTCAAACTATGTACCAGTTTGTGTTGATCGACCAAGTAAAACCGGACTAATGTACGGCACGCTTTTTTGCTAACATTGCCATCACGTTTGCTGCAGGAAGAAACGGTAAAAAAGGGCTTTTCTCACAAAAGTGTCCGCAAGCAGGAAGTGTTTGAGAGCGAAAAAACACGTTCCTATTGGTGGAAAAAGGCACCACACCAGCCAATCACAAAATTATATGCCAAACCACGTGATTTGGTTGCTGAGGAACAGGGGGAAGTTGTGGGAGGGACGGCGGCGAAAGAGTGACAGCAGCAGTGACGGTGATAGAGACGATAGTGATAGCGAGTTTTGAGAGTTGAGAGATTTGTGACATATAGCGTGTTTGGAGTGTATAGTTAGTGTGTTATGCAGTGTTTGGTGTAGTGTGTTTAGTGTGTAGTGGAGTCGCTTTTTTGTGTTGTGAGCCACAACAACGAGGAGAGTGCTGAATGTGGAGCAGGCAGTGCAGCTCTTCATTCAGCTGAGGAGCCCTGACTCTGAGGCATTGCCTGCATTTAAATGTAAATAGTTACATATAACTTTGTAAATTTCAAACACTTAACACAAATTTAGCAAACAACAATTTATATTTGCATTACAAGTAATAAAAAAGGTTCGTTAAACATATTTGTGGTTTTCACAGTAAAAAATCTAACTTTTTCCTACTCTGATTGTTTTTTTTTTGTGATTTCATTTCCATTGTGTTAATACAGTATATCAAAATGAAAAAATAACTGTACAGTCACACATGTGAGGTTGTGCAGAAAATAATGACACCAAGCAAGGTAAATAGTTTTTAAGGTGAAATATAATGGTATAATCAAAAGTGGTCAAAAACGGCCAGTTATACCCTGGAATATCGAATTTCACAACAAACCTAAATATCACATTCAAACACAGCCTCATTTGGCCATCCATGAAAAAGCTACTTAACCTCCCACTTTTCTATAGAAATACATACTTCCTACAGGCAATTCACTAGTGTATATATAATGTTTCATTCTTGGAGCTATAATGTGCCAGTTCATAGTAAAGCCTTCTCTTGAATACATGTTTGGATAAAGTAAAATGAAAACTGATAACTGTAAATTAAGAGCCTTTATTAGAATTCTAAGGGTCAGCAGCCTTGGGAGGCCTTCAACTATAAAGAAAAAGCTAAATGTAATAACGGAATAAAAGGAAATTGTAGGAAAGACCCTCTGAAAGGAGTTGCTTTAGCTGCATCTGTGTTTCAGTGTCTTTGAAACACTGCATAAAGGCCTATGCTTCTTTTTTTAATGCAATTAGAAGTGAGGATAACATCTACAGCACTTTTTGGATGGGCAATGGACAAAAGGCCATTTTTTTCCTTTTTGAGGCAAAGTCCTTGGGTCTTTTTAAGTGCATTAGTCTGCTAATTAAATATTATATGTTTAACGAAAAATGCACTTTGAAAGCAGCTGGATTGTTTGACTCAAAGACACGGCTGCAGCCTTGATGATTGGGACCGTGTGCGACCATGAGGAGGTAAAGAACTGCATTGTTGCCAGTCCTCCCCTCATTTCACCCGCCATAATCCTTTCCACTGATTTTACAATCACGTTCCCTTTTGTGCTTCCCTCACAGACAGAGACAGGCACAGTTATGCAGAGAAGGGGACTCTTGATATTTCTGAGCACGTTGCATTCATTTTTCATAGTTTGATGTGTTTGTTACACTGACTATATGCCAACTTATTGTTCGTGGTTCGGAATGTTTGTGAAGCAGTTTGTTTACGAGACGAACTGAACAGACTCGGGTTTAAACAACAAAGAGTCAAACAGTGCTCAATGGCATTTAAGTAGGAGGGAACATCAAGTAACATTTCAACAAATTGACTATATTACATGTTTTAATCTCTGTAGAGCTAAGAATATTTTGTTACTGTATCCTTTAGACCGTCCCTTTTACGGCGACAGATTGTGGGAACCCAGATGCAGAGACCGGAGACAGAGCTGCGAGTTGAAACAGTTTATTGTCTATGAGCTCAACGGGGGAGGAAGGCAGGTGTGTGGTAGCGGGTCGCCCGAGTCCAGCAAACGGTCTGTCCAGGATTCGGCTGGTCCGGCAAGCGGGTTGACGAACAGGCGAACAGGCAGTCAGGCGGCAGGCGACAGAACAGAGTGGTGCAGAAATCTTCTGCAGAGGGAGCCAGACAAAACAAGGGTTAGAAGACAATTCAAAAATAGCTGAGCGAGTAATCTTCGATTTATGAATTATAGGTTCAGCGGCACTAGTGATCACCGTTGGTTACGGAATAATCTGGCACGGAGTAGTGGAGAGACCGGGGTATGTATACTGCAGGTGATGAGATGATGAAAGGCAGGTGCGCTACTCCGCTGTTGTCTCCACGGCCTTGGCCACACCCACGAGGAGAGGGCAGGTGAGGGAGAAGAGGAAAACGTAGAGGAGAAAAACAAAGCACAACCCTGCCCCAGCGGCACTGTGACAGTCCCAACTGGTCTGGAGGGTTTAAACTTTAAACCTTCAGCCGAGTAAAAAGAATAAATTGTTGGCATTTTACCTCTCTGCAAACCACAAAAACATTCAAACTTGTATGTCTGTCATATGTATCATATCAACATTCCTACAATACACATCATCTTACGTTCTGATAACATGTATATAAGCTGACTGTCATGTCTGGAAGTGAAGGGTAATGATGGTGGTATGAAAGCTGCCAAGCCGGAGACAACTGTTCAAGACTGTGTTTCACCGTTTGTGAGTGTGAAACCACTGGATACGAGTAACAACTGTAAATACTGTAACAAGACGACAAGACGCTTCCAGCTCTCTTTGTGGCAACGAACCAAACCTGAAAAAGTTATTGTGCCTAAACCCCACCAGACCATAAAACAGGTTTGACACAACATGTTTAGATTAAAAAACATGTAAAGTTTAAATTAACCTAAATACATGCACAGTTTCAACATTTTGGTCCGTATAAATACATTAAATACATTAAATCCCCACTTTCATTTGTTTTTCTAACTTTATAGTCAAGAATAAATATTCCACCTAAATTTTGTTAGGTTGGGAAAAAAGAACCCAAATGAAAAACACACTGAAAGCTCAAAAATTTCAAAGTGCAGGTAGTGTAATTAGAAGGCAGGCCATAAAATGCTGGCATCAAAAAGGCAGGCAAAGTAAAATACAAAAACTTTAAGCAAGCCAGAGAGCCACAAGGAACAAAAGCAGGGAAATGGAGGATGCATGAGGAACAAACACAGGACTTTACAAAAAACAGGAGTGAATGAAAAACAGCGACTGAAATACATAGGGGCTAAGGGTAGGAAAAAGAAAGACAGGAAGTGGAAAATAAAACTTGCATTTATTTCTTGCGTGTACAAAAAAAGATTTTCAACATAAAACAGGAAATCCCAAAACAAATTACTTTAATGCTTTAGAAAATTTGGGCACCTACACTTCCATTAAAATAAGTTCACTCGATCCTCTTATGAAGGTAATAAAATATGATTGAAAGAAGCCTCGACCCTTGTGGTGTGATTGTTTTGTTAGTTGCTATTTCCAAAAGTCAAGAATAAACCCTCGAGTTCAACATCACCCCAAATGTTTCTCTTTTGTTTTTTCCTGCCCTATCTGCTCCTGGCAACTAAAGCATGGTCGAGAACTTCATGAGTATGTTTAGGCAACTTAAAGCACTTGGTTAACGTCCTGGAAATACTGTGGTACTGGCAAATACATCACAGGAGTAGAACTCATGTGAACTTGGTTTAATACTGAATAAGTCAGGAGTAATTTGAAGAATTAGAGTCGAACTAATGAGCACTATGCTCTCTGCCATCCAGCCCGCCTTCTGCACCACAGACTTTCATCACTGTTACTGGGTCACACTACTTCGCACTGGAGAAAAACATCACTGTTGAACATATTCCAGGTGGAGTTACAGTTTACAGAATATAAAGGGTAATGCAAATGAGTTGTGTATAGACATAATTTGTGGGAGAGGTCTGGCTGACAATGTAATTAAACATGGTACGTATACACACTGCACTAAAATCTATTATAGGCTGTAACAAAGCTTTGACATGTGAGTAAGGGGGTTCAGGGACTAGCGTCTTTTGTCATAAATTAAAACATGATTAATTTACAGACAATCTATCTAAAGATAAATGACTTAACCATTAGCAATTGCATTTCACTAACAAGGGGAGCAATTTAAACATTCACCTACTGCATGAGGGAAATTTGAAACAACTGACAACCCAATTAACATCAGAGTTGTGCTTTGTAGCAATTTACATTTTGCAAACCACTGATATGTTTAAACTTTTCTTATGTTCCAATTCCGACCTATCTTAAGGTTACTTTTTCTGTATTATGTCGTGACAACAGTGTGTTTATGATCCGGTTGGGTTCAGGCACAAAAGAAACTTTGAATCATTACAACCCCAATTTATTTTGGCGACTGAGCTGATCTGAAATTGTTGAATTATTTCAACAACAATATTCAGTTAAATCATCATTTGCTTCCTTGTTCCATTTTCTCATTTGTCATGAAGAATACACAGCTGTGGCAACAATTTGAGACAATTTTGCAGCATATAAACAACCAAGGCTGCTCCTAGTGACTTTATTCAATTATAAGCATAAGAGATGGGACTGAATTTGATTCTGCATTGTGTAAAGCATATATTACAAAAAGAAACAACCGTGATCTCAAAGTGTATTTTATTTATTTAAGTCTGTTAATACGCTGCTGCTGATTCTTGACCTCAGTGACCTCTCCTCTTGTTAGCACTCCTCAATTCAGCCTTAGCACAGCACCATAAAAGCTCATTTTCAGACAGATTATTCAGTCATCCATTTATATAATTTGTTTTCAGTAGCAACAACAGCCCAAATTAATTAACCTTAACTTGTATATAACTCATCATGTCAAGCGCTTAAAGTCAAGCTCTTAAGCGCTCTGAAAACAGTAAAGAAAAATAGTTTTTCGATTTACTTAGGCTGAAAGTTACCCAAAACTTCCATATTATGTTAAATTGATGAGAAAGGTTTCCACTAAACATCTGTAAGATTTTTGACAGTGTAGTGGTCCTTTCACTTAGTGTTGAAGTACTCGAGTCCGGTCTTGGACTTGAGACCATTTTTTGATTACTCGGTCTTGTCTCGGTCTCGAAAGCAAAAATACTCGGTCTTGACTCGGTCTCGTCCTTCATTGGAAGGAGGGGGACTCGTAATTTTAGACCAAGACCACGAGACGTTTAACCCCATGTTTTTAGATGTGTATATTTCATGGTATATTCTAAAATATGAATCATTACAAATATTGGTATTTTAATATTAATTTTTAAAAAATCACAATATTGGCTGGTGCGAAAATATATTCCATGGTGCTACGCTTCGCAGCAACGATTTTGAAAGATATTGATACAATGTTTGCCCAAACGTCACACACGCACACACTGCACACAGCAGTTAACGTTATTCTTCTGGAGTGGGTTGAACAGTGAACTAGCAAAGATGAGTGAGCAATCAGCGATTATAAAATTTGGATATTTGAACCACAAAACAGTCATATTGGGAATCGGTCTCGGCTTGGTCTTGCCACCTCAAAGACTCGGTCTTGACTCGGTCTCGGCTGCATGTAAAAACCTATGGTCTCGGTCTCGACTCGGTCTTGACCCTTTAAAGACTCGGTCTTGACTCGAACTCGACATATGCGGTCTCGTTCCCATCACTACTTTCACTGACAGACACGTCTGGCCAACTAGAATATAGAGCATGGGTGTGGAACATATTAAATCTTTTCTTAATTCAGTAAGACATTATATATTCAATTATAGAAGGAATCTCTGTCTATCTGTCTCTGTCTGTCTTCCATCTGATCTAGTCACACTTGGCAGGTTTGTTGCTGAGGACCCGAGGGAGTGAAGTGTCAAATTAGGCTCAATTTGGACTCCCAGCAGGTTCAATATTAAAGGTCCCATATTATACTGTTTTTCATCAATTTCACACAGCTGTCAGAGGTCCAACAACACTGTATTCGAAATGTATTGCCCCAAACCCATCCGTGATCCTGAATTTCAGCTGTCTAAAAGCCGCTCAAGTGAGCTCTCCTGAGAGCAGGCTGTTTCTGTGCCTGCAGCTTTAAATGTTAATGAGCTCCGTCTGTCAACACCTGCCTTGCCTGCTACACGCCCCTCTCAGGGAAACGATGCTGCTTATGCTAGCGGTAGCATGCGCTAATGTTTACGGTGGATGTATCACTATGGCTCGCCGAGATGCTGTCGTTCAACCATACCAGTTTGACCCAGAATCGGACCCAGAAGGAGAGGCTCCTGAAGAAATACAGAATCTGCGGCTGCAGCAGGACGTTTCAGGATGGTTAGTGTGCCTGAATATGTTACTTAGTTTGTTTGTATGTGTTGTTACAGTTACTACCATGTAGCTAATGCTAGCTCCTGCTAACGGTAAAGGTAACTTACAGTACAGATCTTACAGAAAACGATCTTTTTTTCCTCCGTCTTCCTCAGCATCGTTTCATGAATATTTGCGTCCATACGGATCCACTGAAAACAACCGAAAGCGCTGTAGTTCATACTCCAGACCTATAGGTGGCGCTTGAAATTCACCAAAAACGCAGAAGAAGAGACGGAGCATGCGCATAAAGCTTGCACGCTGTAAACAAACAGACATTAGACGGAGAAACCGAATACAACAAGAAGAAGATGAAAATGGCTAGTGCATGGAAACCAGAATCGTTGGCCGTACCGATAATGATGTCGGTGAGGTTGACGGGTGGTGCGATGGCGTCATCATTTTGGAAAGTATGCAGATTCGCTGTCCACACGTAAATGGGAGGGCTGCGTTTTCGGATTTTTACCACCCTGAGAGTACGTTTTCAGGCACTGCGTTTTCAGGATCCGTGTGGACGGTAGGCCAAAACGATGCAATACATATGCGTTTTCACAGAAGAGCGTTTTCATGTGGACTGCCTCTCAGTCATTTTGGGGCCTGAGGCAAACAGGCATGGGGCCCTTCACATCCTTTGTTCTCCCTGTTTTCAATCCCACTATTGTGGGACAGCTGAGGGTGCACCCAAAAACTCAAAAAGACATCCTCCTGTTAATATAGACTACCAAAGTCACGCTAGTCGAAATATATACACTGTATTGCCAAAAATATTCACTCACTCATCCAAATAATTGAAATCAGGTGTTTGGATCACTTCCATGGCCACAGGTGTATAAAAGCAAGCACCCAGGCATGCAGACTGTTTCTACAAACATTTGTGAAAGAATGGGTCGCTCTCAGGAGTTCAGTGAATTCCAGCATAATACTGTGGTAGGATACCACCTGTGCACTCCTGTCCAGTCATTAAAATTTCTTCGCCCCTAAATATTCCACAGTCAACTGTCAGTGGTATTATAACAAAGTGGAAGCGATTGGGGATAGCAACTCAGCCACGAAGTGGTAGGCCAAGTAAGATGACAGAGCGGGGTAAGCGGATGCTGAGGCGCATAGTGCACAGAGGTCGCCAACTTTCTGCAGAGTTAATCGCTACAGACCTTCAAACTTCATGTGGCCTTCAGATTAACTCAAGAACAGTGCGTAGAGAGCTTCATGGAATGGGTTTCCATGGCCAAGCAGCTGCATCCAAGCCATACATCAGCAAGTGCAATGCAAAGCGTTGGATGCAGTGGTGTAAAGCACGCCACCACTGGACTCTAGAGCAGTGGAGACGCATTCGCTGGAGTGACGAATCGCGCTTCCCCATCTGACAATCTGATGGACTAGTCTGGGTTTGGCGGTTGCCAGGAGAACGGTACTTGTCTGACTGCATTGTGCCAAGTGTAAAGTTTGGTGGAGGGGGGATGATGGTGTGGGGTTGTTTTTCAGGAGCTGGGCTTGGCCCCTTAGTTCCAGTGAAGAGAACTCTGAATGCTTCAGCATACCAAGAGATGTTAGACAATTTCATGCTCCCAACTTTGTGGGAACAGTTTGGGGATGGCCCTCTCCTGTTACAACATGACTGTGGACCAGTGCACAAAGCAAGGTCCATAAAGACATGGATGAGAGATTTTGGTGTGGATGAACTTGACTGGCCTGCACAGAGTCCTGACCTCAACCCGATAGAACACCTTTGGGATGAATCAGAGCGGAGTCTGAGAGCCAGGCCTTCCAGTCCAACAAGGGTCCAATATATATTATTATTTTTTATTGTGACATGAATCAAACATATGATGTTCGTCAATTTAAAGATATTTTTTCATCTTGAAAGAGTTGCAGTTTGTCATGAAACTAATGAAATATAAGACTGAGAAATACATTTTATAGTTTGCCAGTTGATCATGTTGGTGTTGGTGACGTGTGTTAAGCGAGATGGTATAGTTCACTGAGCGGTTTTAACACAAAACAGATGATATTTTACTTTATTTACGACAAAATGTGACTTTCTTGACTTGAAGAATTAATTTTTAAATTGAAAAAAAAAATGTGTGTAGTTCATGGCACAAATCAAGCAGGATCTCCCTGCCACATGGGGTCCACTGGAAGAAGTCTGACTTTGACTCTCTATAGAGCAAGACTGGATCTGGAAACCCTTCAATTTATTATGACCTGCAATATCAACAGCGTAAAAATTTTAAAAAAGTGTTATAATTTAGGTTGAAACAAGGTGAGGACCCAAATGCAGACACACACGGGAGGCAGGAATAGGAGAACTAAAAGCGAGCTTTAATAAAACAAAACTGAATGGTACAAGAAAACAAGGAAAGGCATGACAACTTTGATAAGGAGAAACCAGCTGCAGTTCATAAAGTGAATGTTTAAGGTTGAAGTGAGGTATAAATTAGTTGTTGAAGCATTGTTAAAACTCAGTAATATATAGTTAAGCAGCACCAGCGAATCACATTTATTATAAATTCTATATACTGCTGTTGTGTTTGTCTTACTTTGAAATGTTGGAAAGGGCCAAACAGAAGTGTAGTAACAGTCCTCTCAGTCAGTCAGTGAGCTAATATCCTATCTACAGTGAATATTGCCATATTTGGCATTTCACTACCTTCTAAAGCAGAGGGTCATTTGTGACATGACTTGTAAATTGTTTGTCCAACATCATTCAGAATCAAACAGTTTGACTCTGTTGCTAAACACGGTTTTAACGCCTAAATGAGGTGAATTTGTTATAAATCTTCAAATCTGCAGTCCACTGTATGATTGGTGGACATCCTGTAAGGTATATAAAAAGTGGCTTTACAACATCAATCCCTCAGAAAGAAAGATTCAGAATAATGCACTCCTTGGTAAATAAGTTGAAATAGAAAGATGTTTTCCATCAGAGCTGTGGTACGCACTGAATAAGCATGCAAATAACCCTCTTATGGGTTTTATGATCAGGCTCAGTTTTTGTGGCTTCATGCGACTCGGCTAAATGTGGGAACAATTAATGTGTCTCTGGCACGAGCTTCATCTCATTTTGCCAAATGCGCTTATCGGCATACTGACTGTGGTAAAACAAATATTTCAAAAATCACAGTAATAGCAAAACATATTAACTCGTGCTACAGACTGAAAAAAAAAAACAATGGGGAGCATATTTATAATCTTATCTGGACCTTCATTTCCACAGTGGATTTACAGAGGACTGTACAATGTGACAACAAGCACAGGTCACATCAACAGTGTAAATGCTGGCTCCTTATCCAATCATTCTAGCTCATCATTAATCCAAAATACTCTTCTTTCTTCTCAAAGTAGTAGTTGAGTCGTGCAGTGGCGTATCTGGGAGGAAAGCATAGAATAACAAGGAATGATTAGAGAACACATGAATCTTATTTTCTTTTCTTGTTTTACATACCATCCACTGTCCTTGGATGGACAAAAGGCGCATAATCACAATACAGTCGCTGCCCACTGTAATATTCCATGGAATCTTTCCAATTTTTTCTCATTACTGTTAATTTTCATACAAAATTAAAATGCTTTAATTTAACTGAAATCTGCAGGAGACACCAGAAAGAGCTGCCTGTGAATGACACAAAATCCAAACTCTGTTCTCGGTCCTTCAAGGCTCCTTGTATTAATTATGTACAGAGAACACAAATGGGAGGAGTAACTGAATCGCAATTTAACTTAACCAGATTTTTCGCCAAAAGAAATGGAATTTGAATAAAAGAGTTTTGATCCAATAGTTAGATAACTTTTCATCTTCTCTTTTGCCAGAGTGGATTTTAAGGCCTCTGCAGTGTAATTACATTCTATAATGTTTTGAAAAAAGAATAAAGAACTTCCTCGCTGAATGCCACCTTAACAAAACCCCCTGTAAAAAAGATGGCAGTTTAAAGAAGCAATTCAGACATCAATATTTTCACTAATATTCTTTTTCGCCAGTGAGTGCTGGTTAAACACCAGTTATAGAGAATGAACTGGGCAACTCTTATAAGCCTGTAGAATTTAACTGCACATCAATGGGTTGCTTTTTCCACTTCACACATTTAATAGCTTGAAAGTCTGTGTGCTGTCTAAAACCACATCTTTATTTGAAGTAGGAAGCTTAGTAACAAAAGTTGAGTAAATACTGTATAAAGTGGAACAAGAGTTAGATAATATAATAAGAAACATTGCTGAATATTTAGATTTCCAACTTAAATATTACAATTCTGTAGTTTTTTTTAAACAAGTCCCCATCTAATTCAGTTATTCAGGAGAATGCTGCAACACTGACTCAGGTCCGTAAAAATCTGTCAGATGTAATGTAGGAGCTAATTACAAACTAAACTCATATGTGTTGAAAGCTTGTATGTTGAAGTAACCATGTATGTAACGCTGTGACAGTGCAGGAATAAGTGATGGGTGGGTGGAGTGGCTGAGACAGAGACACCATTCACACTATTAAAACACTGAACCATCAGCATGATTTGAAGCTGTTAGTTAATTATCTTTTAAAAAGTTACATAATGTTGCTTTAAAATTGATTGCACAATTGGAATTTCACTTGATTTGATGCAGGTAACTTTCACAAATTAACCTGTATAGCCTGACTTTATTTTTAAATTTGCTTCACAGCGTAGTGAAACGATATAGTAGGCTACTAAACTTTCAAAAAGTTGAGAGACTTGTGAACCACAGAGTTAAAAAAGAATGGTCGAAATAAACTGTGAACATTTATTTCTGGAAAAGGGGCGAAAATTACTATCCACACAGTTGCCGTGTTTCGATCTTTGCCGATTGGAGATTAATCCTCTGGGTCCTCTCAGTTTGGGCTCGAGAGTTCAAGATTTCTTTAAACGTTTCATGGAAAATACCACTGGTATTTACCCAGCAGGCTGGGTCAGATAAAAGATTATATCAAGTTCACAGTTGATTTCGACCATTCTTTTTTAAGTCTGTGTGTTGAATTTCCAGACGCGTACTTTTCGATCCATCTGCATTCTGGAGTCATCTGTAGCTATCATGTGAATAAGAAATGGACAAAAGAATTGTTTTGAGGTCTCAGTGACCTTGAACGTTGACCTTTGATCATCGAAATCATCGTGGAAATTGAAGACAATTTGAATTCCCTCGAGGCATTTCTGGGATATCGCATTCGAATGAATGGGACGAATGGACAACCAAAGAAATGAAAGGCTTCCTATGCGCAGATGCATAAAAAGGCTCATTTATATACTGGCAAAAGGAGAATATTGCCTACTTTTGGTCCGTTAACCATGTTCAATACATGTAAAAATGGTAAACTCACACTTAACGAAGCCCCTGCAGTGGGATAGGAGATATTACACATCCTATGTTATGGCTCATTAGGATAAGTAAACTTATCTTCAATCTTAAAAACTGGGGTTGTGCTCCTGTCAAGCACATAATTTAATACAATATACAGATATGAAACTATTAGATTAGTAATAGTATAGCATTTTTTTAAAGTAATATAGTCATTTTAACTGTATTAATAACTATATTGACTGTTCCCTCTGTATTTCAAGTTTTTTTTTGACATACTAATAATCTCAAGAGCGTTCCATTAGTATTGAGTTAGAACATACAATCATTCCTAAAAATCCAACTCATAGATCACTTGTCACTTATTTATCTCGCCCCCATAAAGGCAAACATCTTGAGGATGTGCTGTGGATGTGTCAGTCGGAAGTCATCGTACAATCATTTTTCTGGTGTTCTTCACAAGTCACAATGCAAACCCTGCTCATAGCTCAAGGTAGACACTATGTGTTCTGTTTGCAAAACCTGTGTAACAATATAGCATGAAGCCTCAATTCAATGAAGCAGAGAGCCTGAAAGCTGTGCCAAAGTCTCAGCACATTTCAGAACTTAACTGTGAGAAAAGTGGTTTTCAATAAAACTGATGTCTGAGTACACTGTTGCCCTTGGCCATTATACTATACCCTTTGAAATTAAGTGAAGTTTCAAAAGCACAGAAAATGGAGGATCAGAGAGGAGTTTGTCCTTTAATCAGTGCTTTCACTGAACTCCTCAATGCCAAATCAGTTTTTTCTCCCATATCGCTTTGTGAGACAAAAAGATAATTCTGACACATGCCTTTTAGTTACTTGTACTCTATCAGACTGTTCCCCACCTGTATCTCTGTGTTAAACTACTCTGTAATTGTCGTGTCAGGGTCTGGCTTCTGTTGTTTGGGCCTTAAAATGTGTTCAGTTTCTTTCTTGTAGTTTCTTGCCGTCATTTATGAGCCAATTTTAGATATAGAATGTACATCTGTGGCTTGCAGATAGAGCAGGTAGTACAAGATGTGTGTAACCTTTGCCAATGGAAAGTAATTGTCAAAAAAAAAAAAAGTGAGGTAATAGAAATCTTGGTGTTTGTCTGGTAGAGCCAACAGAGTGTTTTCTCTCAAAAGGCATTTTCCATGGACAGACTTAATTTGCTTTGAACTATATGCAACAGTTGATGACTTACAGTTCTCTTATTCACTCAGACAGAAAAACAGAGCCTTTTTCTAAACGCAACGGGATCAGTTCAGATGAACCCAATTAAATGCTGATCCTATCATTATTGCACACATACTACACTTCACGGCTTTGTGAGTGTGAATGTGAAACAATATCTGGTTTAACACGGGTGAGAGTGACTCTAAGTCATGACAAGGGGTGGGAATCGAGAACCGGTTCCGACTAAGAACTGGTTCCAACTGACCAATTCCATCAGAATTGTACGCCTCCAACGTTATCGATTCTTCTTGACAATTCTCTCATTTCCCTGCCTGCACAAGGTTTTCCGGTTTTCCTGAAATTTTGCGTCGCGGTACATTTGCGTCACACTCTCTGCGATGACTCAGACCTTCAACCACGAGGCAGCATCATTGAGAGGAGGAAGCGATCTAAAGCCTGGCTGCATTTCACCAAACAAGATGTGAATTCTGCCATGTGTAATCAGTGCAATGCTGTACTATCGTGTAAGGGTGCAAATATCAGCAACATGCTAAAACATTTGTCTGCACAGCATGGAATTAAGTACCAAGAATGTCATGTGTTCGACCACCTGCGTACGAGTGCTAAGTTAGCACTGGTACGCAGGCGGTCGAACTAATTTATTTAGACTATATTTTCTTTCTACACTATATTGTGTAGAACTCCTTTTTTGCCACTCAATTAACTATTCAGGAATCGATATGAAAATTGATAAGAAATTGGATTGATAGGCAGAATCAACAATACCATTGATATTGATAAAAACTTATCAATTCCCACCCCTAGTCATGACACACAAATTAACAAAACACACAGAATCACCAAGGTGAGATGTTAATGAATCCATAACAGCATCTGTTTTTTGTTGTGTGCACAACATTCAGGCATTAGCTTGATTTTTCTTTATAAAGACTGCAGCTATGTACAGTGTTGGGGTAGTAACTCAAAAAAAGAAAACATTGCTTGACTTATTTACTCCCTGTAGAAGGCAATTTGTTACACTACTTGTTACGTTACATCCACGCTAGTACTTAACATCGCCTGAGATGACTTCTCCTGTAATTGCCAGTTAATAAAGGCGTTAAACCTTACATATGAATATCAGAAGCATAGAAGGGCGGGTCTTCGCAACAAATGCAGTGGGTTCCACAATGACCTGGCTCTCATCCATCAAAAGGGGCAGCAGGTCATATCAGCTTTGGCTAATTAATCATAACTCTGTGAGTTCATCACTAACCCTGATGACAGACAAAATGATCTTGACAGTTGTTGGGTTTCAGAGTTGTGTGTACTTGAGTAAAGATCCTGTGTGAGGCAAAAAAAAAAAAAGAAAACTTCTCTCTCTCTTACACTTCTTTATGATCAAGAATGGAATTTGTGTATTTGTTGTTCCAAAAATGTCTACTTCTGTTGGACGTCTTCTTTCTGTCCAGCCATGTCAGGTCAAATTCAGCAGTCACATCTCTTAGTTAAACTTCCTTGCATATGATAAAAATAATTAAAGATGGTCCAGCTTGATCCATGCAATGCTGTGACTTCTACCTTCAGTGCTTGGATCAAGTAGCTCTTGAAATATGCATTAAATATTATCTGCTTTTCTTCTTAAAAAGTTAACATATCTTGGCACATCGAGCCATAGCATTTAGTATAAAAGATGAATGTCAAAGTCATTATAGAGATGATCACTTAATTAGAAGACAAATTGATAAGAGCCTCAATGTGACCGGATCACACAAAAAAAACCTTTGAAAAACGTATTGGTCAAGAGTTTTGTTTTATTAATCTAATTACCCATCATGCCCACACCTTTCATGAGTAAAATTATATTTGAGTGCAACAGTTTAAAAGAAAAGCAACCTTCACATTGGATCCCATTCATCCGTATTTTTTATGAAGGGCGACACCTACAACTAGCGTGCTTAACATTTATCATCATCAGAGATGAAACTGAGACGTTTTTCTATTTAGCAGAAGTGGGGGGAAATGAGCTCCCTCCAAAGCAGGTATTCCATTTCACAATGTGCTTTTGTGCACAATTTCGCTCAATTTTGCAGTCAGGCTATTCCAAACAGTGGGCCTCCTCCTTGTTCATTTCCTCATAATAATGTCTTTGTCAAATAGCGGCTCACCTTGCCAACACGTCCACAAATCTAAACCGCTGCCTCGCAGACACTTTCAACACATGAATAAAATCATATAAGGAAAGCAAATATGGACGGTAGAGGGAGGGCGGGTTTGCATTCCCCTTGTGGCTCCCTATTGTCACTTCTACATCTGGCCCTGGTTAAAGCACAAGGCCTCAGCGACGCCTGTCACTCGTTGGGAAGTCGGCAGATTTGGCTCAGGGGGATAACAGTGGGAGGAAACACACACACACACACACGTGCACACACACACATCAGGGTTTAACTCTATCTCTTTCCGTTTTTCACAAAGGCATAAAGCAACAGTGTGTTGTGTGTTCTCTCTTAAGTTAAGGGAAGTAAAACCGCTTGGTTAAGCTAAGGGGTAAGGCTGTGGTCATGTGAAGTAAATCATGGTTAAAGCTGCATTAATCATTATATTTTGAATCAAATCACATGACTGGGTTTAATATATAAAGATCTCTTGCTGTAATTAACCCACAGAGAAAGATTACGCAACGCCACAGTAAATTTTATGGCAAATTTACAATTTTGCATTCATAAACAATTTTACAGTTCAGTCTCACCGCCGCTCAACCCTCAACCTCTCAGAGGCAGCTGTTTCCAGCAATGAGGCTTTGATAAACTCCCTGTGAGCTAACATGAAATGTTAGCCCCTTTTGGGATCATCCCTATGTTCCCCGGGTCCTACGTTCCCCGCTTTGTATGGAACCGAGGAACATAGGACCCTTTTTTTAAAAAAGGTTTCTATGTTCCCCGCTGTTCACCCAAAGGGTCCTATGTTCCCCGCTTTATATGTGACCGGGGGTTTAGGCGATGTTCCCTGAGTGGTTGAGGTTAGTAAACAGGTCAGGTCAGGCTGTAAAGGTTGGGCATAAGAACAGCTGGTTGGGTTTAGTATTAGGGTAACGGAAAGGTTAGTGTCAAAACTAAATTGTTTGGGGTTAGGCGTTGGAAACGGATTTGGTTAAGGTTAGGAAAAGTGGTTGTGGTTAGGTCTAGAGAAAGTGGTGTAGAAGGGTCTTATGTTCCCCGCTGTTGCCGGTTGATGAACAAACTGCGGAACATGGGACCTTTTTTGGGAAAAACGGGAAACATAGGACCTTTTTTGGGGAAAAATGGGGAACATAGGACCTTTTTTTTTTTTTAAAAAAAGGTCCTATGTACGCTCCCGCTCTTTTTTTGCTAGATTCTGTGGTAGCAAAAAAAAGAGTCTTGTTTTTTGTTCTGTGTTAGCATGAGAAGAAATCTCCCTAATAGCAAAAACAAACTTTGGGTAAAGTTTTGGAAAGATCATTAATGGTCTCTGTCATAGAAGGCAGTTAACAACTAGCTGGAGAGAAAAGCTGAACATTAGCAACTAAGGCAGCACAGTAACCAGGATTCAATGTTAGCATACGTCCAAAGTTGACATTTGTTCCAAACGGAGTGTAACACGGTCACATTATCTGCTTATTGGCTGACTTTCACGTCTAGAGGTGGAGGGGAAGGTGGTGGTGTTATTATGAGCTACAGAGCTGCCAAACAGGCGACTGCAGTTCAAGTCTGTGGAGACATTACCAGCTGTATTTGTTGCTACCAAAGCCAGCTATTTTTCACAGCAAGTCGGACCATCTCGAGCTGTTTTTGTGGCGACAAAACTGGGTTTTTTTTAAAAGGAGACCTGGGGACATCCCCAGCCGTTTTTGTGATGACCAAAGCAGGTATTTTAAGTGTTTTTTGTGTCTTAACCTAAGCAAAGCACAAGCACAGCGCTCTGAAAAGAGAAAAAAATCAAATAAAAATCAACTTAAACAAAGATAAAGTTGCAACATAAAGAAACATTCAGTTTTAACGCATCTGTGGTTTTAACATTTTAACATTTGTAGCATTTCTCTTGGAAAAGTGGCCAGTTATTCCTATTTCCCCTTTTCCTGTAGCATGCACGTTACTATGTTACTTGGCATTTTGTTCCTCAGGTTTGTGCAACATTTTATTCACTTCTATTCGGCTATTGCATCCATTTTCATCTCCTCTGTAAGACCTTTTTCAACATAATAGGAAAGTTGCAATAAAACTACTTGAATGTTGATGCAGGTTGCTTCATGCTATTTCAATCGCAAACTTGACCATTGCCATAAGTCCCCTTCTTGACAGCGTTAATGATCACGGTTCTGAAAGTCCTTCTTTTCGGATATTTGTGAGTGCGCATTGAAGCTGGCAGGGTAGCAATGCCTTCAAACGTCAGACCTGTTTCCCCACCGTTACTTTTGCTCTCATTTTAGTTTATCCCTCCAGTTAAGGAAAGGTAACCCGACCCTCACCATGCACTTTAGGACAACCTCAGCCAGCGGCTTAGAGGAGCAGACGTCTAGCAGACGCATGTGGCCCAGCCAGGGATGAGAGACGTATATGTAAGGGAGGACCGACGGCATGGGAACAATAGTGCCTCTGTGCCTCGGCACCCCTCTGGATCACATTTCCTCCGAGGTCCAGATCGAAATGAGGTGGGGGCCCTGTCGCTGATCTAGCAAGCGAGGAGAGAAAGCCACACAGAGGGGAGGGTGCCGTATGTCAATAGTGATTAGGATCACGATCACAACTGTGGCGGGTGTGGGGCACGCAGAGGAGGGAGAAAAAGTGGGGGTGAAGGGAAACATTTCGCCCTCCTGAACTTTATTGTCTGGTTGCTGGTGTTGTGGAATGTCTCCTGGACTTTTTTAAAGATAACTAGTCCCTACATGGATCATAATATATTTTAAAACAAAAGAAATTCGTTTTGATTTTTTTGTGAAAGCTGAGCCTTTTCGTCATCTCAAAATTTGTGGTTTAAGAGTGAAGGAAAGCAGAGCATTTCAATGGTTTGTCTGTTTTTAGAAGTGACAAGAAGTGTAAAAGAAGGCTGCTAGTCCTGAGTGCTTTATTCCAGATCATAGGCACACCAAGTCTTGAAGCATCGGTGGAAAAAATAAGAGGTACTTCCACAATCAGGGCTCAAGTTCACATTTCTCTGGCAAAAAAAAGTCCTTGTCAGGGAATCCTAATGAAAATCCTGTTTGTCTAAACAATACAATGTGAGTGCTTGAATTAGATTTGCAGGATTGTTTTTTCCATTCGTGATTATTTAAGTGATATGATGATGGTCAGTAAAGAAGGGGGTCCCATGAAATTACTCTGACAGTGTTAATGTGAAGGTTGTGTTCACTTTCAGGGGCATGTTGATTTGAATATTAACACTATCAAACCTCTCTGAGAACTATGTTGACGCTAAATGAGCCCTCAGTCACAAACCTCCCAATGTGGACGTGAGGTTACCACGGAAAGGCTTTTTCTCTCGGTTTTTATGGACCCTTTCAGCTGTCGATGCCAGAAATACAAACCTTTGGAAGTCAAAGTCAATCGAGGAGAACCGTGATTGCAGGATGGCCCAGAGACCCCAGAAGAAGTTGGAGGCCTGGTAGAAGAGAAAGAAAACAACATGACAGTACAATGACATTATTTTCCACTATTTATGTACTAAACTAGTTTTCAGAGAATGTTACAATGTTTTCATTTATTTTCAATTCTGTTTTTCATTTCCAGGAAGCTTTTGATTTTCATCCATTTTATTTTTAACCGTAGGTCATGTTTTTACCTGTGTGTGCTTGTTTGTTGGTTTGTCATCAGGATTACACGAAAACTACAGACCAGACTTCCACTAAACTAATATGGAGGATGGGTCTCGACCCAGAATAGACTTCATACAACTTTTGGTGCAGATCCAGGATTTTTTTCTCACATTCTCTCACATTATAGGAATATTTATATGGTTTTTTCCCCATTTTCATTAACTTCTCAGGGTCTGCACGATTGATTAAAACATATCTAGCCTGGTATCTATTTGTGAGAACAATTTCATGCGGATCCCAGTAGAAATCCAGATGTAGCAGATTAAAAGATGTTTTATTTGATATTGAATTAGGCTCGATTGAATTAAAGGTAACTGTTGGGCCTTGGTGGAAGTATGTGCTTTACTGAGTGCCATTCTTGTTGTAAAATGGAATAACTTGATGAGAGCTCCAAGTTGTATGCAGCTAAAGTAGTAATTCATTTAAAAAAAAATTAAATTAAAGCATTGTGTGTGTGTGTGTGTGTGTGTTTTGTAATCAAAATCACAGCAATAACCGGTGGTGGCAAAGCAAAAAAACAAGAGAAAATTTCCTTTACTTATGTAAAACCATGCTGTGAAAACAACTTACTACTGCATTGAAAACCATAATGATGTAAATGTTGGTATTATTAGCTAAATGTACGTAAAGTATCGAAAGTAAAAGTACAAATGCAGATTGATGGTCCCTGTCAGTGCTTTTAATATCATATATGAGGTTTTACGATTAATAGCACTGCTGCATATATGTGTTGCATGTTAAAGGTACAATATTTGCCTTTGAGATGTGCTGAAGTAGAAGTAGAAAGTCGCATGAAATGGAAAAATACTTTAGCAGAAGACACGTCCCACCACTTGCAGTAACATGAAAGAACATCATTTGATGTGCGTGCATGCTCAGTACAATACTTGATGTTGTTGGCAGCAAGAACGTGTGACTGACATGTAATTGTCATGCGCTCTTTTGCATGATCCAGTTAGAGCTTCAAAAGCACAATTCCTCAGGTCCCCCTGCAGAGAGGTCGCAGCGGGGTCAGATGTCAGCGTCTTGCTCGAGAACACTTCAGCATGGCAAACGCCAGCTGACAGAGACTGAATTGAATCCATCTAATTGAATGACAGGCTCATTAACTACTTGCAGCTTGTCCGTGATCCTGATACAGAACTGTGATGTGTCACAAAAGTGTAGAGATCTGGAGTTAACTGTGGTATTTGCACACACAAATTTAATATCACAGATGATGTACGCTTTCACCAACTTTGCTTTTCTCTGATGTTTTGCTGCATTTCCCCATGCCGTCGAGCAGAACTGTTAAAAACTCACTTCTGTGACCTCCAGTTGTCGTGTTATAACTGCTCCCATGACTGCTGCTGCTGCTGCCTGCCAATTGCAAGCTGCTCAGTCAGAATGACAAACCTCTGTATTGAATGGTTCCCTCCTTAATGGCTTTGCTCACTTAGGCTTGCGGACTTCCATGCCTCCATAAATTTCTGTTGTTCTCCACCCTTATTGTAAATCTTCATGGTAGGACCACTAATAGCAACTCCTAATAAGATCCAGACGGGCCTCTGTTCTGTGGCCCAGTGATATAATCACATTTTTATTTGATAATCAAATAAAGGGTGGAATGAAATACTTGAAGAGCAATGTGCGGTTTTTCCTTGGCTTGTCTCCCCTCGCTGGCAGATTTTCATCTCTAATCTCTGTCTTGAGTTGGAGAGAGAGATTGAGCGTGTTTCCATTATGATTAATAACTGCTCTCCATTAAGAGAGCATTAGTTTAACACTAAGCAGAGACCATCAGTGACAGGGAGCCATTGAGAAAAACGGAGATGAGAGACGTGTGGGGAGTGACATCACAGAGCCGCAGGCTTCAGCCTCGACATCACGGGGGTTCCCTGTGGAAGAGAGGACGAGTCGTAAAGACCCCACTGCGTCTTGGCACAGTTTGGCAGGGATTACGATTCGGAGGAGGCAGCTTCACGCCGCAGAGCTTTGGCAGCTGGCCAGTCTTTGTCGATGCCACACAGCGGAGCCACACAGCTTCCTTCAGCGCACACTGGTTTCCTTGGTTCCTGCGTTATGACTATTCATCTGTATTCTTATCTGCTGAGACATGGCTATAGTGTGAATTCAATGTAGTTTGATTATACCAAGCAATAGTTGAGTGATATGGAAGTGATACAGAACGTTAAAATAGCATTCAGTACAATTTATGAAAAAAGGGAGCACAAGAAAATCCACAAAAATATCAAAATGCATCAGACTGCATGAATCTTGTCAAGCTGGTAAACCAATCTGAAAAATGATCTGTTTATAGCGGATACGATGTGAAACAATTTTCAAAATCTAAGATCTGTGAGATCTGTTTGTGCAAATGAATGGTCAGAAATTGCGTGGACACAAATGTCACTGTGCTATGCCTGATGGACATGGTTTATGAAGACTCCTATGAGTCAAAATGTGTAGGTATAGCCATTAAGTTAATAAAATATTATTTTTTTAACATTGTCTCACTCTTAGAGTGCCTCAGATATTAAGTCACACTGCCTACATACTGTTTACCATAGACTTTACACTTAACCCAGTGCATACACCTTCAATTTTCTCTAGCAAAATAATCCAAAAAACATTTTGGGATTGATCATTTCATCTATAAAATGTCAGAAAGGGAGTAAAAGAAACCCAAAGACAGGCAATATTAGTAATATAGTAATATTATATATTTTTAAAAACAACAAGAAACAACAAGTTCATTGTTGCTTGAAAGATTACTTGATCATCATAAAGTTGAACACTGACAGTGTCGAATGATCTTCAATCATGAGAGGACAAAATAATTATTTGATATTGTGACAAAGAAAAACTAGTGATGAAATACTTTGAGGATCAAATATAATCGAGCAAAGTACCAAATGCAGAAAGACAGCATGTAAATGGCAAAATTCTGTTATTTATGAATATTCTAGAAGGAAGAATAAATTCCGTCAGATTATGAAAAGCAGACCCTGTGATTTTCTCCATTAACAGGCTCTGTATCCCTCATTTTGACACACGGCTGTCAAAAATGAGTGGAGTTGGAAATTTGGCTTGTTATGCGTCAGTGATCAATTTCTCCCACTTCCCTTGAGTCAAGAGTCCCCCTCGGTTTGTCATAGAAAATCTGATTTCAATCAGCGTGATGTTATCGCCTCTCTCTCTCAGCCCATTTCAGGCTTTATTTCTTTTCCCTCCTCTCACTTCTCCCTCTCTGTCTTTTGGCCGAGGCGCAAGTTATTTTAAAAAGTAATATGCTTCCTCATCATTTCTGGGCTATTTCAAGAGACATTCACACCGCCCCGAAATTGGTAGGACAATTCTGCATATTGTGTTGAGCTATGAAAGCACTTTTAGACAGATAGCCCAGCACCACTCGAGCCACCAAAGAATGAAAATTGTGGTCATAAGAAAAATAATTTTGGCTGCTGTCTTTCATTTTTCCCTGTGGCAGCTTCTAATCAACTCAGATGGAGTCCATCATACTTTGAACAGTGGCGGGTCAGCTGTGGATGGGGTTTGGTTTTTCTTTGGGGATTTTTTTTTTCTGGGAGCTGGAAAAGTAAATTGTTAAAATGTGATGGTGAGGTGTTGCCGCCCTGTCATTTCAGAGCTCTGCAGACACATGGATAATGTTGAAATGCACACACTAATCTCCCAATATTGAGATATTTGAGTCCCTCCGAGAGCAGAACTTAAAAACGGGGAATAACTGTTGAGAGATTTGTCACTTTCTGAAGTCTTTCCAAAGTGTTGAGGCACTACATTAAGACATATTTCAACATTTCAACAAAGTCGGAGGGAGCAGACACTCACCAGTGAGAATTTGCAGACCTGAACGTAGAGCTGTGTAACTTCTGCCTCTGTAACAGTGACCTCACGCCCCGAGCTGTGCTTGTAACTCTCCAGATAGGCCATCAGCCAGTCTCTCTGCAGCTCCCGGCTCGGGTAGAGGCTGTAGTTCACATCATTCACACCTTGGGCACAAAACAAAAACACACGTACACACACACACACACACACACACACACACATACACACACACACACACACACACACACACACACACACACACACACACACACACACACACAGGCACATTTTAGTGGAGCTACTGCCAGAGATAGAATTCAACACAATGCCTAGTCAATTTCAATATTCCTATGTGGATAGTAAAAATTCAACAGTTGAGTTTGTTTCTTGTTTTCCTTGTTTTGTTTTCCTCTTGTTTATGTCTTGCTCTTTTGACCTATTTATTATTATCTATTTTGTCTTTTTTTTTTTAATGAATGCTCATCTTTTTTGCAAACCCCATTGCTGCTGTAAAAATGCTAATTTTGCCATTTTGGAACTTTTTTTTTTCTTTTTTGTTATCTTAAACTAGTTTTAAAGATTTGCCACATGTGCTAAGATCAGCTCAACCTTTCAGTCAACAAGTCATCAATGAACACAATGCTACACACACATTTATCAAAATGCACTGGTTATATATATATACAGTATATATATATATATATATATATATATATATATATAAATATATATATATATATATATATATATATATATATATATATATATATATATATATATATATATATATACATATAAAGGCATGACAGCACCTTCACCTGAGCAATCTCCATGACACACACTGTGACATAATTTAATTTGGACTCAAACTAATTTTTCAAAGATCAATTACTTGATAATAATTTCTTTCATTACAAAAATCAGTACAATTTTCATATCTTTTCAAGCTGATCACTTCAGATAATCAGACAAATCCTTCATAAATACTGTACCCTGTGTTACTTTGTAATACATTTGCCTTTTTACTGATTTTCCCATGACTTTGTGAATGCTGTTTTTGTTTGTTTTATGTCCCTTATTAGCTATATTTTATTATATTTGTATTTTTTTTAAAAAAGAAAATAGTGATAATGCTCTTCCCAGTCTGAGTTAAATTACATTATATTGTTATTGATGTAATTTAACTCAGCATATGTTTAACAGCATTTAAGCACATTTTAGGATCTTGTATTTCCATTTAATGACACACTTCAGCTCCACTACATTTCAGAAGACAAAATTGTACTTTTTTCTCCACTATATCCTCTTCACAGCAAAGGTAAGTGCTTACCATAGATAAAACCACTAAACAGGGCATACAATAATTTAAATGAGTTCTACATCTATTCATAAAAGAGTTTAACACTCACAGAGGCAATTGTTCTGCATTTAGTACTGTATATTTTAGTGCAACATTTAAAAACTGAGTTTTTTTGGGGGGGTTGTACATGGGTTATCAATGCTTTAACGTAAGGGCCCTGAATAAAGTCCTCCACCACCGCATACTGAATATTTAATTGGACACATACCAGAAAATAAGAGGCTTTTTTATGACATGTGCTACAGATGAGAACTGATGTACGATGTAAATGAAGGACAAGTGGACATAATAATAATAATTGACTGCAGTATTAACAGGAAAATGTGAAATGAAAAAAGGGATTTATACGATGTTACTAAAAAAGCCCCGACATATGAACATTTTTGTGGTCGTTCCAGCCAGAATTTGGCATCGCGATCATTTTGTTTGGAAGAAGTTTGCACAACACCACTTTATCTCAAACATTATTTCATTTACAATCATTTAGAGCTGACATGAAAGCTGACACGACATGGTTCTTCAGAACTGTCTAAACATATTAAATGCACGATTGTTCCACAAATGTTCAAATTAACCCTGTCAAGCTTTGCTGTGACACAGCTGGCACATCAAAGCCACTTCTATCACCACGCAGAATACACACTGTACACAGCAATTTGTCTTAGCCGCTTCAGAAGAAGGACATAGTTTCATGGCACATAATAGCAGAAAGATAAATGATATCACAGTCAAAGAGACAGCACAAACTGGACAATGATTCGCCATGTCGCAGACTGCGTATACAACTTGATATTCCACATTAGGCCATCTTATATGAAAAAGATTTGGAGGAAAATTGAACATCTCCTCATCACAGCACATACCTACCGGCAAATTCATTGAAGTGATTGCCAATATCGAAGGCCTGGTAGTTGTAATCGGCGTACTCGTAGTCGATGAATTTCACCATTCCTGGTGGAGGATGGAGAGGGAAAGCAGCGGCGGTGGTTACCAGGACAACATGATGAACACATCTTAGGTATGGGCGATGAATTGACGACTCGCCCTCCCTTTATTGAAAGTACAGAACCTTGTGGGACTCAAAAGAAAAAGGAGTCTCTTTTGACTGACACTCACACTGGGCATCCTTGTAAAGCATGTGAGAGGAATACAATCATAATGAAAGAATACAAATGAGCTAAGATATTTAATAAAGCGGGAATGCTTTTTCAGCGCTGCAAAGGTTTGCTTCTGTGTGGGGGAAAAAAAGGGAGGAGGTAAAGTATGCGGACTCCATGAGCTGCATTATTACAAACTGATGAAAGGAGAGACCATTCATCTATTTTCACGTAAGCTTCAGCGTCAGTCTCTTCAGTCACAGGCCTACAGCTAAAGAGCATGAGGCAGTCTTTTATTCTGAGCAGCATTCAGATGTTTTTCAATGTTCAATGTACAAATAATTTTAAAAAATACCTTATTATCATCATTATATCCACCATGTTTTACTGATGTGCACCACTGGTCCTCACCCTCTGTGTGGTTGTAGATGATGTTTTTTGTCAGAAGGTCGTTGTGGCAGAGCACAGTCGGAGAGTCAACCTGAGAGAGGTGTCTCCTCAATGACTCCATTTCAACTGACAAAGTCTCGATGCTGGGCACCTCTCGTAGAGTGGCAGGGCTGCAAGAGGTAAAACCACTGAAATTATTATTTTGTTTTTTTTTCATAACAGAGAAGGCAAGATTGACGCTCCAGCTTTTTTGAGGAATGTTTCGTGAAAGAGGGCCGCCTTTCATTCAGACCCATGGCAGACAAGGCAGTGGGCACATTTGGAGTCAAAGTTTAACTCCCAAGAGACGCCACACGTAAAGAACTGTAAAAGATTCACATTCATGATGACCAGCTTAACCAGTGTGTGACAATTTATACTAAAGGCTGCAGAAGGACATGAGCTTTGAATCACTGAATGAGACAAATGCAGCTCCGATACACTTCATTTTAACAAAGTCATCACACACAGTGTCATCACAGGGTTTCACAAGGAAACATACATTAAAGGGATTAAACAAATATGAGACTTGGGAAATTTTCAAAATGTCTCATCTCTTCACATATAAATTTAATATTTGCACATCTGAACTAAACTTCAAACTTGAAAATAAAATAATGAGACTTTTGAACTGAATACTTTTCGCATCTGAATGAAAAATGTTACATTTTGCAATTGACATTCTAATCATGTGAATTGCATAAAAAAGATGTGTATGTGACTTTCTTTTTGTCGCATGTGGATTATAACTTTCACACGTGGAAACAAATTTTGGCACATAGAATCATGTGAAATTTGCCTCTTCACATGTGACTTCCACATTGTCTTACACTTTCACATGCGGTTGGATATTTTCACATGTGAACTAAAAGAAAGAAAGAAAGAAAGAAAGAAAAAACTGGAATTTCATGTGTGTTTGGCTTTTTGTCACATGTGGAAAACAAAAAAGGCTCATGACATTTCTCCATGTATAAATAACATATTTCAACACATTCTCAAAACCCTTCCATATAAGAAATTTTCACATGTGAATTACATACATTTTCCAATGATGTTTTGTTTTCTGTATAAACAGGCCAATTAAAAGAACTTTGGATCTAATACTTTTACAATACAGTACAATACAATAGGTGTTATTAAGTTTCAGTTTTGTCTCTCCAAGGAAAACGTTTGGTTTTCCTGGTTTTAAACACTGCAAGAGTGCCTTATTGTAAAGTGATACTACTATTACTTTGTTCCTATTCAACTGTTCTTTAAAGGGCTCACTTTAAGCAAGAATTTCCCCTTCTACATGGTGACTCACCTGCTTTTAAGACTTGGTCACTCTAAGAGAATTTTGATTTGTCTGGATTGAAGCAGAGTTATTTTCCCATTGTCTACTGTGAATGATGTTTCAGAGGGTTGTCAGCCGGGGGACGGGAAAAGATGAAAACACAGCCTAAAAAATGTAAAAAAAAATCCTTGATTTCAACGTAAAAACTCTTTTGGTTACACAATGCTTTAAACATTGGCCTTTAGAAATCTTCATAGGTTGATATGGTTCTTGAACATTTATTGTTATATGAAAAGAATATGTGTGTATACAGCAGTTAGGGGAAAAAAAAAACTAAAACAGAATTTAGCCTGCATAAAGGAATGGAAGACCAGACTTCAATGGTGCAGTTGTCAGAGGGAGTAAGAAAGGTTGCTGAAAGAATCCAGATATGGACGACCGACTTTGTCATGAACTCCGCACTTTTCTTCTCTGAGCAACATGTTTGTAAACTGAAGCAGTTCAGTGAGCCTCGTCGAGAGGTTACATGCCTTGTTTTCACTCCGTTGATTACTCCATCTATCAAACAAGGCAGTAATGTCCTTGGACGTCAGTGCAAAATGCACCTGGAAGAAATGCTGCGCAAGCATCCGTCGTCTAATTAATTTTCGCGTTTCCTTTTCAGTCGTCAGGCCACGATAAGAGGGTAATTTAAACAGTGTAATTTAAACACTACCTATTTATTCGAAGGGGAACAAACAGACGCTCCGGTATTATACACACTTGTGGACATAATTTAGTGAGGCCTGTTAGGAACGCACAATAAAAGCAGAGGAGCTGAGCCTTGTTTATAGTCGTGGCACAGAGGCTCTGCTAAATCCTCCCACACATCCTCCTCAACACAGTCAATTCTATGTATTATTTTCAAGAAGGGATTGATTCAGTAAAAGCCCGACGAGGTCTTAACTTTCCTTTAATGTAAAATAAAATATATATAGTATATATCTCTTTTTAAAATAGCTGTGTCTTGCTGGATTTTGGATCTTTTATGTTTCTTATTATTTTACTTCTGTTGTCACCTGAAATTGTGCAAATACCGTAAAATTCAATTCCAAATTGCATTTTCAAAAGCTGCAGGCCTAGAATATAGAAGTCAAAGTGTTTGATTTGAACGAAATCTTTCTGTTACTTAAAAATCAACCCCCTCACATGCATAATTGATCTATCTCCTCTCTAATGTGAGTTAAAGCACACAGTTGAATGGTGAATCACCCTGATTCCTTTTCAACCCCTCCGTTTCTTTAACTTAACAAACTGACTTTATCATAGAAAGCCACGATTACTCGGAGTCAAAAGCTAAATGAAAGACTTGCATTGACTTTAAATGGAAACCTGTCGTCTTGCCATCAGATCTTTTCCTCTCTCTTTTCTGTCCCTTTCACAAGAAACAGTATGTCAAGTGCATTCGCCTCCTGCTCCTTGTCAAGTCTCTGTAAGGTAATTAGTGGAATTTCCTCCTCTGGCGCTTCATTATCAATGTGCCTTATTTACATATGATTTCAAACACCAGCCGAGCACTGCTGATTTTTTCTCTCCGTTTTTTTTTGTCTTCTTGCGGTTTTATGCAATTCATGGGAGTGCAAACGAGAGACGTAGCAGGGGGCCTTTTTGGAGAAGAAGACGTTGCACTCCGGCTTTCCATCGCTTTTCTCTCTTCTCTTTTCTCTCGCATCTCTGACTTGTACTGTGCACTCTCTCCCCGAAACCTCACAGCTGCTGCAGCCTCTCTTCGCTCCCTCTGCCTCTCTCCCTCTCTTCTTCTCTGTATCTGTATCTCTCTCTTTGCACAGCGGGTGGCTTGAGAGCTGAAGACCTCCTCTGCAGGTGCAGCCTCTTCCTGCTCTCTCTGCCTTTCTTTTAGCATTTCCTCTGAAGATCACATTCATACCAGCACTCGTACATTCTCAAGTACAAAAGTTTCTCTGATGCCTGTTTCAAATCCCTTTAGCTTTTTTTTTTTTTTTTTTTTTTTTAAATACATAAATAGATATATATTCTCGGTCTGCTCTGTCTTTGCTTCTGTGCATGTGTGTCTGTCATTCATACACTCAAGAGACCATTAGGCCTTTATAAGCACATACACACCATGGATATAAGATTTAACCTCTTAAATGTTATTTCTTCAATCACAATTCTCATAAATTCTGTGGTCGCATTGCTTCCATCAATTTGTCTTATTTTTAATAGAACTTAATATTATTCTACAAATCCAAACTAGTGATACAGAGTTGCTCTGTGTGTCTGTTTGAGCGGCAGTAGACTGTGTCAAGCCCCTCATTCGCACAAATGTCTCACAATATAGCACCATCTATTGGGCCTCTAAATGTGGTGCAGTCTCCTTCACTAGATGTGTAATATCTTGATCCATCTCAAATACTCCCAAACTGCTCTGTTCTGTGTAAAACTGAAGATTATAAAGAAAAATAGAGTTAAACCTGAGAATAGACATGTGGACGTTAACCCTGACAAAGTCCTCATTAAACTAATTTACGGTTCACTCCTTGTCTGCGCTTCATTTCGCCCTCTTTGTCTCCCTTTTCAGTGGCAGTGTTTCCTTTTATGGATCATTTTATGTTGGCTGAACACATTAAATGTTCACTTAACTGTTGGTGAAATGAAGTGAAAGATGTCAAAATCAAAAAAGACTGGATGACAGATTCAATCCGATCTGCTGATTTTCCTCCATGAGAGCAGAAAATAAAATATCAGCCCTTAAAGTGGATTTATAAAGAAAAAGTAGAGGAAACAGGAAATGCTAACTAGGAACGAGAAACGTTGTCTGTGTCTCGTCTTCCTGATGACAAAGACGTTGACTCACGCGGGCTTTCTCTTACATCTGAATCCAGGGAGCTAAACCTCCTTATCATAAAAGACTGTCTCCTCCACGGTCCCCTTCCTTAATGGATGACTGAGTCCAGTGCCCACGTGATAAAACTCAAAGAAGAAACTCAAGCGGGTTCAAAAGGAACTGTGGGCCTTCCAGCTTCAGTTTGCGTGGACTTCCGACCCCTTCGCAGCAAACATAAACAACGCTGAACGTTTGACCGATAAGAGAGAGCTCTGCAGGAAGCTTGTGGGCCGAGCTCTGTTTCTTTGTAGTGTCTGGAAGGCCCCTCTCACCCCTCACCCCCTGACCCTGTCAGAGATAATGCAATGTCATTGCCACGGAGGCCCCTCCCCCGCCTCATCCCTCCGACCAATGACAGCTCACAATGACTGCCTCCTTCCACGTGGTGAGAGAGGTGAATGCGCCAACGCTACTTGAGCACAGACCGTTCACTTTTGGCAGGTTTGAGAAATGTGAGAAAATGATAAGGCATCAGTGGAGGTGCTGCTCCCTGAAAGATAAAGATGTGGGAAATGTTGCTGGTTTCTATCAAACAGATGATGGTAAAAAAGAATCATACTCTTAGGTGCCTCCTAACACCAGCAACAGGTATTTGTTTAAAAGGATGTCAATTCCAGTTCAGGAATTAATAATTGACAGCTTTCTTCTCCGACTCATACGTTCATTTGAACCTTTTCTATACCTGACGAGACAGCGGACTGTTCACCAAGACTGTTGCCCCCCTAGTTACTGTTGCTACGCCTGTCAAGCTTTCCATTCTTGCAACGACAACAGTGGCAGGAAAATACTTGAAAATCGTGGTCAGTTTTGAAACAATGGGTTCTTGATTTTAGACAAAAGCACTTTTTTCAATTCTAGTTGACGACTGTTGAAATGACTTTCAGCTGTACCCACTTAATCATTCATCTCTTAGAAATCACAGGGGGAACTGGGGGTCCGGACCACCACCCTCTGGGGAATAGCCAGTATCACTGTAAACATATAGTTTAAATTACATAATAATATGTACCAGCAAGAAACTTGTAGTAAACCTTAGTTTTTAAAGACTGGGTCAACTCTTTATATGCCTCACAGTGGTCTTGTGCACTTCTAGTAAGCAGCTTCTTTGTTAAAGTTAATTTAAAACAAAACGAGTGTCTGACCTTTTTATTTACGTCTCCACTCAACAGAATAAAACACATTTATTGTTATTACAAGGCTGTTCTATCCATTACCTCACAGTTGAATCTTGTGTGTCTAGTGTTGTAGTAATGAGTCCTAAAACACAGAAATCATTTTGCATTTTTGCACATCCGGTTCCTTCGTCTCAAAGTCCATGAGCGTTTTTTTAATGGGTTTTCGGTTAAATGCCTGAAATAATGTCTGTGGTTTCCACAGGCTTACGATATTTCAAAGTTTTGTTCTACAGCATGAAATACATCATTAAATGTCCCACAATTTAACTATAAGGCACTTAGATTTCTTAAAATCGGCTGTTGCTAACAAGTGGCTATTATTCTAACTCTGACGTTACAACTTGTACATTGATCAGTTAACAGAAAACATGTATAGTAATTGTGTAGTAAGATGCTGATAGTGGTGATGTTTAAGTCGTGCGACTGTAATGTAGTCTGTTGAAAGCCTAATACTAGCTTTTTACTACTAGTGAATTTACACTTCATCTGAGAAGATTCTCTTGCTGAACAAAATGTGTAAGCATCATAACTTGTGTTTGCCACAGGGCTTATTTTCAGCAGTTATCCAAAATCCAATTCAAAAATCCCATAGGCTTTTAGTTGTCGGAAACAGGGGCAATGCTAACAACCTGATTAGCCTTCAAAAATATGTCATTGCTGCACTGATCTATGCACTTTGAAGCTGCGTCTTTTAACATGCTGGTACAACCCTGAAGTTATTCACCTTTTTTTTTTTTTTTTTTTGGCCTTTATGGCTTTATTTGATAGTACAGATGAAGAGGGTGACAGGAAACAGGGTGAGAGAGACGGGGAGTGACACGCAGTAAAGGGACCCGGGCAGGGATTCGAACCCGGGTCCACTGCAGCGAGGACAGAGCCTCTAAACATGGGGCGCCCGCTCTACCGACTGAGCTAAGCGGCGCCCCGTTATTCACCTTTTAATTATCCACTGTAGTTTAATGGTGTTCATCAATGTGTCAGATAATCATTTAATACAACAGTAGGCCTACCTTTGGTGGCACCTTTGGAGTCCCGTTCAGGAATAGCTCCTCTAAATCTGTATTTCGACAACATCCCAGCTTACTGATATGGTGCATGTACTAGTCACCAATGCAGCTTTTTTTTTATTTTTTATTAAAGGTGACCTTTACATTTACAAACTAACATAGGTTGATAATATGCATCTTGGCCTTGGTTACTACTGTTGACATTAAGCTAGTTCTGACATTCTAGTTAGTGTCAGCCTGGATAGACATTAATTTCCAGGACACTAAATAGTAAAGTTTTGGGTTGTCATGGCTGTTTTTGGCTCCGACTGACCCACCAACCTAAAATGTGCTCATTTGACAACCTGTAAATGAGACTCAGCAATCAACTATGTGTCTCCAGAGTCACTCACCCCACCCTACCTAAACCTGAAGTTAAATCCTTGGTAGATGTACAAAAAAGTAAAATAGTTGTTAAGGTTTAAGGTGGCAGGTCATGTCATCGACTTAACATTTTTTGGCCGAACTAACACCGTTTTCCTGATTAAGTCCAACAAATCCATTATTCAGACCTAATTTCAGAGCCAAAGCCTGAGCTTCCAAGATAAAGTTTGGCTTAGAAAAGCTACTGTTGAGGTGCTCTTGAGCAATGCCAGTGCTACTGCTCAGTGGTCAATGTAAGGCTGTGGTTGCACAGTAAACATTCATATGTTGTGTTCAGAAAGCAAACGTGTTTAGATGACTACTGTGCAATATCCAAAACACCAGAACACTGAGACGATTTTGTACCTCTTTGTGCAGCACTGCTCAGCTGGGCTGCTGTGGACGCTGCTCTGCACCAGTGTGAGAAAGTGGGACATTTTTGTCCAGAGCAGAGGTTCAACAGGCTGACCACATTTTGGCTGGATAGAGTGGATTCTCCCCATCTCTGCTGCGATCAATCTGCGGAGAGAAAACATTTTCTCAGATGAGCCTGGCTGACGCTGTTATTGCACAAACAACCATTATCAGAGTAGAAACATAACTCCCTTTCCATTTAGCGCTCTTATCTTGTTCTTCTTCTCAAAAAATGGGCCTTGTTGCATTCGTGACCTTTTGACTACTTGAGTGCTCATTCTCGAGGCATCTTAGAGGTGACACTAAGTTTTCTGGGTATTCCCCACAGAGGGTATCAGGCAGAGCAGGTGATTGATGGGTATCATGGCCCTGGCTGTTCAGCCTTGGCTGGCTGTGTTGTGTCCCACTATCCTCTGGAGAGAATAATGACGCTGGCCTGTTATCACGAGGATAATGAATGAAACCAGGGGCACGACTAAACAACATTGCTCAAAATGAAACACGACTCAACTGAAGTAATTTGAAAAAATACAAAAAAACACCTGCATCAGCACAATGGGATTGCTTAACATATATGCACGCACACACATGACCTCATGACAAACACCACTAACTTTTTAGTTAGAAAATAAATGTTCAAGGTTTCATATCACTCTCAATAAACCTGTTGAATTTGCACGGCTTGACAACTGAATGGAAGTGGAAACAGTATCCATTGGCATTATTCACCTATTGTTGTGTTGCCTGTGGTAGTGATGGTATTGAATGACCAAGCTTCACACATTCAGCATGTTACCTGTGGTAAGTGGTGTCGTAGTTGACATTGATAATATGTTTTCACTTATAAAGCTGAAATCAAAAACAGGTAGCCATTTATGCTAAATTATTACATCAACAGGCCATTATGACTTTTACTGAAATGGTAAGGCATATTGAATACATTTGGCATTGTTCACTTGTTTCAGATGTCATGTAATGTGCCCCAAACACAATGGTTTGTCATCATGGCTTCTGTGATCCAATCACAAGATGTGTCTAGTTGTGTCTTACAATATAAAAAAATAGAAAGTTGAATGAAGGAGATTGTTTTTGGCATTTTTAAACAGTGTAAAGCATTAGTTAATGTTCACGTTTTTTTTCCAATCCTGGTATTATGATTAAATATATTTTTTTCCTCTTTTTTTTTTTTTTTGCCTTCAATGTCTAATTACAGTATAAAAACAACAATAACAACAAAACACCATTTCCAAGGCAAACTACTCATATAGTATTTGAAAATTCTGCATGCAACTAATTTCATATTCATCTCTTTAACTAGGAACTCTAAAGAAACATTTTTTCCCTTTTATGACCAAATTACGGGACTCTGGTCATCATGTTGGTGCTTGAACGGTCTCATTTCTAGCTGTGAATGACAATGGGAACCAGCAAATTCACTAAAAAAAATCCTACACCTGCTCAGCACATTCAAATAATAGAAATAAATCCAAATTTAAAAAAGCATAGACCTGTAGATGGAGGGCTGCCGGAGCAGCTCATCATCCAGCACCGTTCCTCGAACAAACTCGTAGCAGATGCCATTCTGGAAGCTGCAGTAGATCTGAGGACCACAGCCATGGCCATGGAAGACCTGGAACATCTCCACCTCCCGGTCCCGGTTCACGAAGAGCTCTGTCATTTTGCCGTACAGACGCACCAGAACACAACCAGGCTCCTGGAGAGAGCCCACGTAGCAACCAATCAGCTGGTTGGTGATTCCTTCTGTGAATGTCTGGAATAAAAGGAAATCAAAGGGGAAATGAACATGGAAAAATACTTTGAGCTTGGATTTTTCAGGTTAGAAAAAAGCAAATGAAACACTTCAATATCTCCAAATAGTGCAACATTTAAAATTGGCACTGCCTTTCTATCAACTTTGAATATTGATGCTTAACAGATAACAACTGTGACAACGCAACCTCTTGTAAAAAGGGGGACTTGTTTGAATGATAGTATCTATGCTATTACATGTGGACAATACATTTGCAGTTTGTTTGAACCATTTTCGTTTACAGGCAGTTCTGTAAAAGTCCAAGAGCCCACTACTAAACCTCAGTCTGAGTTATTCAGATCACACTAAACATGGTTGCACTCAGAGCTTTAAAAGGTAAATAAGTGCAGCCAACAGATGCAATATGTTTCGTTTAAGGAGCCGGATTACAACTTTCTGGAACGTATCATTTTACAGGCTGCTAATTTACCACCATTATGGCTCATTTAACTAAATTTTCTACTGACCTACCATCACAGGCACAGCATTGTGCAAAAGAAAACTATAGAAGAAGAGTGGTAATTTACCAGTACTTGTGTAGTAGAAAAGAAACTTGAGAAAATACGTGTGTACTTTGAATGAGAGTTTCTCAAATATGTACAGATTCTCACAGATGTGAACATGCAACCACAACTTCCAAGATATGAAGGATCAGCAGTAGTACTATAGTACTGAGACCTTAAAAACAATAAAAACACACTATTAGAATACTCAAAGCCCACTGTTACAATCCACCAACTGGGACTCGTTACTTATACCATAAATATATTTATCGATAATTCATAAATTGACATTACCAGTATTTGTGCCTTTCTGTCTTTGTAATGCTGTGAATTGTCCTACAAATATTATTTGTAGGACAATTCACAGCATTACAAAGACAGAGCCTGCATCATTACCTAATGTTTTGGCTCTTTCTTTAAGAAGGGTTCTGTGTCGAAAAGATTATTTTTAATTTCAGTTTATTGTCCCTGCAAAGTAATAAAATAGATAAAGCTGATAGTCAAATACACAAAATCCAAAAGGCAGGCAAAAAAAATCCCCAAATAAGCAAAGACTGGCAGTCAAAACTCTGTCAACAAAACAAGAATCAACAAGTGTAAAGCTAAACATACCAGGGAGACACAGGGAACATCGGAGGCAACACAGGAAGTCACAAACAGCACAAAGGATGGAGGGACAGAGTGAGGACAAAACACTGGATAACACAGGGAGTGATTAACGAAATGAGCACAGTTGAGGAGCAGAAAGGGGAACAGACAAAGGGAGGAAGTAGAAAGCGACACATGACATACGAGGACAAAATTACCAGAAATTAGTGTCAAATGACAAAAATTCCAAACCATGACATTTATATTGTGCTCACATACATATGGTACATATTCTGAAATAAAGGTGTAATTTTGATCCCAATTCCCCAAAAATAACAAACATATTGTCAAGATATTTTCTGTGAACAGGACAACAATCTCCTATTCTCCAATCTCCAACAAATCCTATTTGTTTCTCTCTGCCCTAAAGTTGGTTAGTGTAAGGGTTTGTTATTTTAGTAACCCCCACAAAACTCAGATTATAAATTGAACCCTGACCCTAACTAAAGCCTGCACAGTGTCTTTAGCAGTTAATCCTTCTTCCAAAATGAGTCAGAAAACAAGTAAATGTACATAAAATGTACCTTGCATGTAGAAAAACAGACAAGCATGCACAGGTACACAGTACATGCCAAGGCAGGTGAATGACAGATATGTTAATAAATGCACAGCTGTAGAGAGCAGCAGCCTGAATGAGTGCACGTTACAGATCACACTTGCAGCACAGCCTGAACCGCTCCGTGTGTGTACACAACAATACCGCAGTGACCACTGTTTGCCTGCGAAGGCCTCATCGGACATTTGTTGTCATTCAGTGGTTTCCCAAAGTCTCTCATTCTCTGCCACAGTCCCTGAGGCATGTTGTGAGCCCACAGTTTCTCATCAAGATGGAAAGTGAACAAACATGCCCACCTTGACATCTGATCAAGTATTTATACAGTGGATGGAGGGTAATGTGGATTATTTCCACTAGCTTTGACATTGTTTTCAAATTTCTTTTGTCTCTCATTTTCATTAGTTGTCATTTGAAAAAAAAAACTCACTTTTTAAAGTTCTTCCTAAGCTTGAACTCTGAACCTAAACTGCTTTCATTAATGTGCTAAAACAAGCTATACAAATAGCACACTCCCTTTTGTAGTGATTTGTTTCAGCCTTGCCTCTTGGTTTGCTAATACATGTTTTTCTCTTTGCAATAATTTTAATTAAATCTTTTGTGTGAAGCACTGTCGCTTTATCTTTTTTAACAATCTCTCCTGTGTAAATTTGTCTTGTGTTCCTTAGTTTTCCGTTCCTTTTAAAGTTAAAGTGCATATCAGGCATTCAAATTGCCTCAACTTGTTTCACCTTGAGCTTGATGTTTTGTTTCATTTCTCAAAATGACAGATTATGAAGTAATTCACAGGAAGGCACACAAAACAAGAATAGTAAAATAGATTCATAGATGAAATGCAAGATACAACAGAAACGCAAGGGCAGGTGCAGCAGTAGGAGCTGTCCTTCCCTTGTACACTCAGTTGAACACAATACATCATTAAAGGGACTGTTGAGGGCTGAAGAGAAACATCTACTCCTCTGTGTACATTACAGGACCTGGTGTAGATTGAGAGGTCACCTACCCAATGTTCTGTCGCATAACAAACATAAACCCTATTTCTCTGAAAGATTGGACCTTGTGTTTGCACATGGGACCAGACTGGGTTTATCTTGTTCTGACAACGCTACACATCTGTTCCCAGGGTTAAGAAATAAAAGAGAGGCACCTTTGTTGATGTGTTACCTTGGATTTTCTGCTGGTATTTTAGCATTAAGTAAGATGTCATTCAATATCATGTTAAATGTACAGAAGATGAGACATTTCAGTTTCAGTGGTGTTTTTTGTGTAAAGATACCAAACATAAAACATTAGAAGGACAGAGTCAATTTACAAATGTCACAGTGACAATGGCAAAGACAGGTCTATGTGCCACATGATAACGTGGCATTCAATGTGTCATTTAGAGTTAGTAGAGCACAATTTGTCGAGATGCAGTCAATTGAAGGGAATCTTGAATGTGAACTTGATAAAACCTTAATGTAGTTGACTAAAAATGTGACGGCCAAATAATTTTTAATGAATCTCAAAAATGTAAGGGATAATGCCCAGTGAGTTGTCCATTATCATGTATTCATGTTCGATGCAGCAACAGGCGAGGGTGCTGAGGGGTCAGTCATTTGTATTTTTTGTATTGATTTGATTGGCCAGGATAACTTATATCTAATAGTTATCAACAACCATTTACAAGGCTGAAAATACTTTGCAACACAGCCAACAGCAAACCTGAACACAAACACACTATAGGTCAAAGCAGCTAAATCGACAGCAGCATGGAGATGAAGAGAGAAATATATTCCCCAGACTCCCTCACAAGATCGCACAATTTTGTGAGTTGAAGAGTTAGGTGAAACGTAATGAACTCTGTGAAACCCAGGGCTAATAATCGGTCGACTCCTAAATTATAATTTCACAGCATATTAAACAACAAGACAAGCTATCTAACAAGCATACCACCGTCCCCAAGTCAATATAAAATCTTCCCAATCAAATGACCAGCTGGCTGCAGTCAGAACTGGAGTTGAATAGTGAATGGGATGAAAGTCAGTTCCCCAAGATGTTTACTAACCTTTTTATGAGACAATATTTTATTTTATGACAATAAGACATTATGTGATAAAAAAGCAAATGCATTTTGTGTTATGCTCAAGATGTATAATACCAGGTGAGAAATACCAAACAACCAATATACAGATACAATCATGGACAAACAGTACAGTCTATTGAGATACTTTTGATTATCGTTTTCTCTGCAGAGTGGGTAGTGAATCACAGGTGCTGACACAAGCTTTCACTTGCCTTCATCTGAATATCCTGTGCCTTCCAGTGAGGACGGAGTCTTCTCAAGAGGTCCAGGATTCCTTCCCGAGGTTCCAGCTCATCGATACTGACATCCACATGGAGAAGCCGCTTCCCAGCACCAGCAGACCCTCTGTCCATTTTCAACAAGTCTTAGATTTCGTCCAACTCAGTTCTAAGTGCAGCTGAATTATGTCCACACCGTCCAAACATGGGCCACGGTGAGGACAGACAGGTCTGAATGATCCAAAACAGAGGTCTTAGCTCTGCTTTGTCAGAATAATTTGATAGCCATCAGTGGTATTTACGAGTCACTGAAATTGTCCACTTGTGTGTCCAGTGACTCAGCAGCCCACCTTGCTTATCACGGGCCAAGGGCTGCTCCCATTCAAAAGTCAAAGTTCCTGTGGACGTCTTCATCCCCACTGCTGCGGAGTTTACACATTAACCACCAGTGTTTGGAGCTCTGCTGCAGGCACGTGTGGTGTTAAACAACAAGAGAGGACATTTTTTAAAATAACAAACCGTGACTTTGAAGGATGATGAATAAGATTTGCTTTGAAATGTGATTTCTACTTATATTTACTAAGTTTGGAGCTGAAACAATTAGTCAGTTAATAGATTAGTCAATCTGCAAACTCTTTTGATAATCAGTTAACCCTCTCAGCCATTTAACAAGCTAAATTGTCAAACACATGCTGGTTCCAGCTTCAAGGATTTGTTGTTTTTCTTAATAATTTCTCATATGAAACAGGGACAGTGACAGGGACAAAAGAAGCAACGTGAAAAAGTCAAGTGGGGTTGGAATTGTGACGGGCATTTCTTAATGTAAACATTACTCAGTAGGCCTATTGAGGGAAAATTAGTTTTATTTGTGATTAAAATATGACAATGAGGACCTCAACGATTGGCCTTCCTTTCCTTCTCAAACTACATAGAAATTGCATCTTAACAGCCCAATTTTCAAAATTTCCTGGGGGACCCCGGACCCCCGTTAAAAAGAAACTCTATCTGCGGGGCTAAAGCCCTGGATGTTTTGCACTCCTAGCGACGCCCCTGAGTGGTACCAACTGCAGCAACTTCACTGCTGGACTTTAGTTACATTTCGGGCATCATATGCCATCAAAGGGGGGAATGCAACAAGAAAATACATCAAAACGTGGGACTGTAATGCATAGATCAGCAATAATGATGTTAGCTAGCCAGCTAGAGTAGTTAGTGACTGAGACATCAGCAAACTGCTCCTGATTGTTTTATACATGCTACCAAAAAAATAACCACTGTACCTTGAAACGACAGAGAGATCAAGTAACCCACAGTTTGAAATGTGCCTCATAAGAATCTCTGTTTGGAGGATCATGTAGTCCAAACCCCTCTATCTCATCAAGAATCATGACACCCTGCCTCAAGAGTGTGCAAAATGCACTGGATGTCTTTAAACAGATGTCATGCGCTGTCAGCCATGAGGACGTAACACGTGTGTCTAAATTGAGCTCTGCATATATTCTCTCCTAAAACTCTCTGCATTCAATTTAGGCACAGCTCTCTGATACTCGATGCCGTACCACGCTGTTCTAACATGAAAAAAATAGAGCATGCTGCAAAACATCACTGCACTAAGTCCCAGAGGCTGGATACAGAATTAAGGCTACAGCTTACTTTGTTGAAGTTTATTCAAGCTAAAAAGTAGGCATACGACAAAAATCAGCCCAATAAGGCGACTTTTGATCATTTTCAGATGCATAACATTTTGACTTGTGCGCAGCGCCAGCAAAGACTTTAAACGGGTGGAGTCCATTGTTTAACCAAAGACATCTTGTCATCTAGAGGACCCATTTAAATATCATACAATTAGTCGGGATAAACATGACCTTTCATGCTCACTCAATGCCATGGAACATTTCAACATGATCACTCTGTAAACACAAAACGAATCTCATAAACATTGGAGCAGCATGTTTTCAGTCTGTTAAATTATTTAGATGTTGGGCCAATGTTTACCATTTTGCATCATTACTGTAATTGCCTAGAAGTCACGAATGTGGTGATCATCTTGAACTGAATACTTCTGCAAGCTTTTAGACGCAAATGAAATTCACTTGCCATCAAAGAGCGTCTCATCATCAAAGATGTTGTGTATTGAAGAGAGATGAGTGTCTCGATTAAAAATGTAAGGGTCAGGCAGTAGAATCAAGTAGTGCAGTCTGTGTTTGTGTTGCTGCCTGTACCTCTCAAACACAGACGAACAAGAGGGCTGGTTTGAAAAAGAGATGACACACAATCGCCCAAGCGTGCATGAATATACTGTTATGACACTTTGCAGACAGATTCACTTACTGTATGTCTGGCTTGTCTTTTTTTCCTGTCCCTCATTATTGTTCAATATGGAGCCTGCAGACATTAACATTTGGGCCTTTGAGCCTTGAAAATTAATCATTTATGAAAGGATCGACAAAGTACCAGTTGTGTTGAAGACAGCATGAAAGAGTAATAAAACTGAGTTAATGTTGCTGGAGTTTCTCTTGACATCCTGACATTACTTAGACGATCACAGAAGTCATTTAAAGCATAGAAACAGGTACACCTATTGAAGAAAATGTGGAATTAAAATGAGTGGGAGTAGAATAATAGAGGAGAGGACTAAAAGATTTCACTATCTGCATATCTTATTTTGCTGCCGATAAATGACCGCATGTCCTCACTTTTCCTTCTGACGGAAAGCCGCTACTAAACATTTTTCAAGCTCTCTGGATGATGGATCGATTGACAGTAAATGGGAAGTAACTGAAACAGCAGCAGGTTGTGCTTAATGGTTATAACTTTCCATTTTAAAGGATAAGGCTGGAGATATTTTTCCTTTTTTGTTATTCTTAACAAATCCCATCAAATGACAAAGATAAAAAATAAATGTTGGAGTCTTTCCCGCAATTCTGCTGTGCTTGCTAGCCTGTTAGTGGCTATCAGCCCCAAGTCCATATTTTCCTACGGAAGATGACTTTAAAAACTAGACAAACATGCATTTCATTTTTTAAATATTTTCCTTAAACAGTTGGGGAGAAAACTGTGAATTTGTTGAGGACTATTCGCAGCAGTTTTTCTAATCATCAGTGTGGTCGAAGATCTTCGCCAAAACAGCTCAGCTACACTCATCAATCGGCATTTAGGTGGCTTTGTTTGGATACAGCTAATGAGCTTACACACTTGTTAGCATTTAGTAACATAACACATGATAAATGCCAATCACAAGTACCCTAGACGTTCTAACATCTTCGCCATATTCGACAGTGTTGCAAATTTCACTGAAGTTCTGTGGTCACTTTTAAGAATTCCTGGCATGTGACTGGCCTGACGGTTTATCAGGCCAATAGACTGTACAATCAGAAATACCTATACAAAATCAGTTACTACAAAAGCAAAGGAAGAAGTCAGGTAAGGTAGAATAAAGGGGAAAAAGTCGGCATAGAGAGGAAGTGGGATGGATGGCTGCGTTAAACAAACACAGGACTGCTGTTCATGGCCAGTGTGAAACCAAAAGTCAGTGTTTTTTTCAGTGTTTTTTGACTGACTGAGATCGTTAGGTGGCAGTGACATAAGACACTGAAGCTACATGACTTAGTTATTTTAACCCAACCCACGATTATTTCCTAAACTTTGCTATGTAGTCTTCTTGCCTAAACCTAACCAAACTGCAAATGTACCACTGGTCCAGTAAACCTGTCGCTCTTCCACTGGTCATGTTGTTTTGTCATTTTGCAAGTCACAAGCAACCGACCGACTCGGTTCAATCGACTATATAGAAGTTTTGGTTGTAGGATGTTTTGAGAAACACAAATCCAGAGGTGTGTGGAACAGAGGTCAGTTTACCAGAAATGTTGATTCAAAAACTGAACTAAGAGTCCACAGGTTACAGCCCAGCATTACAATGCCAACATGCTGATGCTATAAGGTAAAAGCATTCACCCTGTTCTATAACTCAGTCTAGCTCTCTAGCATCCACCATTTGCTAAACACAAAGAACAGTTGAGGTTGATGGGAATGTCACTGAAGTATGAATATGAATGGCTGAACCTAAATTTCATGGCAATCCATCCAATAGTTGTTTAGAAATATGACTCAGAACCAGAAATATGGACCTCTTGGTCGCACTAGAGGAGAAGTCAGGGGAATCACTTTATTCATGTGGTTCATCCTCTTGGCACAAAATGTCAACCCATCCAGTAGTTGTTGAGTTTGACCCGTTGGTGGAGCTAGATGAGAGAAATCTAAGGATCAACAAAAGTAATTGGGATTCATCATGCGGACACCACGAATATCTGCTCTTAATTATATGACCACCCATGCAAAAGTTATATAGATGTATATATATAATTCACTAAACAACAAAACCACCAAAATCGGTGGGATTTATCCTCAGATTAAAGGTGAACCGACCGACAACCACATTTCCATCTTTAAAGCCGCTAGCACGGTGTGCCTATTTTGCAAGGTCTTACCAAAGGTGAACTGCAACTTTGTTTGGTTGTAGATTGTTAATATGGAATGTAAACTGAGTCTCAATTATGCATGGAGATGCTTGGAGAAGAGCTGTATCCAGAATCAGAAAAATGCGAGTTTTCGATTTTTATTTCCCAAGAAATTGTTACGGTTGTGGTCATCCTGCAGCAAATTCACAACGCAGAAGAACACTCAAGGGGTTATTCAAAGTAAGCTCAAATAAATGATGTGAAAATTGTCTAACGTTGACTTTAAAATACTTTACTTTAAGTCTCCTCTAATTAGTCTTTTTTGGACGAATAATGAATAAAGCTGAATGAGATCACATTTAAAGTGCCGTCAATGTGAATTCCTTCGATTAGAACATTTTCTTCAGAAGAACTTTGAATTATTTTTCAATGAAAAGCCACATTCATTAGCACCAGCAGACTCTTTGTGGTTTATGTTTATCAAACGCATGAGCAAAAGGGTCTTTTGTTGATGTGTGCTGTATGTCTTGCCTTCATGTTTTTGTTTTTTCGTCACTGAATATCATGCTTCAAATTCCTTTATAGCATATCTCCCATATCTTTTATCATTCCAACACAGGCACTTGCACAAGTAATATCATAAATATTTACATTTTAAAAGATTATATTTTTGCTGTGCTTCCTTCATTCATACAGAGCACTCAGGTATTTGAAGGTGAACTCAAAAGTGGTCCCTCAAAAAGAACTGTCACATTAATAACATTAATATAATACTACTGTACTTCAATATGTGGATGAGACACCAATGTTTTTAGAAAGTGTACTGTTTTGTTTTTTTTTTTTTTGGAAAAGAGATTATACTTACCAAATCTTTTTTTTTTTTTTTTGGTGCTACCAAAATAACAAAAAAGGAGTATTTTATCTTCGACAAAGAGAACATTTTGCCTAATGTATACATCAAACAGCTTCATCAACTGTCTTAACAATTTCAAATGAATCTGTCCTTCATAGCACTTTATGAAACAGAAAATACCTGGCTCCTTTCTTCCCAGAGCTTCTCGCCGTCTTTCAGAAGTTTTTGAAAAGAGAAAATTCCCTTTTATTATAAGGCAAACAGTTGTTGGTGTCCTTTATCAAACAGCTCTTTGAAGAGAGAAAGAGAGGGAGAGCTATGCAGACATTTAACCTTTTTATATAGTCTTACAATTGGGGCTGTCAAGGCCTTTCATTTGTGAAGTTCCTGTGGAAAAATCAGGGAGCTTGGACTCATTACATCTACCGGTACAGTATATTTATATTTCAGCTCCAATCAAAACTAGCCAATATGCCATCCCTATGTATTTTCTCCTCTGAGCCCTGCCTCCCCACTATAATTTCCACCGACATTTTGTGTGCAAATGCAGTAATAGACACATTTATCACATCAAAAGGGATTCAATTTTCTTTTCAATCATCCACCGGTATGAATAGCGCCACATCCTCTGCGGCCAACAATGAGGGGCCATTACCGTGAGCCAAAGGATGGCTTCGCCTTCTCTTTGCATTCAAGGGGAAAGTGTGTCAAACTGTTTGCCAACGTTTGTTCTAGGCAAATGGAGACTGCTTTCAGACAGGTTAGTATCCAATTTTATTGTCAGACAAATGTCATTTTTGTTTGGGGCCGCGGTAATCATTGGGCTCAGGCACCGGTGTTCCTCGACGGTAAAGCCGGCAGTTAGTCCATTTAATACTCTAACTCTCATGTCAGGAGCAGTTTGCAAAGTCCAGACATGACACCCGCTGTCTCTTCATTATGTGAAGAGGGTGACATGCAGGATTCAGGCCTCAGCCATCAGGGAGGGGCTGGGAGGCTAATTGCCAAAGACATTGTTGATCTGCATGGGGAATGAAAATACTTTGCCTCTGCAATTAATTGTTCCCTCACACTGACGGATCAGAGATATTGCGCAGTGATGTGTGCCACGTCTTGGAGCAGCTGCAGGAGTGTTCATTCATTTTACTGATATTTACTGCTGCACAATACTCATTTCTAGGTGGAGACTTTTGCTTAGAATTAAAATTTACTAAATGTAGACATGATTGGTCTGCATAGCTTTGGGTGCTTTGTGGACAATATCCCAATATATTTTTAGGTCAAGTCATCCCCTGAACTAATCAAAATAATCAAGTCCCAGGCTTTTTTAAAGGTCCCTGTTTACACGATCCAACAACTTCAAGATGATGACAGGTAACGTCCCCAAGAGAGCAGGGAAAGGAATTTAAAGATGCTTCTAACTTCTTTTTTTTTAAAAAAAAAAAAAAAAAAAAAGGACCAGAAAGCTTTACTGTGAAAACAGATTCCTTCAACCCATTTTTATGTTTCTGGTTAGGTGGTGACCTTAGTGACCATAGCAATTATGATGGGAACAAAAGAAGAAGTCGGCATCTGAAGGGGGAGGGGATGGATGGGTCAAACACAGGACTTTCACCCAGGAGACTGCTGTTTGTGTCCCAAAAGTCAGCGTTGAGTTATTTTAACTAGACATTTCTTTTTCGCCCCTCCTTGGGTTTCCTGTGGTATTACTGATGGTGTTAGCAACATGGCAACCACTAGAAGCCTGGCTACTGTCCAAAGCAAATACAAACAAGAGAATTTGACCCAGAAATGTCGAACTCAGTGCAGGGTAAAACACCCGGTTGTATTAATAAGTAGGCAGGTTTTGTTTCTTACTGATCGAGTAGAGATAACACTACTATTGAAGCATCTCAGGTCCCAGTTGCAAGGGAACACACATTTCAATGTGGACGGACTGTTTTACATCGGTTTTTATCACTCTCCCTCTTCTCCTTTTATGCCTCCTCCCTTAGCAGGGTTCTTTTTTTGTGTAGAGTTTCCACAAATTTTCCAGTTGTTCCTCTGTTACCTGGGGATAGTGACCTGGGAAAGGAATTCCTCCTCTGTTTTGATTTTTTGCAGTGGCAGACTGATTTAATCCAATCTTCAATTTTCTTCAGCGATCACTCTGCAATCAGTATTTACTTCAGATAGGAGGGGGGGTAACTGCAATGCTCGCAGCTTTGAAGCAAATAAAGTTACCAGAAAAAGGCATGTCACATTCATAACGTATCATAAGTAACATACTTTTAATCCAAACCAAAACCTAACTTGGTAGTTTTCTTTTAGGAGCGGTGACACTGGCAATCGACGTATTCAGTCATTTTGGAATGAGTCTGTGTTGGGAAAATGTTGGTTTCAGTGTCGCTGTAACAGATCCTGCATTGGGTTCCCAATCACATCGTAACGCGTTAGTTCTGCAATTCAAGTAACAAGTAAGTATTTTTCAGCTGCTCTCTTTCTCTCCTGTTTCTCAGCAGGTGGCTGATAAACCTACAGTTGTGTCGGTACGCATGCGTGGCTAGCTAATTCAGTGTAGCAAGATGGCAGAGAAGATAGCATTAACTTTGTGGAAATATTCCCATTATTTTTAATGAACGACATCACAGTGAGATGAACGTTGTGCCTGGAGGATAAGTGCTTGTCAGCTGTACTTCAAATTTGAAGAAGAGTCTGCAGGCTAAACAAAGCTCGACATGAGCAAAGGGGTTTTATCGTTATTTGTGGTCACACTGAAGTACTTACTTTTCTCATTAGATAAAACAGTAACCCAACACTGTTCATCATAACATTGCATCTTGGATTTTGACCTCTCTGTATCAGGCACTCTGCAGAGGAATGTGGCATTTAACGTATTACGTATTGGGGAATGCTAAATCTTTTTTCTGGCATACTAAAGAGTACACTAGTTTGGGTGTTGTGATGCAGCTAAATACTTAGTTTTTGATAAAAGACCATAAGGTTTTGCCTTTCAGAGAGAGACAAGTGCGATGACTGAAGTCCAGAAACCACCAGGGTTGTTTCTTAACAGGTCAATGATTCAGTCCTTCAGACTGTTTTGTTCAGTTTTTGCTGATTATTCTTTGCTGGAATTTTCCTGATTACTTACAATCATTTATTTTGTTGAAAACGTACCACACTGTCCAAACTACTGTTGCTCTGTACAAAGCTTTTACATATAATCACAAACAAGTGAATAACAAGTCTCTGATTCCTTTAAGGATTAAAACCTTCAGATGCTTCCAAAGCATTACTCTTGTTGTCTTAATTCTATCAAACAAAGCATATAAGGATTAAAATGCTGCCAGTGTCGGCACCAACACGCTCTTTTTGCAGAAAACGTCTCTACTGTGTTTCCTCTCATCTCCTGCCACAGCTTATACACGCTCCCTCGCTGCCAAAACCGCCCAAGCCACAGCTGATGAGGTCATCCACGTAGCCAGCACCGGACGGGCCCTGAAAGCTCTGCTTAATCTGATATCATTGGCAGACTGAAGCTTAACCAGCTCCATCTCTCACCACAATCTGGTGTTCACCATCCAACAATGCTGTCTTGTCTCGGCCTCGGCTGACTCTTTGGGGCTCCCTCGTAAAGCTAAATTCTGCTCACTTTATAAGCTTGAACTTGTGCTTGTGATGCTGTTTGCAGGGAGCAGTGCAGGCGGTTGGGGCGCAGTTTATAGAGCATGGCGGCATGGCGGTAACGCTGAAACGCTCTGGAAATGAAGAATGAGCCACGAAACCACGTCAGCACATGAGGCAGAGGTACTTTTATGCTAAGTAGAGTGTGTTCGAGTTGTGGTCTGGCTACCGAGTTATGTTAGATGTTGAGGAAATGAACAATCGTTCTCTGGATTGAAATCAAACTGGAGAAAAAAAAACATGTCTTATTAATGACAAATTGAAAATAATAAATAATGCAGCGTAAAGATGCAGTGATTTATTTGACTGGCTCGTGTATTCTGCAGGCCAGCCGCGGATTATATTTAAAATACTGTATAGCTTCAATTATCCAGTCACACATGTTCACGTTCTGTCTTTCTCCATTAAATATGTATTGCATAGGCTTGGGCCTCTGACCTTGGCTTGGAAGAGAACGCACATCATTTCATCTTGAAATAAAAAGAGAGACTGCCAGCAATTATAGCATGTTAATTACATATTCACTTTCATCTAGCTGGAAAATCACACAGATCTGCCCTCAATGCTGCTGTTGGGTCTCTTTTGATGGGGGGGGGGGGGAGAAGTGCTGTACTGTATTTGAAAAACATCTGTCAAGTGCTCTGTCTAGTTAATATCCACTGCTTCTTTACCTGCTTTGGTTACAAGTGCTGCTCTTGTTTAATTGTTAATTGAGAGGTAAGTGGAAAAGTAGCATGAAGTTGGTTCGATGGGGAAAGCAATGAATACTTAGGGGAAGTGTTACCAGCAGGTCGAGGATAGTCCGTCTTCATCTTGTTGAAAAGACTGTACATCTGCAGGGAAATACCAGTCTATTGGAAAACACACACAGTGACTCGCTTCCCCTCTTAATGAAGGACTCTTTAGTATGTCTACAAGTGTCCCTAATAGAGAAGGCCAGGCCAACCTCTCAGTTGGAGTAATTTCCCCTGTCAGGGTATGTGAGGAGGAGGTGGAGGGGTTTGACAAGCACTTTGCCCCCTCTATCCCCCACGTATCCCCCCCCTTGTCTGTGTGTCAGAGAGTGATTTAAACAGAGATGGTAATGTCGCTGCCATGTTAGATCGGAGGGCAGCAGCGCAGCGTGCGACGAAGGAGGCCGCGGCTTCGATACTCTCTGCCGAGCAGCAGTGTGAGGCTTTATACTGGGATACATGGAACTATGTAGTCTGCATGTGGCTGTTACACAGGGCAAGAGATGGAACAGAAAGAAAGAAAATGACAAGCAGAATTTCAAATCAAATGTGCCAAATAAAAGTTGTTGAACACTGGATGGAAATGTTATTTTTTTCGCGAGAGACAGCAATTGAGTGCAGCTGCAGTGTTGGTCAGATAGAGGGCAATTTCATCATTTCTTTCATTTCAAAGAACATGACTTTTTTTCCTTTTACATGTAAAGTGTCCTGGAGGTTAAAAAGCCCAAGGTCCACGCCAAGAGAAGCTCCTCTCTCCGACAGAAAACACAGCTCCTGAAATGCCTCGTCAGAAGCCCCGCCTTTAATTCCTTAGAATACAGTAAGAATTACTTAAATCTTTGCCGTGGAAGGAGGTTTTTTCAAAAGTTCACCTAAAATACTGTTTACGTGTGTATGAAAGGCGAAAATGCATTCAAAAAGCTTTGTTTTAAAAAATACACATGCATGCTTGGACACGGCCTTCGTTTAGGAAAAGTTAGTGATTTGAAGAACAAACAGGAGTGATATGTTTAACTAATGTTTAACAAACCACAATGGTTCCCTAATCATAACCGAAGCGTTTTTATTGCCTGAACCTAGCCCACACTCAGGATGTGAATCTAGAAACAACAACAGTATCTCTGCAAATGTTAAAACAGATTTGACTTTTATCAGTCATGTATTATCTCAGTAGTTAACCAGGATTATGAGCCTCTTTAAGTGACCCTGTTTCTTCCATGTTTGTTCTTCAAGTTTTCAGACATACACTGCACACACAGGTACAAGTTATTCACACTCAAATAGCCACTCGTCTTAATGTTTAACCAGGAGAGTCACTTTGGGACACAGGAGGTTACAAACATTAGGTCAATCTGTATTTACCTTTATCCTCCCTGAAAAACTGTATCAACTGTCAATTTAACAGTATTTTTAATTTGTGAAAATAAATAAAAAATAGAAATTGAATGTGTAAGTTGTAACATGTGGGCATTTCCTCCCATCCAGCAGAGTTTAGGGGGGAAAAATCATCACACAACATGTCACTCAAATATAAATACCCCGGAGTCCAGAAACTGCTCCTGCCAATCCAAAACAGTGTCAAACACTCTCAGGCTTGTTAGACGTATAAAACTGAAAGGCTGCAGACACTTGGGCTGTTACATGATACACTCCATCATAACCGTGGACATCGACGGTTAACACACACATAGACACGCACACACACTCACGGTCTGGCGGTTTGCTACTGTCTGCAGTTACAGGCAGCGCTGTAGAGAAAACAAATACAATTCTGCTGCCTGGTCGTCTGCAGGAGAAACAATCTGTCCACAAATCCTCTGAGACGCTGGAAGGAGAGAGGAAACAGGAGAGGGTGTGTGTGAGTGAGTGAGTGAGTTAGAGTGCGTGTGTGTGTGTTCACGAGAGGTTTTAGGTAGACTGGGGGACCTAAATGGAGAAGGCGTGCTTACTAGCGAGAGGGCATTTGGAGTGTGTGTTTGTGTGTGTGTGCATGAGTGTGTGTTTTCGGCCGTAGTGAACAGGGGTTAAGTTAGGCCGTTCTGTACAGGTCTGATGGTTTTTAAAAGAGACAATGGAAAACTTTAATTCAAATGATCTAAACAGATTTCTGTGCGTGTGTGCGTGTGTTTGTGTGTGTTTGTGTGTGTGTAGCCTACATTTACATGGAGCATGTTTAGAAGAAAAGAAGATTGTCTGATTTGTTCAAGTGTGTGCTTCTGAAAATCTCTGCAAAGTTACAAAAGCCAAAGCCTGCATATACAGTGTTCTAGTAGTCCAGTCTGTTCTTCCGCTACAAACAAAGCAGCCAACTGACCTACGTTGCGCCCCCCTTATTATGTTTTTCCACCGGCTGCTTTGGCCGTGCCGTGTCAAACTGAGCCGCACTGATGATCCACTTCTCAGTACTTTCGTAGTTTCTACCTGAGTCTCTTTAGTTTCTCTCGTCCTGTTTGTCCTTTCAGACATCTTTTGTGTTTTTACTGTTTTGTCACGTTCGCCTTCTCCTTGTTTTGGGAGTCATGTTTAGTTACTGCTGGTGAAAACACAGCATTTCCTGTAATGCTGCTTCACAATAAAAGCTTTTAAATGACTAATTGATGTAGGGCTTTCATTGTGAAGAAGTTGTAGATGTGATGTGATGTGTTTTTTGCGAGAAACACTAACAGAATAGAAAATTCCAGTGTGATAGACAGATGACCATATCACAAGAGGTAAGTGAGAAAACATGATTTTGTAATTCAGGGGAATTAACTTTGAAAGCATCAATTCAACACTGGTGAGGAGGAGATTATTTTCACAGTTTCAGTTAAGGGTTTGGGTTAGTAGTCACTTGCGCAAGATGATTTTGGTTTAGGAGCTAGAATCAATGATGTCAGTGAGGGTCCTCATAAGTTCAGAGCTACAAACATGTGTGTTCATGTGTGTGTGCATAAACAAGTTGTTCAAGGCAGTTTTTCTCTGCCGCAATAGCCCCAGTCCCCAAAGAGCAGCAGGATCTCTCTCTCTCTCTCTCTCTTTCTCTCTCTCTCTCTCTCTCTCTCTCTCTCTCTCTCTCTGTCTGTCTCACACACACACACACACACACACACACACACCAAAATGAAAAAATACAGACTTAATAAAAACACCCTTTGAAACTAACAGGACTGTGGCTTCTCAAATTTTAATCACCACATTTCATTAATTCATTATTTTTTCCACAAGCACACACTGCTCTCCATCCAACGAGCTACTGCACGCCCCGCTGGAGATTTATTTTACTGAGAGAGAAAAAATTGTAAATGTTCATTTTCTGTCACTGGAAATCAATCGCCATTGTTTAACTCTTACTTCACGGCGTGAAAAATAAATTGCATCTCTGAATATGCAAAACATTTGATCAAGGCCACACGTCTTGGGACAAAAAGGAGCTGTCTGAGTGTTTATCTGCGAGTTAATTCTGACCCACACAGAGCGACCTCCTGCTGTCCTGCCTCCCACAAATTAAGGTGCACTCAGGCAACAATGAACAAATTCATGGCAGTCCATCAGGAATTCTGTTGAGCACAAAGAAGAAATGGGTTTTGTTTTACCTTGAAAGTTTGCTGTAAACATCAGAATCTACAGTCCAACTTGGTATGGTGGTAGTTTTAGCACAAACCAACAAGGAGGTGCAGAAGGAAATATATTTTGCCAAAATAAGGTTCTGAATATTAAAAGACAGAATATTGCAAAGATTTCTGGGTTTAAGTGAGTGGATGCTGGCTGAATACTGACTGGAAAAAGATTTTTTCTTTTTACATATTTTAAATGCAGCATTTATTTTCATCCATGTTTGCTAGCTTGCACTCTACTTCTACAAAACCCCATAACACCTTCTAACATCTAGCTCTTTTCGTTAATGTGAACGTGTTCAATTGGAATTCACTGTTGCATTCAATGAGTCTTCAAAAGTCTCAGTTGTGCATCGGCTCCAGCTCCAAAGTTAAGGATGCCGGCTTTTATCAGTCTATATATTTTTATGGGGAATTCCAATGTTACCAATGCTTCAATAATAATGACAAATGCCTCCGTCTGGGATAATGAAAACTGAAAAACTGAAATTAAATGGAGAAGGGTTTTATTTAAGATAAACAAACAGACTATTGGAAGACAAGCAACACTCCTGCACAAATATGATGTAGGTGGCCTGGTTGACCGGTGACTTTTGGTCACTCGACTAGGTGACTAGGACCTAAACAGAGTAGAGTTTCTGTCTGCAGTGTGTGAAGGACAGAATCAGAATGAGAATATCATTGACCTGGGTGCTGTTCCCCACCTCTCCTAAGCCTTCACAAAATGGTGTCGTCACATTCTGATCGACAAGCTGCCCTCATTCATTAATCAGGAGACAGTCTCCACGTGCTTAACACATCTGAATCCAGTGTGATCAAATCAGAGGGATTTGGACATTCATTTAAAAAGCAAAAACAAAGTAACAAGTACTACATAATGGAACTGAGCCTTGCCAGTTGCCTGATCGATACTGAGCATGTGCAACTCTCTTCAGCAACGTTCATCATCAGCTCCAGAAAAGAAGACCTGTCTTATTCAGAGTGTCATCGATCAAGACTCACAAGTTGTAATGTCTTCTGGATCTCGTCTGATGAGGCCTTTAATCTGCTGCTTTCTAAATGTTCCCTGTTTTTATGGTGTGTTTATGATGGTGTGGCACTCAAGGAGAAACAAATCAAAATGTAAGGTAAACTCGCCTTTTGACAATGGGAACGGAGCCAATCACCTGTGCTTTTTTAAAAAAGTGTATACATGCCAATTTTGTTTTGAAAGTGGTAATTAGTGCCCTGTAGATTTTCATGTGAACCAAATGTTAAGTTTACATTCATTGTTACTCACCAAAGCCATTGTGTGCATCCTTGAGCTCTAAAATGTGTTGAATGCATTTTCTTCCCCCATCAAACATTTTCAAAATTGGTATTTTAAAAGAAAAACAAGTTTTTTAAATGCAGCATTGTTTTCAGAAATGTTTGCCAGCTTGCAGACTTCTTCTTCCCTGTCATTACTGGTGAATTTCCATATCTTTGCATATTACCGCCACCTGTTGGTCAGTGGAACAGACATGAGCATGACATAAACACGACAGAACCGACTTATAGAAAAACAGCTTCATATATGTATAATTATATGAATATATGAATAGTAGAATATTATATAGGTATAAATAGAAGCACAGTGCTTTCAGGAGATAACAAGATTTAGAAATACATTTAAAAATCAAAGCATTTTAAATGAATATTAATGAATTCCTGCAGTACAAAAACTAAAAGGGAAAACTCTACTTACTCAGCCTTTAGTTTCAAAGCATTATGTTGATGTACTATTTATTTTCTGCTGTATCAAAACGCATACAGTAGTATAATATCATGACAGGAGATTTGTACAGAACAGAGGTTAAAGTACTACAGTACCAATGCACAGCGTCTACAGGATGAAGCTATGACCACTTTACACAAACCCCTGAACCTCTTTTCGGCATTAGGCTTTTACCCTCCACTGACTTTGACCAAAAGTTGTGACCGCAAAGTGCTGATAATAATTTACGCTCAATGTTGTGGTCGTACTTCAGCAATTAAAATCCCCACCGGGTGCTCTAATGGGAGCCAGCTGGGGAGAGATATCAGTAAGCAGAAATGTTACTCTCGTAATTGGCTGTCCAAACAGATGATGGCACTGAAGTCATAATTAGTATTTTTACTGTGAGGTCTACATGTGCTGCAGTATGTGTGTGTGTGTGTGTGTGTGTGTGTGTGTGTGTGTGTGTGTGTGTGTGTGTGTGTGTGTGTCTTTAAACCTTACAGTTTTTACAGTTTCATGGTCCATAACTGACAGAACATGGAGCATTTGAGGCAGTATGAGCAGGTTTGCATATTAACTAAAAGCAAAGACATGAGTGAATTTCAATTTGTTCTTGGTCTCGTGAGCTAGTACAGAGATGAACCGAGTTGAAAAGTTTCAGCTTGAGCTTGAAGTCAATGCTCATCTCGAGGTGTCATGACTCTTAGCACATTATCATGTGAAGACAAGGGTAGACAAAGTGGGAAATACATATAATAAATAGATTTACATTCAGTCAGAGGCTGAGTTGTCACACAGATACTTAGAAGCAGACACAGTCACAGTCATTTTCAGTCAAGAAAATGAAGAGAAGCTTTGATTATACTTGCATGGTCCTCCCCAGATTGCTTTACTGCTCCACAATCATAATTCCAAGTCTAAGATGACAGGAAATTCTGAACAAAAAGAGCTGCAAAAGTGTCAACAAACAGCTGATAATAATTCAGTTCGTGTCCAGGTCATTTTTTCCACTTTGTGAAAATGGATCAAACACTGCCACACCTTGCAAGTATCACTTAGCACCAGCCACAGGATTCATTCACTGCTGGTAGGTCTAGCCTCCTGCATCTCGAGGCATCCTGCACCCATTGATAACTCTCCTTTATATTTGAGAACACTCACAAGTTAAAATCGAATCTCAGAATTACACAAAAAACTTAGGAGGTGTTTGTGTTAATGCAGCATTTGCTCCTTCACTCCTGTCCGGGGGGTTTGTTCCCTCCCTGGTCCTCAAAACAAAGTCTGAACACTGAAGCTGAAATTACATCAAAATTATGTATTCCATATCTACTTATTTATTATACTACAAAGGGTGAAATTGTGACAATTAACTGAAACAATATAGTTTACTGGCCGCAGGACGGGGGTGTGTACTCTGTTTTTACGCCAATGATGCTTGGTGCTCAAAAGCAGTCGAAGTGCATGGGGAGTGCTGACCTGATGTTTCATGTGGGGATGTGCTGTCAACAAACACGGATTACAACAAAATACACAACAGAATAATTTCCTGTTGACCATTTTTATGTAAATAAATAATTGTCTATATGTTCCATGTTTGTGTAGCATGAAGAAACTCGAATTCCATTGTGATTTATAATGCAGATGAATTATCTTGATGCCTTTAATACTGAGCTTATTGCATTCTTGCCCTCTCATCAAAAATACAACCTTGCATGTTATTGGAGATACTGAAGGCTGCTAGGGCCGACAAATGCTTTCCAAATGTGCATCTTAACATACGGTATTAAGACACCACATTGTTACAGGAGCTCCTCCAGAGTGGGGCTCCTTGAAAACGGCCTTCTCCTCTTCCTTGATGAGTCCTTGGCTCTGACTTACAGTTCGTCAATAGACTAACAGTGAAAACAAGAGTCCACATTTCTTTGTGTGCATCTTGGAAAAATGTGAAGTTAAGCACATTTCAACCCTAAGCCAGAGGACCTTGACTTGTAAGTTTGGTTGAATCATCTCCGACTAATTTGCAAGTTTTGTAAAAGTAAAGTCTAATGTATCAACATCTGAAAGCACTTTCAAAGGGAGAAGAAATTTCAATAATTTTTCTGAAATAAAAAGAAAAGAAGTCACACAGAGCAAAATCTTTCCCAAAAAATAGGGTGAAAAAGGCAGAAGATGTGGCACATAAAATATTAAAGTCTGTGGAGAGTTACAAAGAAGTGTCTTCTTGCGTTAGACTTCAGCTTTCTTACACAAAATGTCTGTGGTTTATAGTTTGGGACAGTGACGCTGACATGAAAATGACTCTGTAGTGCAGCTCAGCCTTTCATCATGAAGTACCAAGTTTCATTGCTATGTGTATTTCCATTAAAAAAGAAAGTGGTGGTTGTGATATTCTGAGACCCTTTTGATAAATGATTGGATTAGATTTGATTGGTTTGCTGATTTTTCGTTATTGAACCACCACCTTAAAGCTTTGATAAAATTGGCAGTGGATAAAACCAATAAGGATGGTAACAGACTAGCTAAGTAAAAGAGACTCTGCACCTTTCTACATGCTCTGTAGATCTGCTCTGTTATCAACATGAGGCATTTCTTTTCACACCACTTTCTACTTCCACTCACCTCTGAGAGAACTATTGCACTCTGGCTGCACCCATTATCATTTTGCTACAGGGGGAAAGCACTTTACACCAGCCACAATCATCGTGGGTGGCTCAAAGCCCGGGATGCAGCAGCGGTGCCAGCGTTGCCAGATGTACGATAATTGTGTTATTTGTAAGTTAATTTTGTCTTCTGATGTACAGGCAATAATTCCAAACAAGCAACAGCGTACAATAATTTGACTATTTTGTAATGCTTGTATTAGGAGTTTGTTTTAGGTTACGGTCAGACAAACATGAATGCAGATGAACAGAAATTGGCTGCCGGTGCTGGATGTGGGCAATGCAGGATGTGAGACGCACGCAACTCAGATTGCAGACTGTAGGCAGTCTGTGGGGTCAAGCACACACACGAATTTGCTTTTGATTACGGCTGCAATTTTGTGGGTCAAAGTTCAACAAAGTTGGCATGGCCTGATTAAAATGATTAAATCCCTGCAAAGAAAAGGGTAACAGCTGCTACCTTGTTTACATTTGTACCCCGGTTAGTTTAGGTAACTTGTTACCTTAAGCATTAAAGGTTGCAAAGGTTGTTTTTTGGCTCAGGGTAGATGTGATGGTATTAATCCCCAATCCCAGATTTTTTTTTTCCTAGAGAATAATCATTATCTTCAGTCCTTTGCAAAATAGTTACAAATTAGCTCCATATCAGCCTCAACGGTAATCCTGCTTTTACATAATGCATGAGTAATAATAATCTAATGATATGAAATATAGTAGATTGGATATGGATTTGAGTACTCCACCACTGCAGCGTATAGACAGAAGGCGATGGAGACGAAGGAGAATGAAAGTTCAAGAGCTCAGAAACTGAGAGAAACTGAAAAACTCTGAGCTGCAGTTCACAGTATCATGGCGATGGTCGAACCAAAACAATATCAAAGGAACCTGTGTTTTTTAGGCCGTCTGTTTAGTTCTCCTCTGCGTCGATACATATTTCATCGGGCCTCAACAAAGCGAGGCAGGAGCATATTCTATCACAAAGGCCTCTGAACACGGTCCCACGTGTACGCTGGACAACGCGCACACGAAGCAGCTCAATTGTCTCCACACTTGGGCGGAGTGTTACAAGCCCAGGCTCAGCAGAAGTGCCCTTAGGTGAAAAAGAAGCTACAGAGAAAGCAAGAAGGCCTTCAATTGTCTCTCCAAGGAGAGGAAGGCTTGTGGAGAAAAAAAAAAAACCTGAGAATGTTTTTATCAAAGAGATGACAATACAAAGGACAAGTTGTGCAGACAAGCCCTCACATATTTCTGTGTAATCACTCGCTGTCTCATGTCACAGCTGAAAATGTGTGCAACATTTGGGTTTGTGAAACCTTATTAAAGCCATTGTGAATGAATGATTTTTCAACATGTGAAAGCAGACATTTTAATGACAAGTTTTTAATGCACACAGCTACACTCTTCACTATAGCTCCCTACGAGAATTGAGGTTTTTTGGAAAGTTGGAGGCTTAAATACCAAATGTCCCTCCTGTTTTCATGAGAGGACCTGGTGGTTCATGGAGGACCAACAGGTAGACCTTTGGGTCCACCTCCTCTTTGTCTCTTGGCCTGTTTCTTTCTCTGTGAGTCTCATTCAAAGCCTTTCTCATCTCCATGCCTGCATTTGTGACAAGACAGAATGTGTGAGCGTGGCTCCTCTGAGATAGCTAGGAGCTTTGGCTGCATGGACCCCGAATGCACTGGTTCTGCGTTAAGGTGGGACTTTTAGCTTGGTATTTTATATTTTGAGTTGGTCTGCTGTACCAGTGGTGTAACAGTGTTCTATGTGACTACAATAAATATGAATGAAATTTGAAGTGCAGTCTGTTAAACTCTTTCTATTCAATAATGCTTCAAATTTCTCTGCGTATTGAAAGTGGCTCAGATAGACTTGAACATAATATAACATCATTTAATCTTCTCAACTCTGAGAGTGTGTGTGCTGTTTTCCTTCACTTCTTAAGTGATGATATAGAACTAATAAAGAGAAGCTACAGAGCAACATTGTCTGTCTCAATCAGTTTGTCTCAGTGGGAGATGCCAGCAACACTGTGGTCTATTGCAAACTTTGTTCAAGCAACAAACTGCTTTAACCGCAAAAAATACAACATTGAAATTACTGAAGCCATCTGAAAATGGCAGCATAGCAATGTGGGACTTGTCGAAAGTAAACACTGGTGCTGGAACTGAGGCTTTTATTGCCAGTGATATGGCATGAACCTCGGCTAGACAACAGACACTGGATTTCAGATCGGGACATGATTATCGTGAGACATGAAGTGGACAATATCTAAAGAAGATTCTTGCTAGGTAAGTTATAATGTGGAGGAGAATTTACTCGGTAAAGGTAATATAGTAATATAACAGGAAACATAACTAATTACTTTTGATACCAAGTAGTAAGTAAAGTAATATGATTACTTTTTGGTAACCAGTAACTTATTACACGTCTTAAGTAACTTGTCCAACACTGGTATTTACTTCAGAGTAATAAGTTAAAGCAAGAGGTTTCTCATTGAAAACAGCCTTTCGAGAGCAGTAAAAGGGAACCAAAACAATTCCTGGATCAGACAGTAAAACAGCTGAGCTGAAACTAACTCAAAGCTCTGTAGAGCTGAGGAGAGCAGCAGATTTGAATGATAATTCTCTGTAGGGTCATCACTTTAAGGGACTCCTCACTTTCCCCTTGAATATCTATTTGTTTTGGCAGCATACGTTCACTATATTAACGATGTGTTCTTGCAAGGTTTTCCATGTTCTGAGTACAGATTCTGAGAAATCTCTGAACCCACTGGCCATCTTCAGATGACTATTAAGACTCTGTGGGCAGTGGCCAATGTTCTGGTGTAGCCAGATGATTCCCAGTTGATGGATATTAGGGCCGAGACTTCCTCTTCCATGTGCAGTTTAGCGTTAACAGTCCATTAAGCAACTTGAGACACATGCATGTAATTAAAGTTGAGAGAAGGCTCTTGGTTTATCTGCAAATCAATTTTAAAAAGTTTATGAATAAACTAAACTAAACTATACTAAACAGCCGATAATTGCTGATTGGTTCCAGGATTTCATTTTGTCTCTTTTGCCCTCCACGCAGATGTTTACTTTCATGCAACCAATGTGTGCTAATTGGAATTTGAAGATTCTGGAGATTCTACATTCGTATATGCACTAGTAATTCACTTCAGGACGGACTGAACATCAGATAGATGATTGCCTTTATTCCATGCATGGCATACAATAATGGTAATTCTCCTTAAATAAAAAAGCATTTCTATAATCAAATTCAAGACCATATGCCTCAATAAAACATTTTAAATACTAATCGTGCCCTGTCAATGTACTCCTCACATAACAAACAAACTGAACACATCTGCTAACTTAATCTCACTGTAATAATTTAGCTGTAAAAATGGTTATTCCAATAAAGTGGCTGCTGAAAACGTCAGAAAAGGAAGGACTTTTTCATCATTTTAGTGTTTTGTCCACTTGTGTGATGGATCATCCTCCTTTCTCAGATAGCCAAAATGCTTCGGATAAAATATCTTCAGACACGATCAAATAAATTGCACCATGGTAGCATAAAAAGTGTTTCATTTTCAAAAAGTGGCACCTACTTGTACAAAATAATCACCCATATATTTACTGATATGGAATTCCTGGTGGAATAAAATAAGCTAATGACCTTCTACAACACTGTACACATTTATTGCATTTCATGTGATTACCGAGTTGCTCACAGCAACACAGTTATGTACATATATGTATAGGTTTCATCTGCATCCATTTTAGCAGTTTCACTCCTTTCTTGATGAGATTTGGGCAACAACAACCTGTCAGGGAAGTGTCCGGAAGTGACAAACCGAAGCTCCAATCAGGAAATAGATGTGATATTTTGGAGTGTAACTGCTCATTAGTCCTTTTTGTATCATGACACATGATCTTGCACACGAGTTCAGCCCTCCGCTATCAGTGTTCGGTGTGCAGGCCGTCATACAAAGCTCTCCTCCATGTTGGAACACAGCAGGAAAGAGTCGACCAGCCGCGGTTTGATCAGCTGCTGGTGGTCGGCTGCCTCGATGCTGTCTGGACACCCTGCTGCGAGCCTCCTCAAGGCAGCCTGGAGACACACACACATTTTAGTATACATGTGCACAGGCACACAGATATATGCATCATCACATATCACACTGCACTCCTGTGTGCAAAAAAACACACTGAAATCATATAAATACACATGCGATCACACATACAGATAACATGGCAGAGAGAATTGAATCTGCGTACATTAAAAAGTCGTACTGACAACATCTTTATGTAGACAAAACAATTGTTCATCTACAGTGCTTGTAGAAAGGTACAGAGTAAACAAAAAAAATCTCTTTTCTTTTTTTCTTTTCCCGACCAGGAGCTGTTTCAGTTTTGCTCCCTGCGTCTCATGTAATTTAAAAAGCAGTAACATGTGTGACGTCTCGAAAACTAATTTAAACCACCAGGAGAGCCCCCAACATTTACATTTAAGATTACAAATGATCTATGAAAGCTCAGCATTCTTTGAAGGTAAAAATTCAACACCTACAAATGCTCTACTTAACCCTTGGCTAAAAGGATAAAATAGAATCACATTAATTTGAATAGACTGGTGAGTACGATTACAGTGAAGAAGAGGGCAATTCTGGGCGCAGCAAGGCAGCCCAATTAAGCGCCTGACCATTATGCGCTTCAAATCCCCTCATCGGCCCTAAGATCTGGTCTTAATAATGATGATCAGAATGAGAGAATGATAAAGTACGAGCAGGGATATTATTCATGATATGTACATATTTAAACATACAACGTTTGAGATGATGTGCACCGGTCAGCTATCTCAACGCAGCTTTAAGATACTGACATGGTGATATATTTTCAATTTTCAGATATTGCCCTGTGGATGTAATTAAATCGGACAGTCATTTGATCCACTGATGTTACATCTGTGGGCCTGTGGTATAATGCCCTCAATTTGTACTATATACTGAGTGCAGCTGAAAATGCATCATACGTTAAGGGCATGACTAAAAAAAGCAGTTTGAATGTTTCAGTTATATATTTGTATTCAGGATAGGGAGTCATACACACATAGGTTTCAGTCTATACACATACACACGCATAGTAAATAGACACATAGTTTATACCTACCAGACAAGCGACCAACACTGAGTCACTGTTATTTCTCTCAGTAGGGGAGCGACACAGTTCAATGAGACGAGGAACAGCTAAAGACAGCAGAGGAAAAATTCTGTTATACCCCTGTCACATTATAAGAAATTGATATCAACTAAAAAAGTGGTGCAGAAAAGTGAATGTTCTGACTATTTATTAAATCAAGTTTGTATTTGAAGTCGAGGTGTTTCTGTCCAGCGATAGGATGAAGACCTCTGGAGAAGCAGTGTTCAGTTATTATGCACCAAACTCCCAGAAAACTGCAACTCTCACCCGTTTTGTTTGTCACTGCCTGTTATTGAAACAATTTCAAGCTTTTGTTCAATATCTTGAGCTGCACTGTAACTTTAGTTTATTTTTCTATTTTTGTTTTTTTTTCTGTTTTTTTCTTGATGTCTCCTTCCTTGTTTTTAATGTATTTTAATGTAATTGCATGCCCTTGTACTGTAAAGCACTTTAAGTTGCCCTCTGTCTGAATTGTGTTATACAAATAAGCTTGGCTTAGGCCAATATAAGATATTATTCTGATATTTGCTGTCATTAGCAATCATTTTTACAAAACTGAACAGCTGTGTGATTCTTCACCTGAGAGACACTGCTCTAACTATATTATAATGAATTACAGTGAACTTTGTCAACTGGCTGGCCCTCTAGAATTTAGTGGGAAGGGCACCAGTGAAAGACTAGCAGTGCTTAATATATTGTACTATTATACTTACTATTTGTCTAATTCAGAAGTTCTTACTTCATATTAAGGGGACAATATCATGATATAACATTTTGGAAATTACCCAAGCCTAATGTTCAGTCATGTTTGCCAACTTCCTTCCTCCCTCTCGGATGTTTAATCTGATGTTTCCCCAGAATCACAAAGCAACCAAATGAAACACGTTGCTAACTTGAAAAAAATATGGGATTTTGTTGGCTTTCTTTTTGCAAGCATGTTATAACAGCTCACACATATAAAACAAAGGTCTAGTCGTTTTTAGACATTTAAATTCAGAAATGTTCCATATATCTCTCAAGTTCCAATATGTAAGAATTGGCAGGCTGCTAAGTACATACTCAAAACAAATAGGCAGCAGCTCATCACCACAGTATCTGCTAACTGCATTCTATTTATACATCCATGATTGTAGCTGTCTTTAGCTAGTTAGCTCAGTTAGCCTTGCAGGTAGCAGGAATATCAGATGAAGTGCAGAAGCTTCGGACTGCCCTGAGAAAATCATTTTTCACGTTTGCAAGACAGGACAGGCTAACTAGCTGGTTAGTATGCTAACTTAGAAAGCTCTGCAGCACAATACATAGACGTCAAACTTGTTAGTTCTTCACACTCTGTTGATCATTTTGAATGGTTAGGCTAAAATTCTTACATATTGCACCTTGTCAAGCATCTAAAGGATGCAGAATTAGGGCATCATGTTCACTTCATCGGTTTGTTTGTTGTCGTTTTGTCTAATTACAAATGGAGTACCTCAAGGCTCAATTCCAGGTCCAGCTGTGTTCTTGTTACGTTTATGGATTTAGACTCCTTCATTTTGATGCCGATTCTCATTTAAATAAATATTCATTCTGTGTTGCCTTTTACACAGTTTTCAGCACCTGATTTGTTTCTCTCAGCTTTTTTACTCATTAGGAATCGACAATTTTATAGATTCAAGTATATATAGAGGAACAGTATTTATTTCTAATCTACCTTTTAGCTGGATGGCGGTTTGGGCCACGTCAGGTTCTCTGCTTAGACGGGCCAGTGTAACAGCAGCTTTCTGCTGAACACGCTCGCAAGCGGCGCCCTCTGATGGACTGGAGGAGGATGGCTTTTCTCCCAGCAGCAGCAGCAGCCGCTCTATTCCTTAAAGACATAACAACAAGAATAGATTAGCCGAGCAGGAATCCAAAGAATCAAAGGTATCAAGAAGGGTAGAACATCACAGAGATTCAACAAACAGCACAGTCAGAAAGGAACACATCCACAATGAGACACATAATAAAAAAATGAAGACAGGAAACAGAAAAGCTGTCAGTTAAATAAGATAATGACAATGCAACACAGTAAAAAAAACATAAAACAAATACAACAACAACTCCAAGATGAGTTTGAATCATCATAGACATCAAATTGCACAGGCCTCAGACTAAACAAAGTGCTTGAGTGATTAAGAAAAGAGCCAGACATTGCACGAGTCACTGTTGGAGCGGATTTCGACCAAAAGTGCAGTCAGAAAGCAAAGTCAATATTCCAGAAACACTCAATACAAAAAGAAAGAGGTGAGCTATAAACACAAAAAGCACAGTTACTCAGGCTTTCAGGTGGTCAGACAGCATTTTTCAGGTTTGTGCTGATTTCTACTTCACAACAATTTAGGGACAAAGACTGCGGCAATCTGACTTTGAAAAACACTTCAGTCAGACCAAAAGAATAAAAATTTGTGGCTACTGTGATCAGATGTTGTAAATGCACACTAAAGGAGGCAAGAGCAAGTCATACAAGTTCTCTGGAAAAACTGTCAGACCTCTACTGAAAACATGCTGTATGTTTCTGTCCTAGTGTTGTACAGCATCTATAACTATATATCTTATATAGAGATCTATAGATGGACCTTGACCAGAAAATGTAACATTAAAATGTGTTGCAATTGTTTGTTAATATTTGCATTATGCTCTGTGGTCGATGTGTTTTTTCAGCTCCTCAAGGCTACTTCATAGATATTATCTGATGCTGCCATCTTGAGGATTAAAGAAGAATTACACTGTTTCTTTTCTTGCTTGTACATCAACTTACATGTAGTCATCAACACTTGCTGCATTTCACCCAGCAGCACAAAATAGCAATGACATGTAACATTGAAAAAAGTTAGTTCACCTTGTTCTTGCAGGACTTCAGAAGCACACTGCTCTAAAACTGACAGGTTTGCCAAGATTGTCACCACCTGAGATTGAAATAGCAAAGACAAAACACCATGACACTTTTTAGAGACGACAACAACAACAACAACAACTCTGGTTGCTCAGAGGGTGTCCCTGCAAATGCACTGTTCCCTGCGCCATACACCTTCACCAACATACTTTGTAAGAGCGCCACAACCTTCTGCCATTTGCTTCAGAACAGCCCACAGATGCTCTGCTCTGTGGCACGTCTAAGTCAAATTCATTTACATCCACACTACCAATCTGTGTTCAACATTAACTCATTAGTTTGGATCTTTTCTCTCTTTTGTAAGAGAGACAACAACCTAAATGCAGATGTGTACCTGGTCTTTTGAGTAAGGAGTGTCGACTCTCTGGCGGTCTCTGCAGGCCTGCAGCAGGATCTTGATGGCATTGAGCTGCAAGAGGATCTCACAGGCCATGCTGTCGAAGAAGGTGATGTTGGCCAAGGCTGCAGATGCCAGGAGGAACACTTCACCACAGGAGGCGGTCTCGCACAACTCTGACAGAATAAGAAATCGCTAAGTTGAGAGCAATACACATAGTGCAGACAAACACATTATTTGAGACAATCTGAGGTTGTTCTCTTCTGGTGATCTGGTCTAGAGGTTTAACACCGTTTAAGAAACCTTTAAAAGATATCAAACCCATCATTTGTTTTTCTCTACAAGTAAAACTCAGTGGTGGATACTTTTTCAACTATCAATGAATCCTGTTCCTCCAAACAATAAGTCGTGATAAGTGGCATCACGTCCACTCACTGATGAGCGCGGTGACAATGTCGTGCATGCTCTCCAGGAAGCTGGCGAGGTGCTGCGTGGAGGTGTGGTGAGGTGAGGTGATCTGAGCCACGACCGCCGCTGCCTCGGCCCTGGCTGCCTCCACGCTGCTTTCATCGGTCAAGATATCCGCCAAGCACAGGATCCCATCCACCTACACATTGGACGACAAAACAGCACACTTCAGGGTGATTACAGTCCTGTGTTTTATTTTTCATATTTATTTACATGTTTGCTTTCAATTCAGTTAGTTTCCAGCTTGGGACTGCGCCTTTTAGTCTATTTTTTATTAGTTTTAGTGTGTCTTTATTATAATATGGGGGATATTTAATCAGGAGCAACATTTGAGAGGTTCAGAATAGGTGTTACACTCTTGAAATCCAAATAATCTTTGTTTGTTTGCATTTTTGTGGGACAAAAGGTACTCCAAAACTCATGAAACTTGATGCATGCTTTCGTACATGCTGAATATCTGTGTGTTTTATGGTTTCCAGCAATGGTTGGGGCAAAATGACTGACTAGCAACCCCTAAAGGGTTGCTAGTCAGCCTGCAATACTTTTACCTAGATGCATGCAATTTGGTAATGTTTCATTATATATATAAAAAACTTTTCATCTCAACACTGCAGAGTTGACAGAACACCTGCAGCATCACTGGCCATCCAGACAGTTAAGTGTCCATCGTGTCATCTTGGCTGAAACTTGCAGCTCTGCCCGTAAAGCCATCCCAATTAAAACACACCACTCCAGTTTAATGGCCAGCTCCAGGGTGAATGTGCCACTCAAAAACTCTTGTATATGTGGCTGGCATCGACCCGAGGTGTGTGCATCATCGGGTTTGTAGAGGAAACCAGAGTTTTAGAGGGGCAGAAAATCCTCTTCTGTTTAAAGAGGAGTTGACTCATGGGCATGAGGTCATATTTATCTCATCTTTGTGTGTGACTTGGTGTTATAGAGCTTTCTGGAAATAATGCGATGTGAAGCGGATTGCATCCACTTGGGGGCAATATTGCACAATTCATACAAACTTTACTACAGCTGCTGATTGTTACACTCCATCTGTCAGCAGGCGTTTTCATCAAGTCTTGCAGAAGTTTAAGTGTTGAAAATGAGCACACACTCTGGAAATCATCCACTCTATAATTAAAAATCATAGTCATATCTGCAGGATCCTGGTCTGAAGAGTGCTGTTGGACACCTGAGTAATGCCCTGGTGCTAAATCCATTAAGTGATACATCAGAAAACATTGTTATCTTTATTGCAGTTCAACCACAGTCTTCATTGTTATCACTTACGTAAAAAGAAAACTAATGTTTCTGATGATTCTCAACCATCTGCCAACACTCCTGAAAACAAAAGTTTAGCGACAGACATCCAGAGTGAGGCGAACCATCAGCTCTCAGCCAGCCACACCTGTCAGTCTTATCTGCTGACGAGCATCAGCGCGCTGAGCTTCACAGGGCAATTCCCTATTTTTGTCTCCATGGACGTCAGCAGCAGTGTGCCAGTGCGACCCACTGACGTGGAACAATCCACTCTCCACACCCCCGTTCATCTACGGTCCCCCCTCTGTCCCCCCCCCCCCCCCCCCCCCGGCCCTTCCGCACCTCCTCCTCCTCCCTAAAATAGGATATTCCCTCTCCTCACTTACCATCCACCGGATGTGTCTCATTTAGTTTATATTGTCGGGGCCAAGGCAAAGAACTTCTCTGCATTTTTAAGAGTGATAACCAAGTTTGCAAAGGCTGCTCATTGAAGGTTTCTGTTAGTTACCATCCTTTTAGTATAGGTTCTTCAGCCTGTGAACAAACACTGAAATGTGGTTCTCAGGAGAAAAAGTGCATAATCCTTAACCTACAAACCAAGTGTTTTATGTTTCTCCTCAGCTGAACCATCATGAAACCTTAGAGAAGCTGTAATTATGCACTGAAGAGAGCTACAGGAATGACGTATTTTTGTCGGCTTAACTGAAAGTTAGCTTCAACCTGGTTCCCTTGACAAAAAGCCTATGGTATTTTTTGACTGGATTTCGGATTATTGCAGAAAAGTTTATGATGCTATGATGTTTTGTGCAGAAAAATAATCTTCACTAATGAACACCACTTTGATGATTTCTGAAGGGTAAATGAGACCTCCAGAAGTAAAAAGTTAATGTTGTTAGGCTATAAACAAAATGTATGTAAGTGTCTTACAACAATATACTTTACAGACTTTGTAATAAATTATCTACAAGTTTGAAAGAAGAAATTAGAATAGTTTGAACCTGAGGTTGCACTGTAAAGGTAATTGGTGTTGTGCCAAACTTCTGACAACTTCTGTAGTATATTTAGCCACTTGTTAGCAATCACCTATTTTAAGACACGTAAATGCCAAATAATTCAAATATGGGTATTAATGATGTAATTTATGTCATAGAACATTGAACAACTCGAAAACTCTTCCCCCTTGGAAATTACACCATTTATCATAGCCAGAAAAAGTAAAAACAGAAAATTTGAAGGAAGGAGTTTAGCTGGCCTGGACTGCTTCACATGGCGTTGGAAGGAAAAGAGAGAAAAACTGACGAGAGAAAAAGTTCAAGGTCGACTAAAGTGCACAAATCTATTATAAATAGGCATTTGAAATGGAAACAGTTTTCTCTAACCAGATGCTGAAAAAAACATTAAAATCCATTAAATCCTTCTTAAACATTGCATTAAAAAATCCAATATTAACACTTTGGGTCATGTTGTAAATGTATAAATTATTTTTCTTTTTCATTTTGTGTAAAAACATTATCAATGAAATTCAAATGTCTTCTTTTTGTATGATTTATGTCATTGTAACTGTTTTACACTGCACAAAAGACCATTTTGACACTTGACTTCTTACTGCGCTGTTTCCATAGAGATGCAGGATACATGAGCCCACAGTGAGCAAAAGTGTGACAGAAGTCAAAAATGCCCAGAAACTACTTCAGGGTTCAGAGAGTTGGGCATGCGCTTCTGTTAACCAAAAACCCACGACTTCAACACGAGGGAACCAGAAGTGCAATAACGCTGACTTATTTCTAGGTTTTACAATTCATTCCTGATTCCCAACCCTATTAAAGGCGTGGCGTGATTGGACCACAGGAGTGAGGAGCCCTGATCAGACTGTAAAGGGCAACACACACCAGCAACCACCGTCACAGATTGACGCATGTCAACATGTCAGGACGTGGAGCTTCAACATGCGTAGGTCTGTTTATTCTGTCTGTATGACATTTGGCGTGTGTTGCGCCAAATGATATGACACAGTCACTTTACAACGATCATATCTTTTAATTTAAGTTTTCCTGTTACATGTGTTCATCAGCCTGATGATCATGTAGACAGATTTTTAACTTTCAGTCCGGCACAATATTGCCGTCATCAATCCTTCGTACTTTATGTGGGAGTTCTTTTTCCTTGTCCATCTTGAGCACCTGTGTGCCTAATCAATACTCTCCCCATTCGCCACCTGATGATTACATAATGTTCCAGTTGGGGATAAAACTAAGAAGCACAGAGTATTTCCACCAATGGCAGTGCAGACGCACACAGGCCCCTTTTCCCGATCACCCTTCAACAGTGACAGTTGTGTTTCTCAAGCCTGAGCGATCGCCGTTGAGCGGTTGGTAGCGTAGACTTGCCTGACAGCCTCTCCCTCGGGGACGAGGCTGCTAATCTGGGGCGGACTTTGGTTCCCGTTAAGGAGTTTTCACACTCGGATGATTCATGCCGTCCCAGCTGCTCTATATGTGAACACAGACACCGTTGTGGCATCATTATTCGCCAGAATCGGGTTATATTTGTCTTCCTGTAAACGCTCGCTTGACACAGGTGCGTCTGTTGTTTATTTTGGTTTGAATTCTCGATAGAGAACAAACACAGACAAACTAAGGATGTATCATTAGCTTTCTCTCTCGCTGTGTCACCTGCTTTCCTTTACACACACACACAAACACAGTGGGATGTCGCTCAGGTCTAAACGTTTGACCTGAGAGCTCAGCAGCAGTCAAGAGGTCCCATATAATGATCTCATCTCTGTGAACCGCGGACACTCACTGTAAATCATGACTCATCTTTGTGTGTACATACTGTATGATTCTGTCATCTGAAAAAAAAAACAACTCACATACTTAACCTATTCACCGTACAATGCTTATTTTCTCACGGATCCTATTCTAAAATTATACAGCTGAGATAAATGCCGGCTCCACTGCCTTGGCATAACTGACCTTTGTGAACTCATTCATGAAAATTGAATCGAGGGAATAGAAAGCTGGAGAACTCAACTACTGCAGTCAAAAGTTTTCCAAAAAAAGTAACAATACAGCTACAGAGGTGCCACATTTAACATTTATTCACCAAGAGACACAAACAAAAACACTCTTGCTGTAAAGATTTGGCACTCCAGGCAGGTTTTTATGGTGTGCTTTCCAGTGGAGTCTGCCAGTAGAAGAGGGTAAAGTCACCTGCAACATGTTTATTCTATTCAGTGAAGGATTAATGACCAAAGAACATCCTCCTCCTGACAGTAATCAACAGTGTGATTATGAAACACTGTCTTAATTATGTTACTCACTAGCACCAGCAGCACGGGCACAAGACAGGGCCATGTTAAAAAGGCAGTTGAACCTAGGTTTTGTAATATGAACCGGTGTTTAAATTACATTTACAGTGCAATTCATCACGAGGCATCATGGGCGTTTCAGCCATTGCATGAGGGTGGAACAAGTCCCCCCCACCCTCACACACTGTATTCAAAAATGTTCTAAAAGAGATCCCCCAAACTTTTGTTAAAACTGTCCAACTTTAAATTTTAGATGGTCCCTATGCCCATGCAAGGAATAATTGTCATTTTCTTCCTTCTTATCCCCTTGTTTAAAGACATAAACGTAACATTTCTGCTGTAAACTGTCTAACAACTCGACCTTTGATATATAATTTGTCGAGCTGTCATGCTTACATTAACCTAAACATTTCCAACAATGTTCAGAAATACGTCATTTTTATACAATGTGACTCAACACAAGGTAAATAAAACTTTCAAACATTACTTCATCTGTGGGTCACGTCATCTGAGTAAGCCTTCAGTTGTTTCAGAATGAAGACAAAAACTCCAAAAATCCCCCTCTACTTCGCAACATCGTCAAACTACGTTTTTTTTGTTTTCATTGTTTGGATGGAGAGAGCGCTCGCAGCAGAAATGACACGCTGTTGATCCTTCTACTCCATGATCACACACTTTGTTTGTGTGCAGCCAAACCTGCTCCTGCTGCTATTGTTGGCTCATATTCACCTGTGAAAATAAACTAGCCTCGCAGTCATAACATGGCTGAATGTGTTCAACGGGAGACAGACTTTACTGTGCTTCTGGGAAGAGGAACAACCGCCTGTCTGAGCTACAAGCTCAGCTGATCAGTGTAAACATGCTCTGTCTGGACTGGAGGGAGCCAAGGTGTTTTTCATGGGAAGTACGGGACTTATTTAAGATGAATGTCATCTCGCTCTCTCATTGCTCTCTGTCATGTACACGTCCACGTACTCATTTTTATGTCACAAGAAAAAAATCTGGATTAGCGCTCATGTGCCGTTTACTCTCCCATTTGATCGGTTTCCTTTTAAATCTGGTCATGAAATACAGGTACAGATTTGCCTTTAAGGTCAACTGTTGCTGATTTACAGTTCATTCATGAATTCCCTTACACACAAACTCAAAATAGAATACAGTTTTTGCTCTATATTTACATATACAAATGTGAATATGTGGCCTTAAAATACAATCTAGCTCCTGCAAAGGGCTTGGTGTCTGACAGACAGAGAAACAGAGATATGTACCTTGTCCAGTTGGTTGATGCCCTCCTCCACGCAGCAGATGGAGGCCACAGTCCTCAGAGCGTGAGCGTAGAGATCTCTGAAGCGGTCCTGCCTGCAGATCTTAAACAGGGCCACCACAGCTCCTTCCTGTGGTCAAACACAAAGTCGTTTCATGATAAGTCCATCCTCCATGTGTCTTAGCGTCTTTAAGTAAGTTAAAGCTAAATCCTTCATTGTTCTAAGTCTGCAAGACTATTGACTGTTGACTGTTTTCATGATATTGTTGAACAATTTATAAAATGACTGTCACTGCATTGAATGAGAATAAGGTACAGTAAGGAGAAATCAGTTTTGTTTTGTTGTTTGTTTTGTTTTTTCCTCATTGTTCAGTTGCACAAGAGGAAGAAGAAGAAAAAGAAGAAGAAGAAGAAGAAGAAGAAAAAGACACTTTTCTAGAAGGCTTTAATTTTCTATAGAACTATAATTGGGACTGTAGTTGCCTTAATTGTCTTAAAATTGCCTTAATTGTACGTTCTGTGACCTGTATTCAAGTATTCAGCTTGACCAAGACAGGACATGAGATGTATTTTTTTGGCGCAGCAGACTAGAGCTTAGATCGGGCCCAAAATATCAAGCCCGACCCGACACGAGCCCGTGCACGTTGTGTCCGAGCCCGGCCCGGCCCGGCACATCAACTGTAATTATGAGCCCGAACCCGATTTAAACCCGACATTTTTTTAATACATGGGTTGTTATAACTGACGTTCTCAAACTCCATGTTGCACTAAAACTACACAATCAGTGACGCCGGTAACGCGTTCCTCTAATCTGACTACTCTTTTCAGTAATGAGTAATTTAACGCGGTAATATTTCCAAACCAGAAATCAGATTAAAGTATTCAAGTCACTGTGCGTTACTATTATTTTCGTCATTTTCCTTGTAAAAATATATATTTTGCTTTCTTCTTGCGTCTCGAGGAGTGACGTGACGTGCGGGAGAAGTCACATTTTCAGCACGAGGACAACTCACATGTAACACCACGCAGCGACACGAGCAACATGGAGGGAGGAGAGAGATGCGCGTTTTCTAGCTGGAAACACAGTCATTATTTAGAGTTATTAAAACATACACACACACACACACACACACACACACACACACACACACACACACACACACACACACACAAATGCTTGATCAAGGGCCCGGCCCGGCCCGGCCCGGCCCGAGGAAAGTGACGGGAAATATCGGCCCGGCCCGGCCCACGGGCCGGGTCGGGTCAGGGTCGGGCTCGGGCTCGGGCAGAGAATCTAAGCTCTACAGCAGACAGCAAAACGTACAATTATATAGAGCGATAAGATAAAACACTTAACACCATGTGAAGTCGTTCTTTTCTACTAAAACAAACAACACAAGAATGAAACAAGAAAAACAACATGTATTTATATGTATGTTATATATATATATATAATATAATATACATATTATATGTAAGTTTAGGCAAGACACAAGATTCATCTGTATTTCTGAGGACAGTGTGTAGCTAAATGTGTGGTTATCCAGTGTTAAGTGTCCTTAATCCTCACTGAGTTGTCTCGTAGGATTTCCGCTTCACAAGTAAATGCAGCACAAGAGGGGGTTCGGATTTAGAAAACAACTGTCAGTAGGAGTGAGGCTCTTCTGAGACTTTCACAGGCCTCACACCACCAAATTATACACCACAAGTCATAGTCAGCTCTTGTCTTGAAGCACACATGCTTGTGCAAAATGATGGATCAAATTGCTCCTTTCTAGACCGCTCTGACCGAGCCAACAGGTCCTGCAGATTCGAGCCAGTAGCAGCCCGCTGGTTTTTGAGAAGTCCAGGAGACCCGAAATGACCGATGGACTTTGCCGGCTGTACTCGGCGAGCCTGCCAAACACACAACCTATCAAATGGCTCACGCAATCTATCATGTCAGATAAAAAACGGCCAGAATATGCATATTTCATGAATGGAAAACGCCGAACGCAGAAACAAAGATGATTTGCTCGCCATAATAGCTGAATTTTCTCTGTTGGATTATGCTTTTTGTAAACAAACAAAAACAGCTCCTGTGTTGGCTCCATGTCTACACTACAGCAGCAGACTGACAAAAAAAACAAAAAAAAAACACTTGCAGGTATTGAATTCTGTGCAGTGTGCAGATAGATAGAATTACCTGGAGGAAGACGAAGCCTGTAACTACCACCATTATCCTAATAAGGCCATTATACCGGGCCGGCATGCTGCATATGCTGCAAAGGCCATGCTGGGGCTTCGAGTGAATAATCATCCTGCCCTCCAACCTGACCGCTCGTCCCTGTTCGCTGCCTACGCAATATCGTTCCGCCATACCTGGAAGAACTGCCAGCATGCCGTCAGACAGTTATCAGTAAACCTTTTGAAACTCCAGAGGGGCTCGCAGACTCATTCAAGCCGTGTTTGGATAGTGATGAAGAGGCTGTTGATCCTGTTGTTTATCGTGAAGCAAATGGTGCAAAGTATAATATGATATAATATAACTTACAAAGTAACAAAATACTGCAATACCTTTGCACGGGTGTGTATCTACTCCTGCATGCTTCTGTCTCTTGTTGTTGATGATTATTGTTGTAATCATTGCTGTTGGTGTCCCGTGTGAAGTCAACAACAAACGCTGACTTATCATTTTGATCCAAACGATGATTTTAAACTTAGCCAAGTAGTTTTGTTACCCAAAGGAGAAAAAAACTAAAACCTCTACCCACACACAGGACACAAACTGTCATCCTCCGCACGGAAGTGATGGTCAAGATAACAAGCCCAGACAACCAGCACAACTTGCTGTGAAAATAGCCTTTGTCCATCTTCTTTGTCCATCACCAAATCACCTAACCACTTAAAGGCTTTCCGACAGAAACCTTCTCATGTAACCAACAAAACAGCTGCTTCCATCCCAGGTGAAATATCAGTTTTTTAGTGAGTTTTTTAGTGACTACTAAAATTCACAAAGATGCTAGACGAGGCAGACAAGGCTGGGGATAAGGCACCCCATCATCCTCCTTAGTTTTGCCCTACGGGATCATGATTACGTTATTTGATCCCATGGACACTCATCAAGTGAGGTAAGATAGTTTGATAATAATCGTATGCATTCACACAGATTTATGTTGTATGATCTCCTTTTGATAACTAATTTAATTTATTCACTTCTATTCACTAAGTCCCCCTTACAAACTGTTCGGAGGCCCCTGACAAGGACTGGCTCCCACTTTGAAAACCTGCATGTACAGAAAGCAGTTTTAGTCAAACAATCATCAGTTGGTAGTGGAAACGCCTCTCTGTTTGCTTCATCTCTACAGTTCTCTCCTGCTCTTCCCTTTTCACAGATCGTTGGGCTCATCGGTTGTTTCTTTCCCCTTCCCATCAAGCGGCTAGCGGTTCGTTTCTTTCCACTGACTTCATCCTCATTCCTTCAATGGAGCCTGCAGAACGCATTTGTTCTCACACTCACGCATTGTGGTACTTGCTGCACTAACAAAATCATGTGAAACTTGACTAGTCATCTATAAATGCCTCTCTGTCTGTGTGTTTGCATATACAGGCTGACACAGCATGTAATTTCTTTCCATCTCATAGTTTTCTGAACTGAACTCTGTGGTCTGGTCTGTTGCAGTCGCACACACAGCGTCTGCAGTTTCTTGAGTTTAAAGAGCATGCTGGCAGATTCGTTCTCATCTACAGTATTTACTTCTTATATTATCCCTTGCCTTTGTGCGGTCTGATCTTAACAGACATCAATGTAAACATCTTGAACATCTCTCTGCCCGAATAGTTTTGATGGCACGCTGCCTGAGTTGTTGCCACATCATGCTCTCACACCCTGCAGTCTGAAGCCTTCAGTGTTAGGAGAGCAAGGACACACACAGGAGGAGCCTGCCAACATGGACGCATTCAGATCAGCATCCATCATGACAGTAGGTAAACGCCGAGACAGCAAACTCACTTGTACATCATGACACGGCCGCTCTCTAATGTTCCAGCTGCTGTTTGATTGATGAGGTGGCACATGGTTCTGTATCAAATGCCATCAGCGCTGTCATAAAACATCTCACCGTTTAGAAATCTCTGACCCAGTCTTTTCTGTGTGGAGTTTGTACATTCTCACTCCTGTTGCCTCCCAAACATGGAGATCAGTTAAAGATGAGAATGAATAAATGTGTGTGTTTATATATGATTCATCCCCGTGACATTAAAGAAAAGGGCACGACGCTTGACTTGTTTCAGTAAGTATCAAAAAGCTTTTTTGGATAAATGCGTAAAACTTATTTTGTTTGTTCCGTCATTATGGGTGGGTCATCAGATAAAGGCACATACCGCTGATGTTTGACATAAATTACTCGATTTGTTCTGACTTGCTCAGCAGACGGGCACTGTTCATTCAGTCGTGACGAATCAGTCACGATTATGTGATTAGTCAGAGTCTGATTCTCAAATGCAGAAAAGTGCTTTAAGGAGCCACAACCTGTTATGGTACGAGCCACACATCCATTATGAGGCACAAGGGACTTACACACTAAATATGCTTGTATTTCTCTAAGAGGAAGAAAAAGAAGAGTTGCTCCTTTCATTGTCACACATACATTGAATCTCATATAGGCAAGCAAATAAAAACTCATCCACAAGGTAATTAAACATACATTTTAAAGTGTATGATTTATTTAGCTTCCACAGAAAGTTTCGAATAGATACTCTCAGCCCTGCCATAATCGGTTTAAATTCAATTTGTTTTATTTGAAGCTGCTGTAATCAATATTTTCATATTAACAGCTGATCAAATTACTACTTGTATATGAAGTGAGTCACGTATAGTGACGAACCCAAAGAGAATTATCACCCGACTCTGCTGTTTCCCTCAATACTAAGACTTTTTTTTTTTGAGTTGGGACTGAGAACATGTGACTCCAATTGAAATGCTAACAGGTTTGCTAACACATAGTTTGTAGTGTGTATTAGCTCACCCACCAAAACCCAGGGCATGACTATGACCGAACAACAACCCTGTCACAGGAGCTGATGTATTCGTAGCAAGTCCCAACCAAATTGAGCTGAAGGATCTGCTATTGTCATCATGTGAGCTAGATTGATGTGAGCCACAAATTAATACCTAATTATGCCACAGTGCTCTCACTGTCCCTGAGGAGCTGCCACCGCCTTAAACCGTCTGGCGTCCATTAAGCTGCTCAACACTATTTCAAACCCTCCCCGTCTGCTGCTTCCAGCAGAATAACACCAAAAAGATAAAAATGTACAAATTTATTTAACCTTGGTTCTGGATTTAAACACAATGATTCATCTCTATTTATCATGCTGCCGGCTTCACTTCCACACATTTAACACACCCCATTTCTCCATACACAGCTCACTTAACGCCGTCTATCAACAGCAACGCTTGTAAAGAGACGGAGAGGACGGAAACAGCAGGTTCCCAACCAAATATTTCAATATGCTAATTGCAGTTATTGAAAACAACAAGTGCATGAGTAAAACCAGAAGGCTGCGGAAAATGATAATGAGAGAAGAGCTCGGATATGAGCCAGCTGATACTGTAAAGGGTGTATATGTGAGAGTGTGACAGACGGACTGGTGAGAGCTAATTAATTCAGATGGCAGGTGGAGGATGTTTTGTATTGGGTATTCATTAACAGTAATTGGCAGGCGGGTTCCTTCAGACACCTCTCCGAGGGCTCGGCCCGTGGCGCTGCAGAGGGAGGTAAGCAAGGTGGAGCGGATTGAAAGGTAAAGATGCCTGAGCAACCTGCATTTCTGATCAATGCTCACTCCTAATGGGAGCTGACAGTATTGATCTGACGAGCTGGCAGTAAACGAGGTGCGTGCGTTGCTCTGTGTGTGTGTGTGGGGGCCATCAGGAAGAGTCTTATCAAGAGCATCCTGGAAGCCGTCGGCTAGCTAATGCCCAGTTGAGACTTGCTGTCTGGTCTGTCTTGTCTTATCTCACAGGGAAATAGCTTTTTAGAGTCATGTATCAAGAGATAGCCGCGGCTCTGCTGGCCTGGATGACGAGCAAAAAGTGGAGCTGATCATAACAGTGGTGCGTTGAGGATGAAGTGAGCGGTGGGAATGTAATGTCAAATGAAGTTGCCTCCACCAAAGCCTGCGTGGGAGGGCCATGTGAGATTCGCACACATAAGAACATAATACATCATGCTGCTGACTTGTCACTGACGTCAGGATCGGACCTGACAGGTTTTTGCGTCAGTTGAGACGCGCTCAGATACATTTCGATGAGTGCTTGTTGCTCCAGTCTTAGCTGAAGCTCCAAACAAATGATCGAGGTGGTGTTACGATGGAGGATCAGGGTACAGAGTCTACAGTACCTTGGCAATGATGCTGCAGAGCTGAGGTCCGTCCTGGGTGAGGGACAGCAGGTTGCTGATGGCACTGCCGATGGTGTGAATGTTGTCTGATGAGTCAATCTGTTTAATGAGGACCTGCAAGGATCAAAGGTCCCATAAGTTAACACTGCAAAAACTCAAAATCTTACAAAGTATACACGTCTAAGTTCTAATAAGAAAATCCTAATGAGTCTTAAAGAAATTTTTACTTGTTCTGTTGGCAGTTCACATTGTCATTGGCAGTTGCTTTCGAATAGTATTTGTAAGTACGTGTCTTTAAAGTGAGTTTTTAAGAAATTCCTTGCACGAAGTTTCTGCAAGGACACAAAACACAAAAGTTTAAAAAAAGAAAAGAAAAGAAAATGAAATGAAATGAAAACATTTTCACACCTTACTGCATACGCCATTTCAATGACACCCCAAGGTTGTGCTTATATACCAAGTGTTGAACAATTTCATCCCCACATTCTTTTTTTTGCTTTTATCATGATAGACTAACTTAAGTGCTCTGCTCAAACAGAAGTCCCGTGTGTGACATTAAACTATTAAAACCTATAAATAGAGATAAGTGCAGCATCCATTAACTCTGTCTCACTCAAAGATGATGCAGTCTAGTCCTGCACGTTTACATTTCCATTAAACCTATTATACACTAAGTATAGTACAGTAAGTAAATGGGTAACAGTGTCTCAATGGATTCAATAGCAGACACACACACGCGCAAACTCACGGGTTTGCACAGCTATCCTTGTTAGGACTTTACACTGTCTTCCACTCATTGTGTAGACTAACCCCAAACCTCAACCACGACATTTCAGATCATGTTTTGCCGCACTAGGACCGATCTTTCTACCTAAAACTCAAATTGCTCATTAGATTTGGCCATATTAAACAAAATTGCCATTGATAATTTATCTGCTGCCCTATTTCATCACCTTAACAACACAAAGCTATGTGCAGTGTATGCAAATAATGAAACATTTAAATTATGGTGTGTCTGCCAAACAGATGACAATGCATCACAGCAGCACACCTGAGGTGATTCTGTTCTTTGGGCCACGTGCACTCAAGACATAAAAATCAAACAAATGAGTACTGCCGACCTCCGTTTTAACACCTGATTGAACACATGAGAAGGAATATGTCATGTGAACATCTCAGAGCTGGGGGTTGCGTACCCGGATCTCATTGGCTAAAGCCATGTCGATCATGTTGCTGAAGGAATCGCTGACGTCCGTGAGGATCTCGTGGATGGCCTCTCTCATGGACTTCAGGAAGAACTCATCGTCTGTGTGAAGGCACCTGTGGGTACAAAGTCATTTTGGTTTGTGCTCCACACAAACCTTACTTTTTAATATTGTTTCTTATGATTGTGTGTTAGCTTGAAGAGTTTTACCTCTCTGTAATATTGGTCAGCTCCATACACTTTTCCAGCAGGGATTTCTCATACTGCAACCAAAGGAAAGAAGAAACACAAACGTCACAGAAAATAAATGGCTTTGTATCAAATATTATCACGGGGTAATTCTTCTCCATTTAAATGGGAGGAATAATCCACATTAATCTAGCCGTCACTCTGCACTCACTTGATGGCTTTTTGGATTTTCTATTGTTAGACTGATAAGCCCATGAGAAAATGGATCTCATTCTAAAATTGCCCTTTTTTATTAGACAGCATAAAAAATCGATGTGTCGGGAAGTCTCTGTGCCTGAGTTCAGTTCTTAAACTCAACTCTGATAGCTTGAAAACTTGTGAAGGCATCAAACTGAATTCCAAAACCAACAGTCACCTTCTGCATCTCAGGTGGCGTGCTTCGGGCTGCGCTGTACTCATGTACCAGTGAACGCACGTGGCAGTTCGCCCTCACGGCGGTGCTGTGGACCCTCTGCCAGCGTCCTTTCTCCAGTCGCTGGAACATCTTGCCGAGCTCTGTGCTGACCACCAGCGCTCGGCGGAGGAGCGTCTGCAGGTTGTTCCTGGCCACGTGGTCCCCTGCACCGACCCCCGCGGCTACAATCAGCTCTCCCTGTTGAGCATCCTCCTCCACCCCGATGGGTTTGGCCTGGAGGACACACATACACTCGACCTCGGTCATGTGGCGGAGGTCCTCCATCCATCGCTGGACCGAGTCGACCTGGAGAGACTGCATGCGGGTACTGTTGGAGAAATTAACATAAAGCTGGTCAGAGGTAGTTTATTCAAGAAAGAAATTTAGATTTAAACTTTTATTTTAATGGTATACACAATATCAAAATCCTTAAAACAACACTTTGAACAGTGGATTAATTATAATTACCGTACAAAGATGCACTGACTGACAATCTCTCCAGTTTGTTTATGTGGATCAATGGCCCACATCAAAATAAAGATTCCAAAAGTATCAAAATTCCAAACTGTTCCTGATGAGCAGTTTGGCACATTGCATGGGAGCACCTGCCATCAGTGTATGAATGTGTGTGTGAACGGGTGCTTTGAGCGGTCAGTAGACTGGAAAAAGTTCACTTGACCTCGACTCATTGGTGTATGCAAAGAAAATTCCATTTCCTACTTCTGAATTGATTTGCCGATAGGGAATCAACATAGCAGCTGCTTATCATTGATATGAAAATTAAAGTACAAACTACTACACAAACAGAACCATATTCATGCAACACGCACTCCATATCACATAGGCACAGTTGATGAGGACAGTGCTGTCTAAGATCCGGGAAGTCATTTGTGCTGACTGGCCTGCTGACTAAAGCCTGGTCTGATTTATGTGAGAAAACCGTAATCATCTTTGCCTCCTCCACAAGAAACAACATGCTTAATCAGTAGAAAATTAAGGAAGTGGTTACCCATAAATTCAAACTGATTGTTGGGATAATGACAGATCATTTTACTTGGCTGTGCCACCCTTGCTCCCCTCCTCCTCCAAAATCAAAAGTAAGGTATAGATAAAACCTTGAGTTTGTCTGTTCTAGTAATAGTAACCTTACATTATTTCCAAACGCCATCAGAAACTGCAGCACTAAAACAGCACCATCCTGAAATCAATTATGTGTGCTGGAGGTCAATTATCCACCAATAACTGCTGGTTTCCACACTTGTTCATTTAACCCGTCATTTTTCCTCAGCGTAGAGACGCTTTAACAACAGGCTCCATCGAGCAAACACTCCTCCCCACTTCAATCTCTTCGCAGCCCCAACTCTAATGAACGCAGGCTTAAGGGAGCAAACCAGAGTCCTGCACCCAGCGAGTCAAAGCTCCTGAAGAGTAGACAGGTCGATGGCTACAACAGCCACCTCTGCTGTGAGTCAACATATGGGAACAGGTCTCTAATGAAGCTTGATATTTTCCTCCTGACTCTCTGGGTATTGTCTGCAGTTTGTTGGAAATGGCAGCTCACTGGAGACAGATATTGCACTGGGATTGAATATTGGTTGATCTGGCTCAAGAGAGGCATTGCGGTTGTGTGTACACTCAAAACAAAGATTTGTCATTTACCAGCCGCAGCCAACGTCATTACATAACATCCTCCGGGAAGGTATTGGGTTTCAGCTTTTAGTCAGAGCTGGTCGCACGGGACTGGATCATTAGAAAGCCACAACACCAATTATACCTAATCCAGCATCAAACCATACAGAAGGCAGCAGTTTACTGAAGAAAATCAATATGGAGTTTTGTTAAGGTCAGAAAAAGGTCTCATTAAAAGCTAGGGCACATTAACACAGCTGACCTCAAAGACATTAGCATAAACTGCTCCTCCTAAGTATGCCAGTTTTACTCTGAGAAACAGGAGAAATCAGGAAGAAATTGCAATACAGTATAAAGCATGGATACTGAACCAGACAGGCTAGGTAGATTCAGTTTGAACAAAAACTTTGGAAATAATGTGCGGGGTCAGGTTGGCTGGGTCACGTAAATTGAAACAGTGCTTTCAAGTTATTTTTATAAATGTGCATAAAACAACCCCTTTTTATGGTCATCTATGCTGTAAATGCCTGTAATCAGGGTAAACAGGCAAGCTGGAGCCATGGTTAAAAAACTGTGTGATATGGCAATATAAATTCAGTGCTGCAGCTCATATCAACTGCGTCAGGGTTGAGTCAAGTTCATGCATTAAAAAAAAAAGGAAAAAAAACGACAATAAAACAAACCTCTTCAGATTTGTTGAGTTCAGGTTGGCCTCAAATTCTACTCTCTTGGAAAATACAGCCAAAGCTGCATCTATTTGTTATCAAATGTGGAAATCACATATGCAATTCCACGTCACATTTTCATTCAAGAGAACCTTTATATTCTGTCATTTGAGATTTACTTTAAATTAGAATCTTTCATCAAATTATCTTGTATCAGCACAATGAGTCCTGAAACACAGAGCACAAATGTTGGAGTCAAATATTAAGTATGGAGCTCAAACCTCCAAACTGTATATGTGTATATAAGACGAACATTCAGTCAATCACCTGTCAGTTGAGGAGGTGGAATAACGAGGCAAAAGTAGTCAAATCTGTCGGCCACGGAGTGGGCAAATCCAAAACTCTCTCCTGCAAATAAATCTCCCTCAATTTGAAAGAGGATGAAGATGTAATTAGCTGTAAATGTAGACTAGAATAAATAACGGCACAGTGTCACCCAGCGTAGTGATCATTAATATGGAGCTTGTTCTACTAAGTGGGGTAAATGGCCTGATAGTGATCATCGTGGGTTCAGAAAATAGATGAGATATGAGTTTTGTTTTAAATCTCAGCGATTAAAGGAATTAATTTCTCCTAAACGTTCCTTGTAAATAAAATACTACTGAACCGTGCTTTTTTTTAAAAAAATTTATATGCTCACATTCAAAAACCTCTTTAAAACCACTCCGGTTCATCTCTTGTTAGATATTAATCACACAGTGGTGAATAACACAGTGACTCAAACTAAGTGAGTCAAATTAGCCACAATGAGCTCAGAGAGTCACTACCACCGCAGAGGAGAGGATGGGGAGAGCTCTTGATCCTTAATCGGCATCATTCTCCTTCATTTCACCCAATTAACCTGCGCATTGTTCAATCTGGATGACACGGAAACAGAGAAAATGTTCAGATTCGGTTAGCATTTTTTTCTCTATAATGTTTATCTGCTACAAAGTGAAACTCTGAGGCAGAAAACGTATAAACAACAGCCATCAAAGATATGAAACAATATGCAAAATTCTTTCATATCTGACCCAATGTGGCCATTTCAAACCATTTACCACAGTTACATAAGGATGAAGCCATCTTGATTTACACTTCCATCAAGCCACAAAACGTTCCCCTCACTGCGGGAGGGGAAAAAAAGATGATAATAATAGGCTTGTTTTCCAAAGGAGGGGAAGCGGTGCACTTCAGCTCACAGGGAATGACAAATATTTACATGCGGGGCCAGGAGAGGGTCAGACGACAGCGGCTCTATTATCCCAGACAGGGATCCTGTGGAGATGAAGCACCACTCGTTTTCATCTGCTGGTGGCTGTCAGCAAACTGAGCGACAGACGTGACGTCCTATTTGTTGTTCTGTTGGGTAAAAAATGCGACTGAAAGATTTCATCATGTTTTGTTTTTTTTACCAGGCTTGGAATTCAATTCATTTCTCTGTTCTCTCAGTAGATTCGCAGAGATACTGTTATATTACTGTGAGTAAATTCAATCATACTTTTTAATGGAACAAAACACTAAATTGTCATATCAAGGCAGTCATAATTAAGCTTTTTTTTTTTAAAAACAAGGTACGCAGTAAAGAGGGTGTGATCCTGCACAGCTGTCAATAAAAGTTTAGGGTGTGCCCGAACTTTGAGTGCCACTGAAAGTTTTGAGGGACGTAGTAACACATTGCTGGTTTTTCGTCTTTTTATGGGATTTGTTGACAGTCAAAAAAATGTAGAATATCAGCAGCTTAATGGATTGATCTGTGCATCCTAGAATAAATAAATTATGGAAAATGCATCAATCTAACATGAGAATTGTTGTTGGTGAGCATAAAAATTGAGGAAAAAAAATCTTTAACCTCTCAGAAATCTGAAATGTAATTGGCTGATCTGCATCAATAAAAATTACAAAAAGAAGACTGGTATCAAAGCGAGTTCACTCTTCCTGTAGCACATTGGGAGGAAATTATAACCGGAGCTTACAGATGATTCACTTTTTCAACTTTTCTTGTGCTTGAGAGACACGGAGTTGTTCTGCTGGATGAGTCACTGAGAGGCTGCTGCTGCTCCGACTGTTCAGCTCAGTAATCGTCTATCTCCGAGCTCAACTCCACATTTATGACAGAGAGACGTTGGTGAGTGCACAGTCAGTCTGTGTGTGAGGGCTATACTGGTTTTAGGACTGTGGTTAGGGTTGGAGTTAGGTTAAGGGCTGTGGTTAGGCATGCAGTTGTATTGCAAGAGAGGTTTAAATACTGTGCATTCACAATATAACTCTACAGTATGGCCCTCTAATCAGGGTTTTGATTAGATTACACAATAGACTTCAGCTGATCTTGGGCTTGGGTTGAGGACCATATCATGAAGCGCCAATGCAGGTATATCAAAGCTTTTTGAAAACTATGACTTTCCTAGTTGGATTTTCAACGTGAATGTCGACTTAACGCTATGTACGAGTAATAATCATCACGCTAACAGCGGTATGACATGAATGCAGCATAAGATCAGGGTGATTACATAATGTCAATGAGTCAGAGTTAAGTAACAAAACTTTTGGTTTGGTCGAACGACTCTTGTTCAACAGGATTTGGTTTGTTTGACCATGTTTGTTTTTTTTATTCAAACAAAAAACTTTTTAGTGGGAATGCCAGTGTTTTTTAAACCTAGGCCCTCTGTTTATGTATTTTGGGAAGTAAATGATATCCACGCATACACCAAAACGTTTTCAACAGCGCCAGTAGATTGCCTGAGCTACCAGCCGCAACACGGCTCCAATGACTGCAACGTAATCCTATTGGGAAACTCCGACTGTCAAAGTTACATCCATTAAAAGTGTTTGGTTTTGCCACAGACAGGCTGAGGTTGTTATTCTATATGTCTGACTACATTGCAGAAACTGTTTCTACAGAGACAGACGTAGTAGAAGTGTTCAGAAGTATCATCTTTTTTGTGAGCAGAAACACAAGTCTCGCTCAAGGAGAGTGCTCTCTCTTTCTGCCTCGTCTTGATGGTCGAAATCAGCAAAATATTCAGCCATGACTCAACAAAATTCATTCTCGCTGACATTTCCTTTTGGTATACTTCAGACTCCTCTCTCTAACTGTGACTCACGTTTCCACAGTCATCTTCCTGGAACAACTCACCTCTCGCAAGACTTCAGCTTAAGAATTCTCCGTAAGCTAGGCTTTCTGATTACAAAAATGATCTTGCTTCTGAACAAAAAGCTCTATTTCTGTAAGAAATACTTTTTACAGTGTGGTCAGATATTTGGAAGACAACTTCTGCCTGCGAGTGGCAAAACCAAGAACTTTTCTGAACATCACACACACACATATACACAACAATGAAGTGAAGAAGGGAGGCATATTTGCTTCATTCATACTCGTTTCGCCAACAAATGCTTAGATTGCAGACAAAGTGAATGCAACATTTATTTTTTTTTATAAACAAACATCACAATTCAAATGAAAATAATTGGTATCTAGAATTTGTTGCTGAGGAAGACAGTGACTCATCACGGGAATCAGTATTCAGACAACCCCCAGGCAACAAGGCAAACATTTTCTATTCCTTGTTTATTCCAATTGTAAAATCTCTGTTGCACAGTGAATTTCACTTTGTGACAGGCTGCTTTAAAGACGGAATCGCCTGCTGACAGCTTCTCCGTGCTGAGGGAAACCCTTACCGAGCCTAGACAAAGAAAACACAGAAGTAACACTCTGATGCACCTCCTACAGAATCCCTCATCACAGGCTGAGTCAGTTTGTTTGAGGCTAAAAACAGAAAACCATGTCTGCATGAAAACACACTGTAAGCTTTCATCTCATATCGTGTGCTGGCTGTGGGTCATTCCCTAAGCGCATCATGATGATAATGACAACAAATGAGAGTAAAGTGCTTTAAACCACAGTGGTAGTAACATATTTGCTTTACATATTGTTTCAGCTCTGTGCTGTGGAGCTTGATGGTTAGTGAGCAGCAGACGGGCTGGTTGGAAACTAAGCGGTAGAGCACCTGTTGTCACTCAACTAAGGTAGTTATTACACAGCAGGAACTACTTTGTTCTTCAGGGGCGGTTTCCCATTAGCAGCTTGTTCTACATATCGCTAGAAGCAACACTTCATAGATTATGAGCGCAGGTTGAGTAATGTCTGCTTTGGCCACTTGATGAATGGTTTCCCTGCCCTTCATGCCACCCTGGTTCTGCTGCTGGAGACTGCAAATGATCCCACTGATGTTTTGAATTAAAGAGAGGATGCCCTTTGAGGCTCAGTCAGTCTGGTTTAAAGAAGGTGTGTGAAATTAACATGTCTTAAAACACATAATGGGCTCCATGCAGTTATGGACTTTGTAGACGACAACATGAAGCTGGTTACAGTGATAGATTTAAAGGGTAACTCCACCAATTTTCCGCATTGAAGTATGTTTACAGGTCTTGGGGATAACTACTGCATATGTGAAAAAGTAATATAAACTCTTTTGTTGCTCCAGAGGAAGCTGCATGTAATCTGACAAATTGCCTCCAGTTTTGGCTTCTCAGTGGCTTAGTTGTATTGTGGGAAAAATAGGCGCCAAGTTTTGAAAAGCAGTCCAGTGGGGTGGCACTGCACTCCTATAACATTTTTGGACGCACTATGGACCATTTAAAAACTAATTACTAAAATTGATAGAGCAGACATATCAATCCTGTGGCCTACATTACCCACAATGCAATTTAACAACTGAGAACAACTAATAACTTATTAACTAAATTCTATAACTTAAGTTAATAATAATAAAATAGAAATGTTATTTATCCCAAGGGAAATCATTGCACTGCAGTTCGGCACAAAGTAAGTGCAAATGAGAAAATGTATAAAAGGCATAAAAAAAGTAATGAACAGATACCCAATATCCCAAATAAACAAAAATATAAACAAGTTTAACACTAGGTCCTGTAACTATGATATTTTCCTGCTGACCTTTCCTTTGTCTCCTGTGTGTTCATAAAGCAAATGATTCAGTCATATGTCAGTGTGGATGTTTACAAGACTGCCAACTTTCAGGGACAATTATTTCAGGGACAAATTCTGCCTTTTAGTTCATTTATTTCACACAAATAGACACAAAGAGAAACAAATTAAATATTCACATTTTGTCAACAAAAAAACAAAAAAGAAGAGACTCGCAGGCTCTAGGGTTTGATTATCTATTAGTAAGTATCCATGGACTCTTTGGATACATCCCTCATCAAATGTCTTAAAACATCTGGAAATGTCCACCGACTTCATGCAGTATCACTGTCAGGCCAAGCAGCTTGTTTGGAGAAGAAGCACAGCAACATGTGTTCGTTCACACTTTTATTTCTGTTTTGGATCTGACTGGATTCAGTTCAGTGTATTGTCTACGCAGTTTTCAGGAATGGAAGTGGGATGGAGCCCGCCATGGTCATCCAGTGTCTGGTTTTCATGAATATCGCAGCCTGACGCCTGATGTCACTTGTGAACAAATGGAAATCTTTCTCAAATACCACAGCGGAACCGCAGTCCAGCGGGGCAGAATGAATGGAAATGTGGGCAGAATGAGCTGTGAGATTTTTGAGGACCAGACCATTGTGGCTTTGGCCTCGAGTGAAGGAGGAAACAAGGACACTTTTGTCCCAGAAGGAATTAAATCTAGAGGCAAAAGTACAAAGAGACCAAATAGGATGTTAATGCTTTCCTCTTCTGCTTAAAAAACAGAATACTGCTGAGGAGAACTCTCTGAACAAAACTCTCTAAACAGAGGACACAGCTCCACTGAAAGCTGTGGAAAAGGGTGACAGATGAGCTAAGATAATGGTAAAAGCATATGGCTAATGGTACTTCTTAAATGTGCAAGTCACGCCTTGATTTCATGGTTGAAGGTCAGCCGTGTGCTCCTCCTGAAGTAGTAGCATGGTAAGGGGATATTGAGGCCTCTGATTGGTACAGCTGAATCCTGGCGAGCAGGCAGACATCTGACTCCCAGATGTTTCAGACAGCCTCTAATGTGCAGCCAAGACCAGACTCACCTAGAAGAGAACTCTGAGTCTGTTTCTCTCAGTCTAACCAACTCCAGCTTAATTCTCTCCTTTGTTTGTGCTCTTTGTCTCTGACTCACCCTCCTGCCTGCACACATGCCTGTTTGCATGCACCAAAGGCATGAAAGTGCCCATAACGCAGGCATATGTGCAAGATATTATGCTGTCTTTTTCTGTTTCAAACCATCTCCAGCTGACTCATCTTTCACTTTGTTCCGTTCTTCTCAGTCTCACATCAGCAAACCCACACTTATGCAACTTCCAACATGCCTCCATGGTCCACAAACACAAATCAGAGTCTAGTTGCCACCATGAAATGTTAACAGTTAACATTGCTGCAAACCACAGATGAATCCAAGGTTGATTTTTTTTTCACATTATAAAGCCACTGGTGAGACTTGATCAGTGGATATTTTTCTGGCGACCTGTGAACATTTCCAACCATTTCTGTGGCGTCAAAGCCGCCTGTTATTCAAGGGAAGCCGGACCATCTCCATCTGTGATTGGGGCAGCCATAGCATGTATTTGAAGCCAAACCATGATGTTTTCCTAAACCAAACCAAGTGCTTTTTATGTCTAAATCCAACCAGAGCACGCACACAGCACTGTGACAAGAGAGAATTCAACCTCTATAAACATAAAGTTGCAAAATAAAAAAACAATCAGTTTTTATCTTATCTGTGGTTTTGCAGAAAGGCACTTATATTGGCGATTGGGTCGCACAACATGAAGGCAAAACAGAAAAAGCACAGGCGAATGGCGGCTCAGAAACTTGGTTAACCTGTGCGTAGTGATCGAGCCCATTCCAGAGTGAAACCTGAGGCCTGGATCGTCTAGATAAGCCTGGTTAGAAGTGCTATGGAGATGTTTGTCAACTGAGTGCATTGTGGGCATTCCATCTGTGTTTGCAATTTATTTTAATACAATTCAGTTGTTGGGCTCCTTTCATCTGTAGATTTACTGACTGTTAGTGAGCCATGTGCTGCACAAACAGGATTTGTGTTTGTGTAAAGGAGAGACAGACAAAGAAAGAGAGTAAGAGATGTTTGTTTGTGTGTGTGTGCGCGCGTGTGTGGTTGCCTGTGTATGGCATGACAGCTGTACTGATTTGATATCCAAGGGCATTCATTGCACATCTTCTGCGACGCTGTGTATGCATTTGTAGCACACACAACTGTCAGAAGATATATACTCAAATGTATTATCGATGACTGAAATACACTCAACCTCGGCAGCTGAGGAGGCTTTTCCCATTTAAAAAGAAGAAGCATCAGCATCTGACACAACAAAGACATAAATCACTGCTGCGTGAGAAGAGTTTTGTCTTGTGTCTCCAGACTTCTTCTGGAAGCCAGGAGCAATAGTTTATTTAGAGATTGACGACCATGACGGCTTCAAAACACACAGTGGGTTTTGGATGAGTTTTCATTGGCTGTGAGTTAACAAGACAAGAAAAAAAGGATGTGAAACGAGAGTCCGGTTTTGGTCAGCTGGCTGGTGTGTCCTCCCTGTCAACTTTTCGTATCAGTGTGGAAGCAGCGCTGCTCAGTTTTCGCCTCAGTTTCTGATTGTTTGGTATGCGCACACTTTTCCTTTTATGATCTCGACCACATGTGTTTGACAGATTTTTCAGCATTTTTGTTTTCAGTCTGTGGCTTTTATGTGCTGATATGCACCTCAAATATGGAATCAAACTGTGAGCAGGGAGTGTGGGAGTGTGTGTTTGTATTGTCACTGAGGTTTTGACCTTTGCACCCGCTGCTATTGACTGCCTCTAATTTGTTGATCTAGGATACTGACTAAGACCAATATATTGGTCTGGTGATGTTGAACCAATAAGCATCAGCCGGTAAATATTTCCCGAGGCAGACATGAAGGAGGTGAGGATGTGATTCCACCCAGCAGCTTCAGGGCTGCCTCACCCTCTCTCAACGCACACATGACCCATCTGACGTTTGTGTAGTCTGAGTTTCAGCTCGGTTCCAGACTTGTGCATCACGCAAACAATATAACTGCATTATAGTATATAAAGAGTTAAGTGTGCAGAGACCAAAATGTTGGTTCGTTGGTTAGAATGAAGCCGTTTGCAGTTAAGACAACAGACAAACAGAAGCTAATCCTGCAGTTTCATTCACTGTATAAAATTCTCTGATTAACAGCACTTGAAGTCATTTCTGACATCATTATCATGGTGAGTCCTCCAACTCATGGACCAATCAGAAACAAATGCAAACACCTCTGATACATTCATCTCGCCACAAACCACCGATGGCGACCCAGCGACACAACTAGACCCCTGCGTTACCGCTGTAAACCTCAATCTCTGCTCCTATTAGAGCTGCCATGATAGCGCATCTCACACGGCTGCCACCATTACACACATTATCAGAAGGAGATGGGGGCCAAAGTATGAACGAGGCCTCACCTCACCTCAGCGGATAAAACACAAAGGGTTATTTGTTTCTATCATGGGTATTAATGTCCAAATGTTGTTTGCGTGTTTCGTGTGTGTGTGTTTCTACATGAGTGTCTCAATACAACATTTTGCCAAAGCAAATTGTGAATCTGTTTGTGTTTCCTCCAATCGACTAGTACAAAAATATACATGCAACACTGGCGACAGCTCTGGTGGACATCCCTATGTTGTGCTAGGGATTTAGTTGAACATCCCTAAAAATAATGAATCATCTTCGTGGTTGCTGAACCAACTGTGTCTGTGTTGACCTCTGAGCTGGCCTGTGCTGTGTTCAGACCCACAGTGGTAAGACTGCACTGCTACTTGCCTCATTGGGGATGAAGACAGCGAGCTGCTCTGTCTGGAGCTCTGAGGGGTCGCCATTCTGTCTGCGGCCATCTTACTTCAGCTCAGCACCTGAAACACAAGACATTCAACATAAACATTATGGTTACAAGTGAAAGTGTCGTTCTGTATCAATATGTTTTAGGTCAGCTGACGGGACCAGAGGTCGTCTTTTCTGGTCTCTCCCAAGCGAGATGTGAAGTGGGGTTTCTCCAACTGCTCTGTGACTGTAAAACCGGTTGCTGACTTTAAAAGGTCACTGTGTAGTTTTGAGGAAATTCAAACTCAGAATTTTAATATTTACAATATAAATGAGATAATAACACAAATTATCTTTTCCATAACTGAATGAATAAGCTGTTCTCCGAGGACAATAAGGTCCCCAGAACCCTGTTTGAAGCTACAAAGGTGGCAGGGTCCGCCGCATATGAACAAAGTATTTTGTTTATTTAGTTTTGTTTAGGTATCAACATAAAAAAAGGAGTCAATGAAGATCTTTCTCCTCTGATTAATCTTCTTCCCCAAAACTGCATAGTGCACCTTAAAGTTTCAATTCTATGGTCTGGTAATCTCATTTGTTTTACTCTATTACACTATGTTATGAGATAAAGTCAAGTTTGTCACGTATTTTGTAATCACTGAATCCTTCCATGTAGTAAACATAACATTCAACACAAACGGTGAGTACAACACACACACTGCATCCTCCTGGCTGTGTCGCATGCCACCGCAGTGTTATCCACTACAATATCTTCTTATTGATCCGCCTCCAAGCATTCTATTCCTGTCTTGTCTTTTTTCCTCCAAGTAATTCAATTATCAATAAACCTCACTGTTTTAAATAGCTGCAAGCCTCTGGTGTGCCAGTGGAATAATATTTCTTATCTTCTAATTTATTGGCTGGCTGCCAGCCAGTGACTCTCTTCCCTTCTTTGAGCCTGAGCAAAAGAGGCTGACGCTCTTAAGTGCCCGCAACTTTATTCCACCGTTTTATTGATGTATCCCATTTAGATTAGTCCATTTTCAATCGGGAGAAGCCACAGACGCCCTCCCGCCTGAACCACACTCTAATCCTTTTAGTTAATGATATCCTGCAGTGGTGTGGTTACAAATTTCATGTTTACTGTGCAGTATAATTAGCAGGTAGTTACAATGTGGGACTATCCCTCTGTCACGCACACAAACACACACCCTGCCAGTGTCACGCAGCAGGTTCCGGCCGTCGTGACCTGCTTTCTATTAAATGCTTCCAGAGTGTTATGGGATCGATAAACGTACACAGGAGAACTCATGGTAAAGCGATTGAGAATGCAGGGACGTGTGACACACGCGAGGCGTCGCTTGTTTGATCCCATGATGGCTCGCCTGTTTTTCAGTGCCGCAGTGTTGCAAGCCCAAAGATGTCAGCGCAACTGATCCGTTCTCTGGAGTTTGGAGGTGGATGCATTAGACGAGTCACCGATTCTCTTTACCATTTGCTTCGATTGCTCCGAAACTCCCCGGGGTTACGTAATTGTAAGCACAAAAGGACTACGTTTGATGAAGTATGAGGGAATAAAATGTTGGGTTTTTTTGTGGGGTGAGATTCCGAGTCAGTGACTGAGATTAATAGATACCCAGATGGATGAATAGGTGAAGAGATGGATACGGATACAAGCAGAAAGTTAGGAGAGAGGGAGAGAGAGAGAGGAAAAAAAGAAGATGCAGAGATGGGGAGAATGGGGAAGAGGAGGGGGTCTTTTTTAACCGCAGTCTTGGCATGGCTCCTCCAGGGCCATTTTCAGAGAAAGCATCACAGCGAATCAGAAATTATACCAATATTGTGCCAGGTCCATGGAAACCTGGGAGGCTGGAAGTAAGTACTCTGTTTTGGGGGGGAAAAACCCACATCTACACGTTGAATGCAGATAGAACAGAATACCGTGGAATAGAGCCAATATAATTGCACTGTTATTTATTACAATAGAGGTGTAGATTAATTATATTGCCCCTATAATTAAGCGCAGGGTCACCGTCAACGAGACACGGATCCACCAGATTCCATTACGTGTGCCTCCAGCTTGTTACAGCGCTCTTCAGTGGATTACCATACAAATGGAGATGAGTTGTCCAATCAAGCAATTCAGTCCTGAGCACTTAGAGAGCGCCACTAAGTGCCATGTTAAGGACCACTGCGCTGAAAGTGATCTCTGCCATTCTGCCGTGAGTGGCCACCAACAGCAAACGATGCATGAGGAAGGAGAGCGGAAGGTCTTTAGCAATAATGTCAAAGTTTACAGAAGGTTGTTGGTTTCTTTTACAGCCTCCTGGACTGATTTTTCAGGCACAGACGGTGCTCTGTTATGCTGTAGTAATTTATGTAACATAACGTTTAAGAGCTGAAGCTGTATTTGAGAGTGTATTTCCCCTGAGCTGCAGTTAAAACATCCCCATGTGTACAAAAAGGCTGCAAGTGCTACAGAAACATGAGTTTCCTCTGCAGATGGTCAGCTGTGACGGGGTCCTGGCTAATTTTCTTGCTAGGGTGGACATTTCTTTTCATGTCTGGGCTGAAACCTGAGTGGCCCCGTGGGTTTCCCCACTCGGTTGCCATGGAGAACGTGTCGGTTGTAGGTAAGCCACACAAAGGACACCTCTGTCTCGGCCTTATGTCACACGCCGGGTAAAATAACAACCACTCAGTAAAGTTGTGCGTGTAAGGGAAATCAGTGCGACGTGCGCTCCAGATTTACCGCAGCACTTGCATTCACTCTTTGCATGTGTGCAGACGGGGATTTAAACGATGTGTCTGTGCACTCGTGTGCGCGTTTCTGTCACTTGCAGTTTTGTTTTAGTGTAATATCTGTTCCGAGTTAGTCACGACAACTCCTGTATTTAACCTGAGTCATCTTGATTCTTCCTTATTTGAGCCCAGTAGCCTTTACACATGCTGTTTACACATTCTGGCTGCATAGCTCAACTGCTTGTGATGAGCAATTACATAGAAAAGGGCCTAAACAATGAGCCAGTGTTTGGAGGTTGATGCCACAGAGCACCCAACTGGAAATGGAACTTTCCGGTTCAAGAAAACCACATTGTTGTTATGAAAATCACAAAACACCCAGCACTACAACTTAGACCTTTGTAAACAGTATTTGATGTGGTTCATTCTATTTGACGAGAGATGGATTGTCATTGTTTGCAAAATATTTCTGTTTCAGCTGCCTTCAATGGGCACCAACCGAGACAAATGCTAATACTGAGCCCCCCAGTTTGACAAACAGACAGACGGATGTAGAAGCTATGACAATGGACCGTCACCTAGTCAAATAGTAGGCTACACAGTTGTAACTAGAAGACATCTCCCCCAAAATACACAAAGGTTAGAGAGCATTAGGAAGACCAGGAGGATGATATATAATCTGAGCCTGGCCACACCAAATGGCAAATCATTAACACACCAAGGATTTCAGTAATTTAGGAAGTTACACATATTTGTGTCAAAATGAGTGATAAATTTTGAACAGTCTACCGTTTGTTTGTGTAGCCTGTAAGGCCTTTCAAACATTTTTGATCCTTTAGATAGCTAGATAAATAACCGTTAGCAACATTAGCCCACACTAAACGTTGCTATGTTTTTTTTACACTGACCACTTGAAGAGAGTAAACCTTCTTGTGAAAATGGGAGTATAAGTCAACCTCACTGTTGGCTTATGGATTTGAATTACAAATCAGAGAGAAGGTTGACTGGTTCTACTAGCTTTTAAGGAAGCCAGCTAGGCTAGCTCAAAGGGTATCCTTGTTAATTAAAAACACGTATGTGATTATCTAAATGATCTAAAATTTAAAAAAAAAAAAAACAACACTATATGCTAAAGCAAACGGTAAACTATTAACGGTACAGACAAAGCAAACTGTGACAAGTGAAGTATTTTTTCTACGCTGGGAATGAAAAAGCACTTTAGATGAATACCAGCACTGGAAGCAAAAGGACGTGCAGTTGGTAAAGCAGATATACGCCACACTACATTGTGCAAGTGAAAAATACATCATCCCATCAGTTTGATAATCTGCACACTGGTTTAGTGGAATCCAAGTGTATTGGATATTTTGGCATTGAAAGAGCTGTCAACTCACAGGCCTATCATAACTTTCTAGAGGAAAGTTAGTTAGGGGACTTTAAAACAGTTTAAAACAAGATTATCTGGAAACACTGCTGCAGCACAAGAAATATCCTCCCAATTGGTCCATCTGTGCTTGTTTCGGTCATAGGACTAATTCTCTTTGTCTCACAAATGAACGGAGCGTATGTGCATGCTAATGTACCACCAAGTATTCATTGTCTGCTGACCTCATTGTTTGTGTTCTCCATAGCAGCAGAAATCACTGCTTAAAATACATTTCCAGTCCTTTTTATAATATTCTGTGGTGAAGCAGTACGCCTCTCGCAGATTCCGGGTGAAACCACCAAATGAATACAAAAACTGGTCTGCAGAAAACAAAATACCACACCACTGTGGCTTTGCTTCAACCTCTTGCCAAAAGCAATGAATTTCTGTTCGACGAAAACAGAAGAAATCAAACTGTTGCAATCAGGAGAAACAAGCGAAGCCACTCACCATTTTGAGAGGCCAAAACCAGCATGAATCAAAGTGATGGAGTTGAGGACAGAGTGAGTCAGGCTGTGTACTCCAAGTTTCATATCCTTGTTGTTTCAGGGGTCCCTCTCTGTGTAACTGATTCCTTATGGTTTGGCTTTATTTCAAAACTGCCAAGGACTAAGTAGAAAATGCCTCTTCTTCTGCTCACACAGACCAAAGAAAGCATCGACTAATTAAGTTTTCTCTGGCCTTTGGCCCTTAAATATAGTGGACATACTCTGCAGAGGCGACTCGATGGTGCCGTGCTGCTCACGTCCTATCATTGAGCTCGAGACTCAGTTCACAGGAGGAGACAGCGGTTGCAGTCTGACCACAGAGCTGTCATGTGGGGAGGAAAGCGGAGCAGGATGGGTACTGTATGGGTGGTTGGGTGGGAACAACTGGAAGAAGGCTGTGCTGAGCCATGGACCCGACATTCCCATCCCACACACATCCCACTCAAAGTGGGCCCTTGTACTTGGACAGAGACCCACTCAGGAAAGCAGATAATGCCTGATGTGAACGTCTACTGTCAGAACGTTTGGTGAGTCAGCTCGTTCCATACGTTGTTCAGCGCTGAAGCCATGATCCTCTTCACAATCCTCTCTTAAGTTATTTCATACTTAGTACAATTCACATATATCCTATAAGGGTATTTAAATCTTTCCAAAACAGTAGAGTAAAATGTGTTTGTTGTTCCATGATAAAACCTGATGGAACAAAATTTGAGACAACTGCAGTCTTCCAAAATAATTTATACAAACTTGAGCAGAATAGCATCACATCTGTTAATGCCACTTAAATAATGCCATGTAAGCTTACATCACATAGGCTCACATCGTGTATGCTATCGTCAGTCAAAATAACATCATATGAGCTAACAACACAACGTTGTGTAAACTAACGTCACTCAAAATAACTAGCTAGCATAACGTAGGCTAACGTCACTTAGAATAACATAATGCAAGCTTACATTACATAGGCTAATGTCACATGAGCTAACATCATTTATAATACCATCATCTAAGCTTACGTTACACAGGCTAACGTCACTTAGAATAACATAATGCAAGCTCACATTAAAATTGATTATGTCACATATGCTAATGTCACATTAGCTGGTGTGTGCCTAGTTGGCAGGACTCTACAAACCATGTGGATGATGAATATTTGATAATTTTGTCATATAATACAGAGCTGTCAATCAATTTGTCTCCTATACACATTTGGAAAGGTCATACTTGTTCTCTCCAGACACAACAGTCCTCTTGGCCATTATCTCAGTGAGTCTAAATGTAGTGCATTCCACAGATAACACTGACATGGGCAACTTATTTTAGGTAAGGTGTGTTATGTGATGTTTTGCCAGGGTGAAACTCAGCTAAAAATGTGTTTGGTATGCTATGCACTGTTTGGTGGTCAGTGTTTTAGAGCCTGTTCACTTCAGGTCAGCAGACTCCTGAATATTTAAACTGAGCATGTGTGACTGTAATTTCTGAGTAATTTTCCTTTGTTGAATGTTGGGATATGTGAACTTTACCGTTGGGGGCTCACACAAATAAAATCTAGAGGAACATTTGAATGTGTACAATGGAAGCTTTATTTAGGGATGAAAATTAATGATCATGGTACCAGCAGGTGCATCAAACTCTGACTAATATATGTTGAGAGAAATACCACAGGAACCAAACTCACATAAATGACACAACCCAGTGGAAAAGAGCATAGAGAAAGCAGTAAAAATGATGCAGAGCCATAAGGATAAATAGGTGGTCATGGTTATAAAAATTTACATTCTGATTTATAGCTGATGGATTGTCAGTGGGTGAATTAACATATCATTAATGAGGAAATATAACATTACCTGCAGTTGAAAGAATAAGTAGGCATTTGAACACGAGGCATGGCAGCTTAGCTTTATTGATGATTTAAATATCTTGATACACTGACAGGATCAGTCGGGATCTGATGTTAATTAATGCTCTCCAGGTTTACATATTGAAATTGTTGGGAGTATAGCTACCATTCTCCTGATACATCCTGATGTTCACCAGAGCTGTCTAAAAATGTTTATTTTAGGAGATAAAACTTGAATCCTGTTTCTTCTGGGGGGTTTCCTCAAACTTACATAATTAGTTTATCATTTATTATTACAGACCAAGGCATTCAAAACAATCAATAAATAGCTTTGTGTTATAATAAAAAACAGTACATAGTCTTTGACCCTTATATTCACTTTTAGCTACAGACACAGAGGGTTAAAATAAGCCCCCTGAACTAACGTTAACTGTGACTGAAGACTAAAGCGTACTAAAGGCATGAATTTGATTTCTTAGGGTTTTATACATTCGACCAAATTAAGCTATCTTTTCCACTGTTGCTTAATCAAGAATGGCAAGCTTTTTTTTATACTTTTAATTAGCATCATCCACCTACCTACCGACACTACAGGCAGCCCTTTATTTTGGGATTCATTCCATATGTCTGTATTCCCATACACAAGCACAGCAGTGCCTGCCCTGCACTGTGTTATGCTGTCTGACGGCAATGTAAAGCACCAAAAACGTATATATATTTTCAGGCATGCCTTCTTTTAGGTGGATAAAATACATCTGGCTGTTGGCCTATTTAGAAGTACAACTCTTCCTCCCTGTCAGTGCTACGTAATGCTTCTCCACATAGGGGGAGAGCTGACAGTCATCTACAGGAACAACGCAGGTAATACAATGAGAATGGAGTACCACAGACAACCCCACACTAAAGTACCTGAAATATCACTTTAAATAGTGAAATAATAATTTTTATTTTATTTATTTATTTTTTTTTACAGTTAAAGCTCTCAGAAAAATGGAGGAACTTTAATATAGACCCTGTATTAAGATAGCGTTCCCTCTGCCTACAACCAGCTCTTCCGGTGGTGTGTCAAAATAATACACCCTTCAGATTTCACCTCAATCACTTCTGACACTGAGATGGGACCCACCACTGAAAACACTGTTAGCTCTCATAGTTAACTCCAGATTCCCCTAATAATGCAATTCAAACATGGAACATAACACTTACAGCACTGTATATTGTCTCTGTGTGCATCATCGCAAATGGCTAGTTCGTTTAGAGAAATTGCAATTTAAATATGCTGTTAAAGACAGTATATTTCACAACACAGCAGTAGCGGTGGGGCTAATGATAGAAATACAGTGTCAATGTCTTGACATGTGTCAGGGTGATGGTGACAGGGGCATCAGGAGCGTCACAGGTTTGAGTGGGACACACCGTGATGTCAGAGACAAACGTGTAGGAGGATAGAAAAGAAACAGCATGCCTGTTTTCACATATTTTTACTATAAAAAGAGGCTGCACAGTGTTTGGGAAGGTGATTGAAAGAGCTGAAGAAGTGGAAAAGACAAGAAAATGACAAGGGGAAATGTGGGGGGTGGATTGTGGGTAAAGCAGGCAGCAACACAGAACTATACGAACTGTGCTAGAATAGCTCTCCTATAGGTGAGTTGAGCTGTTTTGGTAAAGTTTTGTTCCAGCAAAATATTTCTTCAACATAGGAGCTTTAGATGGGGCAGACTTAGGAGTGCTTCCTATACTGGACGGTATTTACATGGAGACTTACTATTAAACTGCAAGATAAAAATACACTATATGGTCGTAGAAGTTTTATCTTTGGACTATCTGACTGCAGTTTTTAGCACTATGATGAGCCACACTGCTGCCCTTCTAATTTGAAATTTGAACATTTGAATTTGAAAATAGCCAATCCATGTAACCCTTTTCTAAATGTGGTGGTCAATAGTTGGAGCCAAATGATCTTCATGATACCAGATTATTTCTACCAGGATTAAATTTTCTTCTAATATCAGCCTCAGCCCACATTTTGTGCTTTCACTCAGGAGTAAAGCTGGTCAATACTGCTACTTCAACTTTTTTATCCTGCAGAACATCTCGAACCGGGCATTAAATCACTTAGATGACACCACAGACGACAACTACCAACAAATATATATCATATATGGACTAAATGACTCTGCATTTGTGTCTTTCTTTTCATCCAAATCACTTACCAATGTGGCTTCCATTCCCCCATTCAGGCACTCGCCCACATGATCACAAAACAGCTTTGGCAGCAGGCTACGATGCATAACATATCGTTCTACCATGAAAGGCACTTGCCCGTCCTCATCAGAAAAATGACCATATAACCCCTTAATGAGATCGAGTGTGCCTGTCAGTGATATGCTGCAACGTTCACAGTTTGGGAATGGTGATATTTGACGTTTTAGGCATGCTCGATCTAACTTCAGGATATTTGTGGACAGGACAGATCTGGGCTTGAGTAGAAATGAACAAACCACACGAAATAGTGAAACAAATAAAGAGCAGTTCTCCGTAAATCATCTTTCATTGGCCACATGATTAAAAGACACTCTAGCGTGCTGTATGCTGTATATATCTCTACAGTGTACCGTACTTTCCAGACTATAAGCCGCTACTTTTTCCCCATGCTTTGAACCCTGCGGCCTATACAACGGTGCGGCTAATTTATGGATTTTTACAGCTAACGGCCACTAGGGGACCTCCTCAATCTATGGATTGTACAGGTTACGTCCCTCACCTTTAACGCCTGGTTTATTATTATGCTTCTGCGTCGCGGCGACAGCGTAGCTACGTCGTCGACCCTACACCGTCATTGAGCATTCGGAGTTCTGCGTCGAGGGAACGCGTTGTTCTGTCGGTGGACGTCATCAACGTCAGTGATTCAGGTTTGTTATGCTAACAACCACATAGTCAGACAGGTGGCGGTGCTAACGGAGCTAACAGCTGTCTGTCAGTCTGACCGAGAAGTTTCTCACTTTACTTCGCTGTTAGTTCAATTAAATGACATTCATGTTGTCTTTAACTGTCCGTGCGAACCAGTCCGCAGCTTTGTGCGTCTGTTTGTGCGTCTCTGACTCTTGCGTGTTGACGTTTCCGTGGTCATAGGTTATGCAAATATGCAACTTGTTTGTTGAAATGTTAATAAAATGGAAGCTTCCCCAAACAGCAGTCTCTTTCCCGACAATCTCCTCTGTGCACGAGCCTTTACATATGGTAATTAAACGTTAAAACACCTGCGGCTTATAATCGGGTGCGGCTTGTATATGTACACATTTGTGTTTTTCCCTAAAATTGGCTGGTGCGGCTTATATTCAGGTGCGCCTTATAGTCCGGAAATTACGGTACTTTCAACAGTTTACTGGGCAGGCTAAGATTTGAACAGTACAGCATTACAGTAAAGCTGGGTGAATTAATGGTTTTCACGTTTCTGTGGAGATGGCACAGCACTGAAAAAGTTCTTCTGCTGGTAGTTCTGTGAGATAAAATAGTGAGAAAGTTAACACCGGTGGAAAGAGAAAAAGTATTAGAATTCCTCTTTAATGGATCATTTAAGTCTTCCTGACTTTAACGTTAAAATTCAAAATTAGAGAAGGAGCATGGTGACAGCATCTGTCACCAGCTGCTACAGAGAAGACTGACTTGCCTGAACAGTGTACCTGACAGCAGTTTTGCTCCATTGTACTTGTGTCACTCATACTGTACCCATCCACTGTCTCTCCGGAGGTCACTGGCTCTCAAGGCACAAGAGGAAACTTCTCTGGCGTATTTCTTCCAGCAATTGCGCAGTTTAGAGTTTTAGTCTCACGATAACAAAAGCAAACAACAGTGTTTTTTCCAACTTAACATTAGACACTTGTATAGCTATTCTTAGCAGTGCATACAGTAAAACCGCCCTATAAAAGGTTTACTAGAAATTAGGCCTGTTTTGGTTTTGTCTCGCATGCCATAATTGCCCTCCTGTCTCTGTATGCACCAGTTTGGGGCATGAAAACTTTAAATCCTTCCCCAACACTCTCCTCACGAGACTAAATGAAAAGATTCCCTTGTAAGGCCAAAAACTGTGCAATCTATTCGGGTCTGGGAGCATTCTTTCCTTTGGCATAATAATATGAAAGTGCCCTCGTGGGGTTTCTAGGCAACCTGCGCTTATGGGGATGGGATCAGACAGGGTCAAGTTGCACACACGCGTAGACACACATACACAAAGACGGTTAACCCCAACTATGGTCTATGATCTGACACACTGTTGAATGTCACACTAATACAACGGGACAGATTGCTACAACTGATAGCAGTAATAACATCAGCACTTTCATTCCTCAGACACCAGAGGAGCCTGAGACACCCCCTCCAAAAAGATGAAATTCAGCTGCATAAATAACTACATTGCTTCACCACAAGTCTGCTAAAGTGAACTCGTGGTCGTCTCAGTACTTAATGGTCTGCTATAAAAGGACCCGTAATTCTCATTTTCAAGACAAAAAACAGATGATAGCAGCGCCATACCTCCAAAGAGCTCAAATATCCCCAACGTCACGCCAAGAGAAATATCCAAATGCATTTTAAGCTTCCCAGTTCCATCGACAGTTAGTCAGCCGGCAGAGAGACAACAACCAGAGCTAACGAAAGGTTTTGGAGTGGAGCTCAGCTGTTCAACAGGCCAAAGAGACTGGAACTGGATCCTGCCTGAGTCTGGTTCAGCGAAGGGGATCATGTGGGTACCTGACACCGGTGCAGCGACAGCCAGCAAAACATCAGGAGCTGCTTAATAATGAATGAGCGAGGCCTGCAGAGAGGCACACACACGCACATACACCACATGGCTAATAGGGGAGTCATACTGACATAATTGGAGACAGGCTTACAGCGTGGTCAGGTAAATGTAGGGTATGACCATAATCAGTCGGAGCAACTTGACACATGTTTCTAACAAAGTATTCTGTGATCGCCCTGCAGCGCTCCACACTTTACACACAGCGGGCCACAAGTGTGTTTAGGACTAGTTTATCTTCAGACGGACTCTGTCTAGTCCCGTAAAACTTTCTTTTTTATTTTTAGTGCTGTGGTATTAAAAAAGAGTCAGGACTGAGGACATCGAGTGGGACGGAAAACCTGCAAGATCATTCAGTTACAACAAAGTGCTGTGTCCATAATAACAAGATTGGCGGGTGTTGTCATGGATGACCTAACTCCTACCACACCCATGTCAGAAACAGAATATGATTGGCTGAGATGTAGTCCTCGTGGCAAAGATGAGGGGAAAACCCAATCGGAGGCAAGCATCGGCCAACTGCAAGCAACAAAAGTAGAAACCAGGTTTTTCCTATGAACCATCAGCTGAGTCACATGGGAGCCGTAAAAGATATCAATAAACACTGAGGTTGAAACCAGGAGACAGGAGTGCATCCATATGAAAGCCACTGGTTTGACTGACTAGGTCATTGTCAAAACTCAGATTATCTCAATGCCGAACTGAAGAACTGAAATCCAAACAAATGGAACCACAGTGTCATGAAGTATGTGGCTGGTTACCCTGAGAAGTACCGAAGGATTTGTGCAAAACATAACATTCAGGGATTTTCCAAAATTTTGCAACACACTGAGGAAGCGCAAGGTTCACCGCGGAGAACCACATATTTAAACATCATTACAGCAAACTTGGTTATGCATTGAAATTACAAATATATTGCTTAGACACAGCTAAAGAACATCCATAGGCCCAGTCCAGGGTTTTTTAATGCCTAACCCAATAGCTGACATGACAGCTCCCCAAAAAGTAAAGCCAAAACGTCTCGATCATGCCCTACTATCTACTATATCACTATATGACAATTTTTTTTTCCCAAGGATGGTTTCTGTGACTTTAAGTAGTTATTATAATGCTGATGAATGTTCAAGTCAAGAAATGTCATGATTGACAGCAGGTCCCTGCTCATGATTCAGTCTGGTATCAGCTTCACATGGTCCATCTTTATACAGTTTATGGCTTAGTCATATCGTTATATAACAAATGTTTTCCTCACCATACACCAAAACATTGGCACTATCAGAAACTAGAGCTAATGAAGCTTCTGGATGAGTGGAAAAACATCTTCAACTCATCAACACTACATTTCTACCTGTTACCATCAAGGTATTCTAAACTCCCAGTTGTTTTAGTGGAAGTGCTCAAACTCAGTTTGAGTTCTCAATAAAACAGCAAGACCTCAACTTCTCTTAATGAGAAAGCTCCATAAAAACAACAGCTGAGCACTTTGGTTTGGAGTGTGAACATTACAAATGTCAAAAATCTACCCGACCATTGAACTTCACTAGAAGTTTAAAACCCACATCAAACACAAAGACTGGACAGAGTCAACATATGGCTCAAACAAGCGTGTCTCTCTGAGAGGGGACTGAGGATTCTGACATTGACATTGAATTTGTTTTTATGTAATTTCATACAAGCTCTTTTTCAACCCTTCCATGTTATTTAAACGTTTTTTGTCTTCATTTTGCCTGTTTTCTCCTGTTCTTTTTTTATTTTGACTAATCTTGTTGATCTTGACACTGATAAAAACTTGGGACACTGCAATAAAGTATTGTATCATCAGCCTCTATTGCTTTTCCAGCATTGTCCTGAATATTGTGGCCAAAGGTTTAAAGTTAGTGATAAATTCTTGGGAAATCTGTGTCATCAGTTTCCAGCTTGGACTTCAGGCATGAGGCCAAAACAGGCCTTTGAAGCAGATTCCCGACAGCAGCAGGAGCTCTTAACCCTCAGCATCATCGCCTGATCTTCTCCTGTCAATCACACGGAGAATGACCTCACTGGCATTTATGTCAGGCAGCTCCTTCAGTTAGATGAAGTGCTGTGGAAATGGCATTGGCCCAGTTATGGACCACCTTTACATGTCAGCGAGACTGGGCTACTACAGAACCACGATCCATACTCACAAATTTATAGCCAGCTGTGGGTCTATCCATCTCCGCCCACGGGCACCTACAATGTAAATCCATGACGTCATATCCAACGCCGGGATCATAAATAAACCATGAACGGATGCTTGGTTTAGACATCACGTTTTGACACATGAGTGACCTGATATGAAGGGCCACACACAAAATGGCTGAGAAGAAGCGAGCAGAGAGGGAGGGGAGGAGGGCGTAATAGCAGCAATTCCTTGCGAGTCAACTCTACAGCTGTTTGACATTAGGAGGGAGTGGGAGTAAATTAGGTGGGCTGGGTCCGTGTTGTGTGTGGGTTCAGGGGAGTAGGGAAGAGTAAGATTCAGGGGCGGAGGATAGGTCCACTGCCCAGATCTAAGCCAAGGAACACAGGCACCACTTCAGGGCAGGGTGGAATTTTTCAAGGCGTTTTCCTCCGACTGTTTTTCCACCACCGAACCAAAGGCACACGCAGGGCAAATGGGATACACATGGGGTCAATGTGATAAGTAAATAGCGGCTGCAAAAATCGCAAGGTATGCAAGAAAAGCTCCACATGTGCCCACCGAGCCAACATGTGGCACTTCAAAAAACCATTTCAGTGCTATTTTTTCCACTTGGGGCACGAAAAGTAAACACGTGTGAGAGTTTTCTGGGTAATTAGTCTGGAAAAGAGTCTGCCATGTCTCATTTGAGATATACAGAATATCCTCAGAAATAAATACCTAGAAAGTGTGATTTCAAAATGAGATATTCATCGTTTAAAGGGTGTAACATTAACTGTTGAGGTTAAATCCAACAGAAGACATAGAAATAACAAAAGTATAATGAGTAAAATGAGACGGAAAAACATTGTCAAAGATTTAAAGATAGATGTATGACAAGATCTGAAACAAGTCATCAATTATCTGTTATTCAATCCACAGAAAATGATTCAAATATATTCATTGTAAACGATGGATTAAAAAACTTTTTTTTATTAAAAGACAAATTTTTCAACCTCATGTCATCAGAGTCAAACAATACAGAGAGTTACTTCCTCCTAAAAAAAACTCCTCTGATTAGGCACTAATTCAGCACAGACTGGAAAGAGGGGGAGGGAGCAATTATTTAGAAGTGGAGAAGACAGACAGGTTCACTTGTTCAGATAAAATAGTTCCATCTTGGTTGGATGAATCTATTTGCTCCGGTCTTGGACTTCGTTCCTTTAGTTTTTCCTGTCACAAAAATCATTATTAGTTGCAGCGTTATGCAACAGAAGTTACTTTTCAAACATGTTCTGTAGGACTTAAAGGAAAATGTTACTGAAAGCAAAGTTAGAAGCCTGACTGAAAATGATCAACCTCAACAGTTTAGAGAGCATAATGGCAGTTTGTTTTCCCTTTTCAAACACCTCCACTGAGTTGCTCTTGCTGCTGAATGAAGCTGGATGATTCATGAGGCACACCGTAGTAGTGAGGAAACAGGACACCACAACAGAGAAGGAGTAGTAAGTCCTCAAGACTCCCTAAGGTGCTCTCAACAGCATCAAGACTTCTCCAAGAGGAGGAGGAGGTATTGACCTTTTCGTCTTCTTGCAATCACACCGCAAACAAACTCACAGAAGTACTGAAGCCTCCATTTCCTCTCATGATCTCCCTAATGAACCATAACAAGTGCCACAGAGCAAATGCAGTAGATGGCAGTGACAGCAAAGCCAGTTAAACAGACTGAAGCCCATGACCTGCATCCAATTAGCAGATGGAGATGGGAAGAAAAGAGGAGAGTGAAGAAAAAGAGGTCAACGTAAGAGAAGCTCCACACTGACGCTCTAACTCAACCAGTCTGATATTGATTTATCTCCCAGCCTTGGGCCCCAGAGTGGCTGCCATATTGGGCCCACCTACGCAAAAATTTATACCTCCACTCTCCTAATTGAGTCCCCATTCTGAACAGAGAGCCTCCACTGAGTCATGAGCCTGATCACAGTGATGTGTCAACAGTTACCCACGATAAAGCAGCGTCAAAGAAGTACACGTGACGCATGTGCAGCGTCCAGAGGAAACAAGAAAGCGATAAGTTTTCATGGGTGCTGCATCATGTCGTGGTCTAACATTGTTTTATGTGTATGTCAAAGCTCAGCCACTGAAGAAACTTTGGGTTACAAATGACCAAACTTTTTTTTTTTTTCATTTCATTGTTTGAATGAATGCTAAAATAAACAGCTGGAGGTTCTTTAAACAATTTTGACACAACTTTTTGATTGCGGTTGTTTGGAAGCCAGAAAAACTGCCTCTTTGATTGACGTCGGAGACAGGCAGCTGGCTCAGTGCGGAGGAAGATGTTGTCTGTACTCCTCTAGAGGTCAAAGGTCATAAAACTCATAGGTTGCAGCCAGGGCCACCACTGTTGACGGAGCCTTGCAAGTGTAGAAATTTACTTGACTTGTGACAGGGCATCCTTGCTTATATCTGTTTTTGCTGAGAGTTTGATACCGAAGGAATTTTCACAAAGGTGTCTTAAAGTGGCACCAGTAGTGAGTCAGAGGCTGAAAATGGTATTCAGTACAAAGAAATCATGTTATAAGAGAGCCATGTCCAAATTTCAGTTAAGTCTGTGGAACTATACTTGAGCAGATGTCTCACTATGTGATTATGTATAAGTGGTTTGAGAGGTTTAGAAGCATGCTGGCCCTGAAGAAGATGTGTTAGCAGCTTGATTGCTACGTTCAACAAGCTGTCTTAGCCTTTGGGTCTAATAAGTACATAAATAAACAATGGTGTTAAATGCTTCAATCATATATTCACAAGAAAAATACCCGTGTGATTGTCTCTCAGTCCAAAGAGGCTACTGTTGTCTGTGTGTTTTTAATGCTAAAATTAGCTGATAAAGGGTCAGGGTCTGTGAGCTTTGTGCTACTTGGTTAACAACCAAACAACAGTCTGTCCAGTCTCCAGTCATGTGCAATGACTGCACAGGGTACAAAGATAGGTAACCCGTAAATGTATTCATACGGGCTGAATGGGACTATTGGATGGACTTATTTGAGACCTGCAACAGTCACAGATACGTTACAGGACGTTAGATTTTCTGCAAAAATAACAAAAAATGCTTCCAGAATAACTTAACAGCGTTATATTAATAAGCAAAAACTGTGACACTGCTGTGCTCCCATAAGAAAATGCAATTAGTGGGCATCTGGATCAAAACATTGACAGAGGACAGGCCGAACTGTGTGAGAAATAGCTTCTGGAGAACTCCAGGCTCGTGGGAGGAGACCCAAAATGACCTGGCCCTGACTTTAACAAGGCCACACAGACACAAAGAGGAGGGTTGGGAAAATATCAACAGCCAAAGAAAGAAACTACCTCATTCTGAAGAAAGGATCTCCTAATGGAAAATGACAGATATTTGGCAAGCACGAGTCTTGAAAGTGAATCTATAAACTATACAGGATGGCTCTGACTGTCTTTGATGAGCAAAAGAAGTCTGAATGTTTTGTATGAGAACGCTATTTTGAAGGCAATGTTTTGGCACGGGGGAACTCAAAAACCAGACTCGCATGGAGCAAAGTGCAGCTTCGCGTTTCCAACTTTAGCTGCGGTCACAGAGTTCAGTCGCACCCTCGGTGATAGTCACTACTCATCAGGCTACACTGGCAAGGCGTTGTCTTAATTTCACAGACAATGAATGTGGGTGTGAGACTGACAAGATGATCATTTTTACAGTGGAAACCCTATGATTCCTTGTCCATGAAAAGCCTAATTAAACAGTGTGACAACACAGTGAGGGCCACACCTGCATGTGTGGTTTATGGTCACCACGCCGCGCCCTCCTCAGCTGTTCACCAGGCAGACGAGAGGAGAATGCATGGCAGAGAGTAATTGCCAGTCATGTATCATTAGATAGAAGCGCTAAACAGATGTTTATGGGAAGTGGTTGTCACAGCTTGTCATCTAGTATGAGGCATGGAGCTCTTTTTTTCTAATGCCACTGATGCTAAGCCTTAATTTGCCTGTAGGACTGACAAAAGCAGCTTAGCATATTATTAGACCAAAATGGCTCCCGAAACATTGTAAAACTCGTGTGACGTAATCAGCGACCAAATGTTGGATGCAAGACAAGAACAGAGCAAGACACTGAGGATGTTACAGCTACTTCTTGATGTATTCTGTGTTTTTGGCAACTTTATTAACCTACATGTCCTCAGATCATCCATCACAGCATTCGTTCCTCCTCAAAGACTCAAAAATGCTGCATTCGTAAGTCTATGAACACTTAGGTATGTTGATAAAACATGAGTAGGTGCAGGGCCCTGGGGCAGAGTCTGATGAAGAGGATACAGTGATCCAAAATTACTATCATAATAAGCTGAAAGCTCTAGAAGCCTAGAAAGACAGCTGCTGGCTCTCTGAGGCAATACTTCAATGCTGAATGGCTAAAATCAGCATCCAAGTTCACAGTGACAAAAGAGAGGCAAAGTCCCTCCAGTCCACCAGCATGGGACCTAATTCTTAAAAAATGTATATCAATCGAATCATTTCATGCTAAATTACCAATTGAAAAGATCATTTTTAAACTTGAGAGAGTCTCAGTTTGTCATTTTAACTGTAAGTAAAGAACCGTGTCAACATGTAATTAGACTACATGCCCAACTGTTGCACAAGTAACCTAGTTTCCTGGAAGGCCAAAGATATACTTGCGTTCGGGTACGCATGAGGGGTTGCTTGCCTATCCTATGTCCATATGGAGCGCAGGTTGTGTACATCCTTTGAAATTAATGCTACGCGTGCACAAATTGCAATAAGCACATGAACAGCTAGAAAAATATAGGACCAGTATGGGGATGTGACGGGGTCAGGAGCCAGGAAAGTCAGCGGCGGCAGCAGCAGCAACGAACAAGCTAACATGTAACATGCAGTGGTATCCCCCGGAACACTCAATGAAAAGGCAAGTCCGAAACAATTACATTCACTACGTAGCCAGGTTGTCAACACAAACATGTGGTTCAACAGCAAGGCCTTGCAGTCGTCGAAACCCGTAATTGAAACTTGTACTTTACAGAACTTGCTGATTATTTTTTCCCGTAACTCCAGCTGTCAGTATGTCCAAACTTACTGTGAGTTTCACTTTAGTAACAATCTTTTCTCTGCCGAGGTGATGGCCATATTGGTGTTGGTGAAGTATATTGAGCGAGATGATGTAGTTCACTGAGCAGTACTTTACTATATAAACTGATAAAAATCATATGTAATGTAAATATTTGTCTCTTGCCATTAAACACCATTCATACTTTAGTAAGATTGTCAGATGAGGGAATTTGCCTCTCTGCGCAAACATGCTACTACCAAGTATAATATTTACCATGTCCTCCAGAAAAGTTGTCAAGAAAAACAAACACGTGAACTTCTGAGTCTGGAGGATTCATCCTCTGGGGAACATGAATCTTCTGTACAAAAGTTCAAGTACTTCTGTCCCAGCATGTCGGTCTGTCTATAAACAATGAGCAAGACACAGGAACAGAACGTGCATGTATATATAACTCTGCACCCTGTTCTGTGATGCTGTTTGTCATATAATTATATAGTAACAGCATGACATACACGGCCACAGAAACGCTTCTGGTTCATGTGTCACACTTGCTGTTCAGTTCCTGTTAACATTCGGAGCCCTTACACATATTTTCCACTAATACATTTAGACTTACACACAGGAAATGCTGGTTTAAGGTCCAGTGTGGAGGATTTAGGAGTATACTTGGCAGAACTGGACTATGATATTTAAAATAATGTTTTTTATGTGTAAATGATCTGCTGAAACTTATATTTTAGAGATAAGATGCACAGATGTGAGCCATATGCACTCACACATATTGACACACTATACATTCGTGAACTCAGACTTAGAAAGTGTGCACGTGTTCAAACACTACCAACTAATGTCAAATACACACACATAGATTACATATGGGAAAACGTAATGACACATCTCTTTTGTCATCTTCAACCATCTCTCTCTCTCAAACACACGCACACGTTCACATTTATCCTCCACCACATCACACACGCGGCAGCCTGCAGTGAAGACATGTGGTAGCCGTGTCCTGATCGTAACCGTCAGCTTCACTGTAATCTTTGTTGTTTTCCACAGACTCAGCTGCCATCACTCCCACACAAACCAGATCAGCCTGCTCCAAACTGTTTCAGCCACGATGGAGTTTGGATCCAGCATGACTCAGAACAAAAACACAAGACATTTTCCGATGGAGACCACTGAACAGTAGCCCGAGCGGACCTTGCGTATTTATATTGATAGCATCAGCTGACAAGTGCAAGTTCCCACAAGGGGGTGATTTAAAATGTGAATGCTCAGCTGATATAAAGAAATTGTAAAAGTCAGTTACGAATGGTGAAATGTTTTCATACATATTAGAACTACATAGGACTTAAGCATCATTGTGTTCACTAGGTTAACAGAGACCAACTAAGTTCTAAATTGTAGAATCTTTCAGCTCATTGTTTGGGTTTTAGGGCCCGCAACTTTCTTGTTTTGTTTCACCCTCAGTGCTTACATAATTTCCAGCTGATGCAAGCAGGTGCTCCTAGCATAAAAGCTCTGGCGAACCCATGCTGCTCAGGGGTGGGGGATCTGATGAAATGTTTTAACTATCGTCAGATTTGAAACGGACAGTGAATGTTTCTATTTCCTCCTGCATTCATCAAACTGCTTATTTTGACCCATGTCACTTTATCGATACGTTTATGTTGCTTGGATAAAATCTTCCAATCGCCCACCCGTAGGCTACTGTTTCCATGTCCAGTACTAAACAGCAGACAGACACAATTAGCGAGTAGCTGATGAACACAGTGGAACCAGAAAATTTACCACAGGAGTTGTTGGCAACTAAAAACAGAGATTAAAGAGAATGAATATTGGACTTACACCAGTCAGGCAGCCAGAAATGGTGACTCCAAATGAATGCTACTGGATGTGCAAATAGTCAATTGTTTGCTATACATTTTTCCATAACCAACTTTAATTGTTGTGCTTACAGCTTGTAGTGCTGCCCCCTTGTGCCCCAAAACTAATACTAACTAACTAACTCAATCTCCTTTAAAATGGTTCCATTTTTGCTAAAACACTAAAGTAATTCAGTCATGTTTCGATCACATTGCACAACTTGGACGATTTAAAAATGATGTCCAATGAACTGTGTTTTGTATCACTTTATAATGTTTTTACAACATTTGTCAAAATATTTATTTTCCCAAATGTAATCTTTTTAATTGCATTACTCTATCACACCACACACAGCTTGTTAGTCTGTACATTTCAGCATATAGTTTAGTTGAATTGTGTATGACTTGGCACTTTTTTGTGCTTCATCTGACTATTTTTTGGCAACGGTGACATTGTAATTTTAAAAATCAAAAACTTCTTGAATTTAAAGAAACATCACTGTCCATCCAGTTTTTAAAAGTTTTGTGAGACTCTGGTTGTTCAGATGATAAATACTGTATCCTTTTTAAATAAAGAGGCTTTTAGGTCAGACTGCCTCTTTAGAAAATCATTAAGATTTCTGTCATTAAAAAAATAAAAAATAAAAAGCAGACTTGGACGTTGATCAAGAACAGTTTTATGAGAAAAAGGGGCTTTGACATCAGTAAAGTTGCCACCCATTCAAATGCGGGAGTTTGAAAGCGCTGCCTGCACCTTGCAGCATGCAACAACTGCATTGCTGACTGGAAAACACTCTCTAGTGAACAACTGCATTGCTCTTGAAGAAGTTTGAAGGACGTGACAGGGAAGTCTTGTGATTCTCCGTAAGTTTCCTATTTAAATCACATGCAGCATGACCGAGTCATGCTTAAGTTATCTGAACAACTTTCATGTCAAACTTTCTCACGGCGTCTTTCCAAGAAGTTGAGATTAGACTGATTTGGTTGTCAAACTCACCCGTTCTCTTGGTCAGTGACTGAAAGTAGTGTTCCCAGGAGGGTTCATCGTTACAGCTCGTGGTTCTTGTCCTCTTCACTGCAAACCGTCTGTCTCTGTCCTCTCTCTCACTCTCTCTAACTCTGTCTCTGTCTCCTGTCTTGGAGCCCCAGCTGGGCCAACCACCACCAAAGCCTGCTGGAGTACGACTGCTCAGAGTCTAAACATGACCGGCCTTAAAGGTTTTTCTTGGGGAGAAAAAGCCCACATCCCACTGTCAGTCAAGCAGCCGAGCATAGTTTCAGCTGGGCCGCCATCCAAACAGACATGAAACTATTCTATTTCGGTCTGCCATATGAGCAGTGGTGCTGTTCAGAGGGGGGGGGGGGACTCTGTGGTGGAGCATGTAATTGCAGAGTGACCAGTTATGGCAAGATGTAATTGCAGACCTCATCAGATGGAGAGAAACTGCCAACAAGACAAGGTAAAGGACTTTTAAATAAGTTAAAAAAGAGGAAAAAAAGGAAAGAAACAACACAGACCACATAAATAAATGAGGAGCTGGGTTCCAGATGTGGCAGCAAAGGGAGGGAGGGGAGCAGAAAAAAGAGAGGGAGAGACAGAAAAGAGGGCTAGATGAAGGAACTGCCATGGCAGCAGAATGAATTCCCATTTCTGACACGCTGAAAGGGTGTTTACCTTCCCAGGAACAGTCGCACAAGATGGAGAGGGGGATTGGGGAAGGTGAGAGGATGTCGGGCCAGCCTTGTGTTGTTTCTGGACCTTTACCATGTATGCTCCTGAGTGTCTGGTTTCACATCAGCCTTGGAAATGACTACCTTATGGAAAAATTGGGAGCTTTAAAAGTGAGGAAGGAAAGTGAAAATATAAACGTCAGTCGGCTGGTTCCCATTACGAACGAGACTCAGCTCGTCTCTGTTGCTACGTATTCTTGAGTGAATAATTACCATGTGATCATGTGAAGGGGGCGGCTCCACACACACTCCCATGTGCACATAAGGGCCTGTTACACCATATAGAGTCAATAAATATTAGCTTTAGCTTAGATCTGAATGTAAACAGCTAATTTCCTCAGAAATTTTACCTCATTTCCTGGTAAACGCAACAGGGGAGTGCTCATTGAGGCACCTTTAGTTGCACGTTGCTATGTGCAATTCTGGGTAATTCTCAGCTAGACCGCATTTTTTAAAGAACTCGTTACCCAGTTTGGGAAACACGCATATCTGCTTTCTTGCCAAGACGTACGTGAGGGGATTGTTACGACTTTCAAGTTTGTACGCTTAAAATTAAGCTAGAGCCAGGAGAAAGTTAGCTTAGCTTAGCATAAAGATGGGAAGCATCTAGCCCAGCTCGGGCACTGTCACACCGCGGTGAGGGCTGTCCTGTTTGGGGTTTTTTGTCTTGTGAATTTCATGTTTTATTTTTAAAAGTAACTCTCCTCTCGTTTCAGGTCACTTGCCCTTCCTCTCGTGTCACCGGTCTGACGTCTCCCCTAATCCCTGATTGTTTCCACCTGTGCTCCCTTCCTTGGTGTATATATTGTCTTTGTCTTCCCGTCTCGTCGCCAGAGTTTTTCGTCCTGTCGTGTACCTCCAGCCCCGTAGCACAGCCTTGCCACAGTTATCGTGAAGTATTACCTTGCTTCATTTTCTGTTATTTTTTGTATTCCTCTGATGAAGAGTGATTTTGATTTTGCTAAAGTTTTGGTCAGCTTGTTCTTTTGAGAAGCCAGTTAATTTCATAGTGCCTGTGAGTTTTTCCTTCTTCGGGAGGGTTTTGATTTGTAATTTTTTTTTAGCTCTGTGTAGCATAGTTCTGTTAGCCTTTTGCTTTATCCTCCTTGAGAGCGATTTTCGTTTGTTTAACATTTCATAGCTTATTTTTCTATTCAGATCAGTGCAGATATAGCCTTTTGTGTATTCCTCCCTCGGGCGCGATTTTCTGTTTTATTTTTTGTGCTTGTGCCACGTTTGCTCATTTCTTTAGTCTCTCGTCTGTGCAGACGAGTTAAGTGTTCATAGCCTGTTGAGTTGTCACTCTATCCGAAGTCGATACTGAGAGTTTTCAGAATAAAAGCTTGCATTTACTGTTTTGTCTGCATCTGAGTCCTCATTTTGCCTAGGCCTGACAGGCACAAAGTTAACAAAATTGGCACCTCTTCAGCTTAATTAAGTCTATCTTGTTAAATGTACAGGCCTACTTAAAACATTGGCAAAGTCCAGCTAGTTGTATCTTCATGCTTACAGTCTTTATGCTAAGCTAAGCTAACTGCTGGGTATGATAGATTTTTGCCTTCAGATAAGGTTGTGTTCATGAGAGGAGTCCAAATAAACACCTCCCACTTGTGGAATTCACAACAATTCTTTAAAAGTGCACTTGTTGTGACACATTAGCTGACATTTTTACAAGAGGGGAGCCCAAGGAAGTTAATCATTCAGTGGGTGGTAAGTCAGTATACTGTTTTTGTCTGTAGCGTTTTCTTTTCAATTGTATAGTTTGTCTGTGACAAATTCCCAATGACCTCATCCTTTATATACCTTTTATATTTTCCATATCAGATATCCTGCATGCTAGCTTGCTGAAGTGTTAGCCCCGGTTGCTTCTAGATGCCGTTGCCTAACAGCAGAGTTATCATGACATAACCACTTGAACACCAAGCATTTCATACTAGCCTCAGTCTTAAGTTACGGCCAAGCTCACAAGTTGTCTGTCACAGATTTTACAACATACGGCGATCTAAAGTTAGCATGAATCGGCTATTGAAGTGCTATTTGCTTGGACATAGTTTCACATTTACTGTAAAAACAGGCAGTTGGGAGGATACTGACCGACGATTTAGTAGCCAATAGCACTAAATGTGTGGTACAACAGTGAACACAGAGGAGAGTGGGGTAATTTGTGCCAAGTGGCAAGTAGTGCCACCCCTGTTATCTAGAAAACCATAGAAGAAGTAGGTCATGTGACCACATATTTTTGAAGAGGCATCCATTTCACTCATTCTGCAAAGAAGGGAGACACATGGCTTGAGAGGTAAGCACATTTAAGTTCAAAAAACAATTGTTTGCCCTCCAAATTAAAATTTCTATGATTAAGGTTTTTTGATTGCTGTGTTTGAACAATTATAGACAACTTTGAAAACAGTTCACACATGTTTTAATGCTTTAGCATGCTACACCATGAGTCTATACAGTTAACATGATGCTAGCTCAAAACAGCTGGGGGATGCATTTTTTTCAAAATGGTGGGCTTGGGGTGATTTGTGCCAAAGGGCTTGGGATAAAACTATGTCATATTCTTAATTATAGACCAAAATCCATCATGCCATGCAAATACAAATGGAAGACAGACAGGGTTTCAGCTCCTCTTGAGGAGTTGGAAAGAGCAGTGAAAGAGTTGCAACAGGGGAAGGCCATACGTCAGGTTGGAAAGGAGATGAAGATCTGCAGGATGACCATAAAAAGATATATGAATAAGAAAAAAATAGGAGAAGTAACAAAGCCAGGCTATGAAAGAACATCAGTTGCCAAACAAGTATTTAATGAGAACATGGAGAAAGAGCTAGCTGACCATATTAAGACACTAGCAGCAATGTTTCAAAGCATAGGTGTCGTGAAATGCTGTGAACTGGCTTTTGAGTTCGGGTTAGGTGTTCATGTGATGGTATAGGCCTTGTTATAGAAAAGTGTCCTTTGATGTTGTTAAAACTTTAAATAAACGTTAAGTAAGTAATTTTGTATTGAATTTGTCCTGCTTGTATATAGCATTATCACTTGTGAGATTAAAATGATCTGTTTTACTTCAATTATCAATGGCACAATTTACCCCCCATCGGGGGCAAGTTGTGCCACAAAACCACTTTTTTTCCTAAAGCTATATTTCTCAAACAGTTTATTTAAGATCCAAAGTGATTGTTCCTAGGGATGCACAATATCCTAAACTGTACATATTTTAGTTGGAGGCATTACTGTAATCCCCTTGCTTTAAAGGCACTTTAAGTAAAAATTGGCACAAATTACCCCACTCTCCCCTACTGAGGTAGCTTTCTGAAACCTTACGGATATTGCCCAACAGAGCAGTACCTCCATTATTCGTGGGGAGCATTGTAGACAAATTATATTTTGATCCTGCTTGAATTGTGCCATGAATTATGATGTTTGTCAATATGAAATTAGATTTTTTTTCAAGGCAATAAAGTCACCTTTTGTTGCACATAAAGTAAAATACCATCTAGTTTTGTGTTAAACCACTCAATGAACTACATCGTCCCACTCAACACCTGCGCTCACAAACCAATCGTTTAAGTTGGTTGAAATCACAGAGGTATTAGTTTCTTACAAAAGCTGATGGATGGAGATTTGTCTTAGAGTGAGAGATTCATTGTTTCAGAAAGAGTAAATGCTGAATGTGAGAAGCCAGGGCATCAGCGGCTAGCCCGGACATGACATCAGTACTCAGGCTCTCTATTTCCCAAAATGTTGAGCTTGTCCTCCAAACATTAAAAAGAAGCGTCTACCAAAGCCTCAGGTTTTGAAATTGGTTTGTGGTGCAGGATTCTCGGAAATCGACCCGCGGCACGTCTTCTCCCTGGAGATGGGGGCTTGCTTCTTGGTTTCTCTTATATGAACCATCTAATTTCCAACTGGAAGGGCCCCCTTCGAAGCAGCTGTGTGTCATTAGGACTGCTATTCTCATTGGCAAAGTGGGATTGTTAGATTACTGCTGAGAAAGAAGCTCAAAACCAAACCGACCTACGAATCACTCCTCAACCTCCCGTCCCCCTCAATTATCAGAATATAAAGAGGGGTTTTTTAAATTTTTTTCCCTCCTCAGTCATGCAGGAAAGTTTCCATGTGGATCCTGATTTTTCGCCCGACAGACAGACAGTGAGACAGACGGAGCATGAGTGGAAAGACTGTAAAAACAACTGACAGATGAGGCTTTTAAGACTTCAGGGGGAATAGAGCACAAATCCCTTTACTGTTTATACTCCGATAGATTAGGTTCACATATTTTCATACACATCCTCTCATCTGGGAGCTAATAAGTCATCCCGTTGAACAAATGTTTTTTTTAATCAATCATGTATTGCTTCAAGTAGCATGGGCACTGCATGTCTGGTGTCGATTGTTCCCATTTTTTTTCACCTTTTCCTTGCATGTCCTCTTAACAAAATAAAATGTTTTACAAAAAACACTTTTCTTTCTTTCCCTTCTCTGGCAGCTCTTTTGTGCTCCGGTGTGATGCACACATTTGCTCCGATGCACATTTGGCATTCATCCGTGCAACCAAATAGGATCAACTGTATCCTGTTATTTCGATTTTGCCCTCATTCAATGGGCTCATTATCCCCTCAATTTAGAAACCTACATCCCATATTTGTCATCTAAAAAAATGAAGGGCCTTTATTTATCCTCTTTTCAAGTACTTCTTTAGCTCTCTGAGATTTGTCTGGAAACACTGCACCTTTAATACTTCACAAACCACTGGCAGTACACACAGGGTAATACATGTTATTGAGGGCTGAAAATCAACATTAAAATGTAATTATGTATTTGCATGATATTCATCCGCTCCACTTAGTGCAATTTAAGCGACTCAATGATCCATGACATAGTGCACATTATTTCATTCAGACTCTACAGAAGAGCTGCCCGGTACAACCAGTCCTCCACTGGTGGCTGGCTGGACCAAAATAGGGTCTGTGCCTTGTTGAAGCCCCCCCTCAGTGGTTAGGGTTAGGGTTAGGGATACTGGAGGAAAAGTAAAGATATCATGCTAAAAGATTACTTGAAAGGTAAAAAGGGAAAGTCACCCATACATGTAGTATTTGAGTAAAGGTCTTAAAGTATCAGATATTGATTGTACTGAAGTATCAGACCTATTTTACTGGCAATAGTAACATTTATTTTGTATGTATGTACTGTGTCAGTCAATTGAATATTGTGTCCAATATTCATCATTTTTCAGAATCAGTGTTTTTCTATCCTATTGTCAAAAAAATAGTATCAATTCATAATCTTTTAGTTGGCCTCTGATGCAGCTTGTAATCAGCAAATTAGCAAGTTGTAAGGTTATTTAATAAATGCAATGGAGTAAATAAGTAAGTACAATATTTGTCTCCAAAATGTAGTGGAGTGGAAGTGTACAGTAGCAGAAAATGGAAGCTTAACTACTTAAAAACTACTTACTTAAACTAAAAGTGCAAGTACCTCAAAATTGTACTTTCCATCTCATTACTGTTTCTGCGGTCAGTCATGTGATCTTTTCAAGGCAATTAACAATTTCTTGTTAAACCACACATTCTTGTTAAGTGGCGTTAGTCGATGTCTTCCACTCATGATACACCTACAGGAGTGTTTTACACCTCATTGGTGTTCAAACAGCCCTAAATGATGCTGTTTAAACACCATCAAGCGAACAGAACCAGTGCATGATGTTATCGCTTTTTATTCCATCTTTGGTTTTTTTTCACCGTTTTTTTCTCAGGGTTCAGATATTTCTTCTTCTTTTGGTTTATCATTTGTACGAAAAAGAAAACATGTAAATCTTCAGACCATCTGATGAGCTGGTTAATGAAAAGTTCACACTTTTTATGCTTTTTGCAGCCGGAGTCAGCGTTACTGTACAAAGATCTGTATTTTCTGCTCCTTACATTTTCAAAACAGGCTCGTTACTTTGGTCTTAATGCATTGGAGGGGAATTGATTATTGATTCCGGCCCTTACCTTGATGTTCTGGTGCGTTTAAGATCAGCTCAGACAAATTGTACTGATCCTACCTTTAAGTTTAACAGTCTTTTGGTTATGTTAAGATGCCTTGAGGTTCAATTAGCTTTGCACAGAAAGGGCCACTAGAAATGTTCTTCAGAGGGAGACTCTTTACTTTTATACTTTGAGTACATTTCAGAGTCTGTACTTTATAACTTCTACTTGAGTAAAGAAGTTGAATCAGTATTTTTACTGTCCTTTTTTTTTTTTCTTTTACTACAGTGTCTGTTCTTCTACTTGAGTGAAGAATGTGTGTTCTTTTGCCACCTCTGCCTGTGAGACTCTGCAGAGCTCCACTGAAACTTTTGTCAAGATAATGATGTTGCCACCTATTGGAGTGCTGCTGTAAAAACACCAGAACCCCAAAATGTGCAGTGCCCTGCATGAGAGTGAACATTCGATGACTGAAAATGTAAAACAGCTTGAAGAATGTCTTTTCATATCTTAAATAAGAGAATACATGTTTGTTTCTTTTTCCAGTCGAACTCAAAAATGTGTTGATGTCTTCGCCAGTCTTCCGTGTGTTTGCAATAAAGATTTATAAATGACTGGAAATACACACTGATTCCGGTGTGCATTTACCTTCCGATGGATCTATAAAAGAACAAGTCTGACTGCAGGTTTGTCTGCCTTTTATTAAGCAATTACCCATGCAGTATTTTTCTCGTATCATCGTGTATCTCAACATATCCATGCCACTGTGGTGTGAGTCAGAAAATACTCCCAATGAAACCTGCAGGCGGTCGCTGCATACAAAGTGACCGACAGTAGTGTGTATGAATGCGGATTGATTTTTTTAATAACTGGCCAAATTATCGATGTGTGCTACAAATTTTCAGGATGTGAGTGTGTCTCCGTCGGTGGGAAATGTTTTACAAATCACTCTGTTCGTGTGAGGTTCACTAATGCCATTGTCACTTATAATTTATGGACATTGTAAATCAATATTCCAGCAGTTTAACATACAAATATAATCTTCTCATAGTATAATCATCCTCTCGCTCGGTCTTTCTACACCTCAATGCTTAAAAACCTTTGAAGAACAACACAAGTACCCCAAACCCGAGTGTATCTAAAATACATTTTAATCTTGCTGAAATTTGTTTTCACAATATCGTTTACAATATTAATCTGTCTTCGTTCTCTTCGTCCTCGCTCGGGTCTTCTTTATCGTCTCGAAACAGAACTGTACAATCATGTTCATGTAAATTGTTCTACATCAAGGCACAAGACAACAGCCGTTGTGGGGGGGCCTTGGGTAGGCTGATCTTTAATGGCGTCCCTCTGGCACACAGGAAAACAGGGTACCCTCGGGAAAGAAAGGGAATCGTGGAAAATGTAGGAATATGGAGGTGGGTTGCATGGAAGAAATGTGCTCTAACGAGATGAAAGGAGGAGAAAAATAAGGTGATAACCACTGCTGCTTTCATTTTATTTTCCAATGATAGTCATGTATAAAAAAGAGGAACCATCAGGATGTTTTTTTTTTCTTTCTTCAGGTGTTCATTTGTTCATGTACATAAACTAAAGTGCTTTTTTTCTCTTTTTTTCTGTTATTTGCCAAAAGCAAAAGGTTTCACTAACAGGATGGAGATGGGGACGACGAGTCCGGTGGTGTCTTTTTTTTCTGTAAGGACGTGAAGGAGTGGATAAAGGGCCAGTTCAGTGTTTATTTTCTGCTTGATTTTGTTTCTGTTGATTTTTGTTCTCAGGTTTTTTTCTGACGTTTTCTTGTCGGGATTCAACCTCTGAAAGAAAAAGGTAAAGAAAGAGATTAAAGCTTTCAGTCGTCATAAATTTCCACCTGTAAATCATTCAAGCGATGAATACAACGTGATTTGAATCCAATTGTGATAAAATAATAATAATGTTGTCATAAATACAGTTAGTTGTAAGAATTCTTCTTTCTTTTTTCTCTTCTAAATCTTTTTAAATAAGCAGATGAGGAAATCTTTTTAAAGTTTTGGATGAAAAAAGAAATGAATCAGTTAAAATCAGAAGAAGAAGAAAAAGAAGAAGAAATTTTATTTACCGTTTCCCTGAAGGTTTTGGAGTGCTCACATCTGGACGCTTCTCCTCCGCCTGCCGAAGGCCTTGGCACCAACGTTGGTGGGGACGAAGTTGCTGTTGCCCATTCCCCCCGACCGGCTGAGGAAGTCCGCCAGGCGGTGAGTCACGCAGGTTGCTGTGTTGCAGGCTCGCTTCTGTGCTGTAACGCTGCTTCAGGAGAGCAAACATGGGGTTAACGACGAGATCTGGTGTGACATGCATCCATACAATACTGCCACACAGACCTACACACAGAATCATTTTATCAACATTAAATTCACAGCACAGGCAGATTAAAAATATGCGTCAAACGAGCATATTTTCAGATCTTTGTCGTTTTTCTTACCTTTGAACTCGACGAGAGCTTCAGAGATAATTTTGGCGTGCACTATCAGATGCTCTAAAATCATATTTGTCCATTTTATAGATCATGTTTGTAAGTAAGTACCCACTGACTGTGTACCTAAGAATGAAAATGAGCTAAGGCTTCCTGGTAGAAAAATACGTTTATTGAACAAGAAACATGGTGTCGCATGAGTGGATCATTTATTAATGGTTTCGATTCAGTGTTCTCTCTCAATGCTTAAATTTCAGGGGCTTTGAAATGCCATCAATTGACTCCATGCACAGTACACAGAGATGGATGTCTGAACCAGCTCCTGAATTACATCTACGAAAAGTAAGTCTGATTGTCTGAAATGATGGGGACAAATCATTCTCTGCCAAAAAAATGAGGGGGAAAGGAGGAAAGAACTAAATAAAAAAAAAAAGTTTGGTTGCAGTTAAGGAACATTATTCTTCTCAAGTCGATCAAGCGGGTAAAATCAACATGCACTTGCAAATCCAAAAAAACAATCAGGAAGAAACTGAGAGGAAGAGGACAGAAGAAGAGGAGGCAGAGGAGGAGAGGAAGAGATGCAGTAAAGGTAGAAGGGGGCAGAGGGAGGACGAGGAGGGGTTAGATGCTGTCAAACGTCTCGCCGTAGTTTGCATAGCTGTCGCTCTCAGGCGCACTGCGCTTCTTGCCGGGCGTTCCTGCTCCCACGTTCGTGCGAGGGAACGTCTGCAACTTGTGCAGCTCCTGAGACAGTTTGCCCAGCACACAGGTGCTGAGGTTGGAGCAGCGCTTGGTTAGAGGCCTGTCCATGCTGTCGGGGAGGGGACACACAAAACACATGCAGAGAACAGGCTCATAGGTTTGGGAAAACATGCAGGCAACACTTTTATTCATCCGTCTTTCTTTTTCCTTCCCGTTCCACACGCCATTTGTCTCACATGCATTTTCCTTCTCATGCCATTGCAGGTTTCAAAAAACAGTAAAAATAAAAACATTCTCCCCCCTACAACATCATGCTTTTTCCCCATCCCCAAGTTTCAAAGGACCTGTCATGCGGCGAAACCCCCATCTCTACCCCTACCCGAGTCAGTCCCTTCTCGTCACATCTTCTACACCGACAGAACAAACAGAAACCAGTCGCTTCCCACTGTCATGCAATTCCACTTAATTGACATCATGCACACTTATTCGTTCCGTTAGGCATCCACTGTTCACATGCCCGGCAGGCAGGCTGGAAATAGTCCGTTCAAACAAAGTCAAAGTCAAACTCATCCATGCGGGAGCAGGGTCATGACAGAGAATAGGGATTTCTTTTTTGTGTATTATCATCTATTGCTGGAAATGATCTGTTTTTCTCTCTCTCAGCTTAGACGGACATACCTCTACGCCTGATTGAACCCAAGTGGAGGGCTAAGAAGACGAATCCTCTGTGACGTTAAAGTGAAATCAGAATGCGATACTGTCCCTTAGAAGATCGACATGGGAGCCCAAAAAAGAGCCGTCCATTTTACCATGTAATCGAATGAGTTCCACCCTTCTAAATCTTTCAGTTGCTGTTTTCTGCACGGAGGAAAATGTGTGTGGGTGGGGGGGGTTGAAAGAAAAAAGTCATGTGTGTACCTGTTTCCTTCAGACGCCTGCTGCTCCAGCTCCTCTGCCGTCATCTGCACAAACTCCTTGACGATGGCGTTGAGTAACCTTCGCGCCTCGTAGTCCGTGAGCGTGACTCGGTCTGACATGGACTCTAAACCCGGTCTGTGGTGAGGTTCAGGGGTCAGAGGGGTTGGGGGGAGGAAAGATATTAAGATCAGCATTAAATCCTTCACTGGAATTATCACCTGCAGTTAAAAGGAGGGGTGGGGTGTGAGTGTGTTTGTTAGGGTGGGGTAGGGTGCTGTTGGAAGTGCACGGCTGGATGGAAAGGAAGGGGTTGGGGGGGAGGGGGGGTTGGCTGGGACGTCACCAACTCTGAGAGGGATGACGTCCGAGCTGGAGGGCCCCCGGCCAACGCGGGGAAACAATCTGCGGAAAGTGCCCCATCTGAGAGAGGGGCCGATGTGCAGCCGGCTTTAGATTTATTACTAAATCGATAGCTTCATGGGAACGGCGTGGGGAGTGGCTTGGGTCTTCATATAAATATAGATCTCATTTATCTCGCCCTGAAGTTTTTTTCTGTCTTTTTTTCTCCTTTTTTTCTTTCGATTATTCCATTTTTAACACAACATCTGAGAGTGATTTTAATCCAGGTGGAATAGAGGAATCTTTATATATTGATTAGCTCAATCTATAGGATCTGCATTCATTCTGTCTTAAAAGTCATGCAAGTGTCTATCTAGCATCATAAATTATTAAGATTAACCAGAAAATATCTCCTTAAAGTTATCAACCAAGGACCTTTCAATCTCTCCCTCACACAGAAATCCTCTCCCGTTTCTTCATGATTTTCAGACAGCACTGACAATATTTAGATTTTAAAATTCTGCCTGATTCCCTCAGTAAAAAAAATATTCAAAACATTTTTCTGAGTAGTTATTATTGCTCCGCACAGCTTCACTCCTTTTACCGGTTGCTTGTAATTCTAACCAAATGAGGAATTTTATTCTACTTTTTCCACGTATTTCAAGTTGCTGTAAAATGCATCTTGTCAGCTGAGAGGTTGACGACTATAAAAAGTGAATGTTGAGCGTCTCACCTGGCAGGGGCGGCTTGTGAGCAGTACATCTGGCAAATGACCAGGGCGTAGGCAACGAGGAAAGCGGAGATCTTCAACATAACCATGGTCCCCTACACAGCAAGAAAGACACCACCATGCATCAGCTCCTGCAGCTCACACACCGCTCAAATAAGTTCTCAAATCATCAGAGGAAATGAATCTACACAAAAACCAACATACACTCGTGTCTGATCTTCTGCTGCTGGGAAGAAGAAAAAAAAAATGCTTCCTGTCACTTCCCAGAGGGGTGGTCTCACTTTTACCCGCATCTCAGCTTGTCAGTATTTAACTCTGGAACATCTTTTAACACCACACAAAATCTTTTCACAACTGAGCCACATAACAAACCCCCCCCCCCCCGCCCACCTACAATTCTCTTCTTCTGCAAGACGCACTGTTCCTCTAAAACATCCTGCCAAGAGCACAGGACATGTAGTTCTCTCATGTCATACGCCACAGGTTCTCGAGTGTGTCATGGCTCTGTGCGTGTGTGTGTGTGTGTGTGTGTGTGTGTGTGTGTGTGTGTGTGTGTGTGTCTGAGGGTAGGTGGGGGTCCTGCACTGTGCGATGCCTGTAGCTCTTGCTGGAAGAGGAGGGGTGAAGAGGGAAGGAGGGGAGGGGGGAACTCCAAGCTTGCCAACTCCCTAAGGGACCAGTGCATTAGTGTAATGAGCTGCCAGTGCTCTCTCTCTCTCACACATACACACACACTCTCTCTCTCTCTCTCTCTCTCAGACCTGCTCCTTCTTCTTTCTCTTTCCAGTTTCACTTCACTTCAGCATCTCCCTAATTTTTGACTCCCTTCTCCTTCACTTTTTCTTTCCTGTCTCGGTCTTTGGCCTTCACACAGCAGACTGGACCCTCACAGAGAGGGTGGTGGTGGTGGTGGTGGTGGTGGAGGTGCTGGTGGTGACCCCAGTGGCCACACTCCAATCCCATTACCAACACCATCACGTCACCGCAGTGTAATGCAGTGTCTCTCTGTCCCTATCCCCTCTGATCCACACATGCATGCAAACAGCTTGGTACAGGTACATTTATAGTCAAACAGTCATCCCAACACATCGCCAAACATTAAAAGTCAACACTTACCTTCAGTGATAATCACCCAGCAAAAAAATAAATAAATAAATATCTCTATGTATCTCTATGCAAAACACAATAAGTTGACTTTCTCTCAACTTGCAGAACAACTCTTGATTCTGTTGCATGCAGCGCCAACGCTCCAGCCTATATATCCCACCACTTGGATTTGTGCATTGACTGTGTAGGTGTTTAATTATCCACTGGCAGCCAATCGCATCGCTCTGATGCCATGGCGAGCCAATGGGACGCCTCCTTTCGGTCCTGGCTCACTCATGTGGGATATGGCTTTGTGCTGACGTCATTCCTCAGTACTAAGTGCTCCATTCACAAAATCCACCAGTCATTTGGACCATTTGCTATCCCCCCCCAATTTGCATTGATGTCATTAATTAAATAGGAGGCAAAGCAAAACTGGTGGCCTAGGAGAAGCATCACCAGCAATAAATATTTTAAGAACCTTCCAAAAATGTTACATTGCATGCTGGATCTCAAATGCCAAATCGATAAGGGCCCCCCCAACGCACCCGATGCCACCCTCCCCAGCTAAGCACTTGCAGGCGGGGCCATCTGCTGGGGAGGGACGTATACTACACAGTGACGCACTCCTGGGCTCTTCATTCATAACGCTGTTTAGATAACTCCTGCACTACGCCCACTGTGCTTCAACCCAGTATAGACCGACAATCTCACATACAATCAGCTTATATCATCACTTTGTCATTGATTTGATTTGAAACAATATGATGTGACTCACCACAAATAATGAACTCTTTACATATCATGCACAAAGCCATATGAGTCAACTCTGCTCAGAGGGGCTCATAAACTACTTTCAAACTGCAAAGCACTGTGCAGTTTTTATCTTCTCCCACTTGAATTTGTGTTTTTTCAACTCAGCTCGCAGCAGCTTCTGTGTGCACTCTGTCTGCGGTAAAACCTCGGCTAAGTATGACAACATCCCTCCCTACTACAGTGAAACATCAAACCATATTGAGTTCATAAAGCGATGCCACAGTCAGTCCAGTAATGATCACTGCCGCCCGGGCCTCCACCCACACACTGAGTAAACGAGATGTCCCCGGCAAACACCAATCGATGACAGCCTCCGACAAGAGCCGTTTCTCAAAAGCAATTACACAACTGTTTGTCGTCCACCCTCGTCTCAATTCCCTTCCTTTTCATTAGTGTGCAGGACAGTGCACAAATGAGCTTGTGTGTGTGTGTTGTGTGTGTGTGTGTGTGTGTGTGTGTGTGTGTGTGTGTGTGTGTGTGTGTATATATATCTTTGTCTATGGACAAAATGAATGGCTGTACAGTAGGTGTGTGTGTAAATCAGTGTGTATGTTCTGGATTGTATGTCAGAGTAAAGAAGGGGAGGGCTTGCCTCTCCTTGTCTGCGTCATAGAGGAACCCCATTAGACAGGATGAGCCTTTTAGTGCTATTGAGCCACAAGGCTCACCTATGTCAGACGCTAAATCACCGCTGAATAGAGAGCCGCCGGGTCTCGAGCCACATCGACGGATCTACTTTCTACCTGCACGTCTACTGTCCTGACTAATTTATCACACAGTGCAGCGCAGATTGAAACACGCCTGGAGAAAACCTTTTCTTAACTTCTCGCATTTTTTTTTAGCCTTTCATCCAAAAACTTTGAGCTGTGTTTTTGAAGTGCAGGTCTTAACAGTCATGGGTCATGGCAGACTGTGAATGGGTTGCGTAACTCAATGCTGTGAAAAGAGACGATCTCTCGGGAAATCTGCTTCGCTGCTTTACCCCCTGCTGCCCACATATTCAAGGGTTCTTTTGAAAGAGCAACACTCTTTAGTTCTCTAAGCCCTTTGAGTAAAAAAAAAACTTTCACTGTCACATCTGTAAAATTTGCGTCATAACTGCACAATTGCCAAACTTTAAAAGAGCAAGACTGCATACACTTAGCTGATTATTTATTAGGTACAACATGAAAACAAATTGCAGTCTCATGCAACCATCCTACTTTTTTGTTCAGGCTTCTTTTTAAGAAGTTGATTTACATTTATAATAATTTTGTTTCTTCTATTTCTATATCTATTTTAAGGTTATGAGGGTAGGCTCAATAACAGAAACACCTCTCTTCTTCTTGCAATGCTTTTTTTAAAGCCATTATCTCGAGGCCACAAGTTACTTATTTTATTATTCGAGATTACAGTGCTTGTTATCTTGAGAGAGCCGCTCAATTCATCTCGTTATTCCAAGAAAACAAGATGCAGATCACTGGTACACACTAACAAGGCAAACCATAACTTTTTATGAACTTTGCCATTTGATGTAAGAATATTTTCCCTGGTGAGCTGATATTGGGCTGATTACATTATGGCTATTTATTGGAAGGGATAGGCAACTTGAAGCAGATGCATTACTCTCCAGTAGGATACAACCAAAATAATTCTCATTGGAGGAGAAAGAGAAAGTACCTAGATGGAAGATGTTTGAATGCTATAATAAAGAAAAAATAATTAAAGGGGCTCTATGCAACAATTTGTCACAATTTATGTACAATGTTATTAAATTATGCATTATATGTGAGTGGATTTGTGACATGAAATATCTATTGGTTGCCTAAGATGGGGACGACGAGTTGTCTGTTTTTTTTTTTTTTAAGGACTTGCGGACGTTCAAAGGATGTGACTCTGTGCACGTTCTGGAGAGTACAGTCTGATGGGTTGATCATTTATAGCTGAGATCAATTGATCAATTTTCATCAAGGTCCATGCAAATTAACAAAAATGTTGAAAAAAAATCCTGTATCCATATCCTATGGAAAGGTTATTGTCTAAGGAGTCAGAAAATCAATGTTTGCATTTGCCCAGATGTCTATGTGCCGGCCATATTACATTTTTAAAAATGGCCACGGTAAAACTTTAATTTGTAATATCTAGGCTTCTGAATAAGCTGGAATGTTGATTTTAACTGCTAAACGCACATTTTCAGGGTCAGGGAATCCAGTGGTGCTAGTTACAAAGCTACAAAACTTTACCACATTAACCCATAGATGCATAAGTGGGTCAAAAATTACCCGGTGTGGTTGTTTTCTTGCAATATCATTGTAATTGTTCGCATTTAATATTCCATGTTCATCAAAAAAAATGTTTTTTTTATCATCCCATTGACATATATCCACAATATGGGTAATAAAACTACAAAATCACAAGCAGTTGATCAGATAACTCAGAGTTCCTTTTATTGAAAAGTTTTTTCTTTGAGTTTAAAATTAGCTAATGTAAAACTTAGATGTTCTTGAACTATCGACATGCACATTTAGACCACAGTATGATTAAGCAACCTTTTTAATTAGACAGTTTCTATACATCATCTTAATCATCATCCCTTTCATGCATCACAGTTTGGGAATCGTCATTGTTCTGGCACTGGCTGTCCTTTCCTTAGCTCTGCAGGAGCAGCTCCCAAAAGAGCAGTCAGATTTACACTTGCATTGGACCAACTCAAGGATGGCCTTAGGGGCTGGGAGGACCTCTGTGGTCACTGGTTTGAGCATGCCATCCGAGTGTTTGAAGTATCCGCTTTGCAGAGGATCCAGCTGTGGATCCTGCAGAGCAATGGCTGCCTGTGCCCATACTCTTGTTTGGACATGGACTCTCAAGATGTGTTGCTTCATAGCTCCAAGTGTTGGAGGGAGCTTGTCACTTTCTGCCCTGTGTTTGCAGAAGAGATGCCATCACAGTTGAGGGATTGCCTTGATGTTGATCCCCTTGGGTGAGTAAGCTGCACATAAGGAATCCAGGGCTGAAAGCATTCTGTTGCATCTGCTTCATCCAAAAGCATCTGCAGAGCATTGACAATATCTTCATCTGCTTTGAGGTAGACTTGCAGTCAGGTTGCCTTGCTTATTCAGGAGAACCTTCCTGTGTTATTGGCCCCAGTGAATGCATGGAAGGCTGGCAAAGCCTTTGCTCTTTCTTTACCTAGAGCTCGCCACAGTTGTTCAATCTGCACAACACCAGAGGCCATAGAAATGGACATGTTCTTCAACATGAGATCATAGTTTGCTTACACACAGTAGCCTAATGTTAGTTTAGCCAGTTAGCTAGTGTTAGCAAGCTAGTTAGCTAATGTTAGCTAACTATAAAGTAGGCTAGTTTGTAGGGGAAAAAATCCTCCTTCAAACAATCGTCATTAATGACACTGACACCTACTATACAATAATGTTACCGACCTGTTAGCAGCAGTCATAAATGTATATGTTCTTCAAATATAACATTCTGAGTTAAAAATTAAGATAATAGGCTACTTACTATACATGTACCAGATGCTCTGTAAAACAATGGTCTTGAGGGATGACACAGCTGATATAGTATGTTGTGTGTTCCACAACAACTATCCCAGTATATCAAAAGTCTGAGGAGCAAAAGTCATGTCTGACACACACTATACAGTAATATTAGCTAGCTTAGTTAGCTGTAGTCATAAACGTATAAATATGTTGTTGAAATAAATAACATTTTCTTAGGTAAAATGAAGATAACACTTGCATGTGTTAGATGCTCTGTAAGACAATGTTCTTAAGGGATGACACTTCTGTCTGAGGAAGAGCCATTGGCTCGAAACATCACTGCAGATAAAATCTTTCAACAGGAACTACTTTGTGTGTGAATCACGCTCAGCACCCATTCTAGTAGGTTTGCAATGTGCATGTCTTTGTAATCACTCCCACAACAAATATTAAATGTTTTAATGAGTGATATAAAAATGTGTATTTTTTGAAGAACAGCTGGAATATGAAATGATAACTTTTGATTACAAAGCAAAGCTATTGCAAGAAAACAACCACATTGGGTCATGTTTTACCTACTCATGCATCGAAGGGTTAATATGATAAAGTGCAACCAGCACCATTGGTTTCCTTTACCCTTACGGCAGCCATTTTTTAAACTTCACTATGGCCGCCATATAGACATCTGAGCAAATGCAAACATTGATTTTCTGACTCCTTATACAATAACCTTTCCAAAAATATATAGTTCAGCAAATTCCCCAAAAACTCCCACAAAGGTTAAAATCTAAATATCATGAACCTGACTGATAGCAGAGAGAGAGAAAATAAAGAGCAATATGTTTATCGAGCAGAGATCTTGTAAGAGTTCTATTTAATTTCAACTGAAGGATATGATCATCAACTATACTGAGTGTTACAACAGCCTTGTGGTGGTGTTTTATATGTCATATGTGGGCAGACACATATCTCTGTGTACATCTGTGGGTCTATATATTGTATTCCGGCGTGTGCATGCATTCTATACTGAATGTGCATGCTTACTTAAATGTGCTAATTTTTTCAGTGTGGGTGTTCCCTTTTGGGCCATCTGCATCACACTTCACCCCAGGGAGCTGCTCAGGCCATCCCGACTCCTCCGAAGTTTCCCTTCAGTGCCTGAAAAAACTTTTGAATATCGAGTCGATATGGTAACCTTTGAAGCTGGGCCTCCCCCAGCTGAGATCAACACACTCACTCTTGTGTAAGTTATTACTGGGGACACAATCAGGGCTGCTGCTGCTGCTGCTGCTGCTGCTGCTGCTGCTGCTGTGGTGTTATTGAATGTGAACAAACGTTATGCCATATGTCATCTTAATGGCGCAGCTCTTTTGGGCCAATCCCGAAAGTAAATGTAGATAAAGCTAACACACCTGAGTGCTGCTATCGAGTGGACATGTAGGATTGCTCTGTGCTATATGTCAACGTTGTAAGTGAGCTCATTATGTATGTTTCATGTCGTGCATACACACAATGGTTGCACGAGTTTAATGCTATTCTATATGTCAGTGGAGTAGTGTGGTCAGTATGGTTGAAGATCTCATGTGGGTAAATGTTACAAGAATGTATAATCTGGATTTTGATACTTGATATAACACACAGACAGTGCTGGAAATGTTATTTTCTTAAAATATATGTTTTACTTAAAGCAGCTACAAGGAACTTTAATTTTTGTCGATTCTGGCGGCCCCTGTGGACAAAAGTGGTATAAGCACCAGCCATGGATTCATTAAAGTGAAACTCTCGCCAAAATGCAACCTGCAACAATGTTCTCAATGCTCGTGTTCATGTGTAGAGACCCTGGTGATACTACGAGCAAAGTTTCATGTTGTGTCGAGCCTTCTTAATGTTTTAAAAATAGCGATTTTGATGCTATCGTAAAAGTGCCCGTAGCACTCCCATTGAAAATGAGTTTGACCAGAAAACAAAAATACAGTAAATCTTAAAAGTGCCTCTTTCGTCGCAATTATGCTTTTATACAAAGGTTTGACTCGGATACGTTCACAAAAAAAGCCTAGGTTGCATTTTGATGTGAATTTCCCCCATGGACCAATAAGGTTTCATTTAGCTTAACATTCAATAATCAATGTAATTTACTTATGCCTTTTATTAATCTGTATCAGAAAACCAGATAATCAAATAAATGGTTAAGTAGAAATACTTTAAAACAGTACAGTGACAGGCATTAAGAATCACTATAAATCATGAGAAATAACCAGTCTTCTCTGTGATGGTCTTGTTTGCTTGTTTAGAGTCATATTACTATTAAATTGAGAGTGAGAGTGACACTTGATTGAACAGAGCCTTCAATAATGTCATCAGTTCCACCTTTTTTTCTACAGCTTGGTCAACATGTTTGCTGTGATAAAGGTCTGTTCGGTTAAGCTACTCATGTTGTTTTATATGAATAGTTATAATAAACCTGAAGTCCAGCCTGCAGGTGGGAACCACTGCCCTTGACTCTGCCCTTCTGCGTGCTGTGCTTTGACTCCAGAACATATGGTGATTGCCTTGTAAACATCATTACGTGACTTCAAAATGACCAAACAAGGAGTGACATCACACTCCCAAAATAGAATATTATCAACAGCAGTCTCAATACTACATTGTGTAATGAAGCAACAATACATGTCGTGTTTGTACAAGGAGCATGACTTTCAGTATGTCTCTGTTGACAGCTGTTTTTTCCGCTCTCTCCACCTACAGATAAACAATTAGAGTGAAGTTGGCCTGATATTGGATCCTCTGTGGATATTTGTTGCTTCACTTCCAATAACTTGTTAAGCAAACGATTACAACCAGACTAATGAGCGTGTTTGCAATTCTCGGGAAAAAGATAGAACAATTTACAACCACTGGTTTCAATACTTGAAGTGACACCCACAGATAAATGGAAACGGGTCACGCCAGCTCTGTGAGGCTTGATTAGGGACATTCTTGGAAATCTTTAATGGCCGATGGTCATGGATGACTGGCTTTAGTGCTGTTGAAGATGCTTTATACTGTCACGCTGCGATTATTCTACATGAACAGCTAAATAGCTTGTGAATCACTTTATTCTTTACATCTTACATCATCCCTAACAAGCCTAATTAAAATCCAACCAATGTATATGTCTAATATATATAATAATAATGATTATAATAATAATAATAATAATAATCCACTACTATTTAGATTACAGTTGAACTACAAACGGAAACCAGAACACCTCCGATTCCACATCTTGTCATTTGCCTAATGATTCTGCATTCATATGCAGACATCCTTTAAAGGTCCCATATTATGGTCATTTCTGCCTCTTGACATGGTTCCTTGATGTCTAAATGGAATGTTAGTATCATGCTTTGGTCGAAAAAAGCTGAAGCATTGAGCACAGCAGGGTTCTTGAAACACCAGTTTCACAGCCCTGCTCCAGGTGGCCTGTTTCAGTGCCTTTCCCTTTAAATGCTAATGAGCTACTGCGCCCCGCCCACGGTGCCGCCCACCTCCTCCTGCCTGCGGAAGACGTGAGGACGGCATCATGTGACCATGGCAACGGCGGAGTTTCTGGGAGTAATGGCTGCCGGACAACAGACTGCGGTCCGACCCAGAACAACAAGAGGCTCCAAAAGAAAGTAAGCAGCCAAGAATGATCATTGATGTTTCTCAGTGGTCAGTAGTTAAGTTTGTTACCTCGACATTACTTTTATGTTACTGAAGATAACGAAAGTTTTACGGGCTTACTGGCCGTCTGCCCGCGTTGTTACAGCTAACAGCCCTCTTCTCCTCGAGTGTTTACATCATAAAGCTTAGCCAAACCTCGACTGGTGTTTACTGCTGTTAAGTTGTAGTAACGCGGATGCAATTTAGCAAAAGCAGTTGCAAGAGAAAAGTGTAACCCCATATTATTATTTACCTTTATGTAGCCAGGTAAGTTGATTGAGAACCTGCTCTTATTTGCAGTGACGACCTGTAATTAGCTACTGCCAGCAATTTTCAACTGTAGTTTTCAGTATGCCACAGTTGCCTCCAATCACCTTTCTACCAGCAGAATTGTTTTTTAACCATTTAAAACGGTTTATAAGCTTTATATATATTATCAAAGAAACAATGTGACATGATTAGTGATCATAGTTTCCAATGAATAATAAAAAATCGGCATAAAAACAGGTGTTCCTGTGGCTATTGTAAACAAATGCCTACAGAACCTGAGAATATCTGCTGTATGGAAATACCACAATTAAGTGTAAACACTGGGCAAACAAGGTTGTCATTTTGCTCTCTTTTCTCTAATCTATTGTCACTCACTTACCTTTCATAATTTCTAGGTTACACGAAGACTGCGGCAGCTTCCTGATACACCATCATGCATGGTGGACCACCCTGGCCTGTAACCTGTCTGCCTGAATGTATCTGCACTGCAACATGCACTGAACATTTATCGGGCAGACTATGAATCTTTACGTCTGAGGGGAATAGTGCAGTCAGTTTTTAGTCACATAAATACTATTCATTTATCGTAAAAGTGTTATGATTAAAAGCACATAACTGCTTCTTCCATCTTAAATTGTTTATAGTTTATTATCTTTTACTTATTACCATGAAAATTACATATCAAACAATGAAAACACAGAACAGTTAGGAAAGATGTTTTAATTGTAAGAAACATTTGTAAACATGTGTTGACATGAATGAAATAATAAGAAGAAAATACATATCTGAAGTGAAACAGTTTGACTTTATATATTAACTTCAATATCAATATGAAAATAATAACAAAGAAAGTATCTAGTTGCCATGGGTGTAAACATTCAGTGCTGACTTTATATTGAATTGTGTTTAGCCAATATAGCCTACAGAAGCTTTGTAAGCTGGTGCTGGGGCTCTCTGGGGCGGAGAGTGAGAGTTGTGCTGCCCATCTGTGTGGTCCGAGAGGTCTTCAGGGATTATGAGTTTCAGCACCTCCTTCACATATGGGGCAGGGTCCTGGAAAACCTTCTGGAAGATCAGGTCCAACAGAGCATCACCGCAGTCTGCAGTGCAATAAACAAATGCATGTTTACAGGAAAACTGCAGTAGAACCAAAAAGCCTTGTGCTGCAGTGTTGTAAAGTGTCTCTTATTTCTCCTAATTACTTCTCATTCATACATTCTCATTATTTATTTTGAAAACCATCTTAAAAGAATTCAGATTTTAAGTGTTTGTTTTCAACCTTTTGAGTGATGTCTGTGTGTCCATGTTTATTTTAATTTGAGAGGTTCAAATAAAAGATTGTAAAACTTACAGAATGTTGTGTCTGTCTTCACTGGTTTGGCTCTACACTCTCCCTTCCAGGACTTTGGAAAGCTCAGTTTGAAAAGAGGATCTCCTGATGATGTGGTGGCTTGTCCCCTATCAGCATTCTTATTGTGATGCAGTGCAGCCAGTCAGAGTCTTGAACAGTAAAAAGACAAACATGAAAACAATTGCAAGAAATGGGCAAATGTTCTCAACAAGTAATCACAGTTTAATTTACCTGCACAGCATTCCCAGATATGGATAGGAGTAACACATGACAGCACTGTTACAGTATAATTCAAGCACTAAAGACTGCAACGCCTTACATTACTCTAATCCGACCACTTTATTTCAGTAACGAGTAATCTAGCGTTAATATTTCCAAACCAGTAATCACACTGAAGTTATTTATTGAAGTCACTGTGCGTTACAATTATTGTCATTTTCATTCGTAAAAATATATATTTTTGCTTTCTTCTTGTCTCTGGGAGTGATGTCACGTACGTCTCAAGTCACGTTTTAGCCATGAGGATAACTCACGTGTACACCACGCAGCAACACAAAAATGGAGGGAGGAGAGAGATGCGTGTTTCCTAGCTGGAAATATACTCATTATGCGGAGTTATTTAAAACAAAAAAGCACAAATGCTTGGTCAAGGGCCCAGCCCGACCCGGCTCGGGCAGAGAATCTAAGCTCTATGTAGCAGTCAACAGTACACTCGTATTGCCCCGGCCTATGCCAACATATTCCAGCTTAGAAAACATTTTCAAATGCATTATTTCACAAAATCCTGAAAGCTTAGACCCGGCGGAGGGTGTGTGTATGTACTGCTTGACTGACCGCGCCTCTGGGTTTGCATGTGGAGACCGTGTTGATCGCGAACTAGGGGCTCGCGGTTAGCATTAGCTTGAAAGCTCACGGTTAGCGTTAGCTGGTACTATGTGACACTGCTTGGTTAGTTCGTGTAAAATTGCTAAATAAACACAGCTAAATACTTGTACATGCAGACATTTCCCTGGGACACGCATTACATAGTGTGCACGATCAGAAACGTACTACACACAATGATTCTGCTTTAGCACTAACGTTAACTTGTGTGGTCAGGGAAGCTAACGTTAGCGGTTAGCCGCTAACCTTAGCTTGTTCTCAATGGCAAAACACACAGTACATCAGGCACGAGTTCAGCCTAATCTACAGAAACACACAGCACATTATTTGTATACTTACATGTCCTTGGTCTGCATGTATTCCTTTGAGTAAAAGTCTGCCGACCACTCATGCCTTGTACTGGCCCAAGTTGGTGAAACAGTCAGTGTCAAAGTGGCTCGCACACACCAACAGTTTTTTGCCAACTTCAAAAATAAATCATAAAAATAAATTCAATCCATGCAGCTCTTTCGTCCTCTGCAGCTGTGAGACGATGGAGTGTGTTGTGCCGGTCCTTGCAGCCAACAACAGAGCATTTTTCCTTGAGCTTGGCCATGGTGATTTCAGTAGAATAATGGCGGATCTCCGAGACCGGAGCTGTACCTGGTGGGTGGAGACACCGTGCGGTGAAGGGAGGGGCAGTGGGGTAGCCATATGCAAATGTGCGGCCGTCGACGTCGACAGCCGCAGCAAATTTGACTCGTGTATCTGGAAACTGCAGGCAAGAGCCCTTTAGAAACCTGTATCTCACTCAAAAAAGCATGGATAGACTTTTTTCAAAGTTTCTCGGCGTGTGGCAGCACCATAGACCCACAATAACACCCCAAATCCCAGAAAAAGTCAGTTTTTCATAATATGGGACCTTTAAGTCTGTTGACACAACATCTGAAATTATTATAAGATGCTAAAGGTAAAGAAACCATCAGACGTTCAATTTACAACAATATAGAAAAGTGAAAAGCATCACAACTTTACATTAGATACAATGTAGCCGGAGAATGTTTGGTATTTTTCATTACATTAACATTAACATTGACTTGAAATGGCTAAAATGATTGATTAGCAAAGCATTTTGTCATTGTTTTGTCTACACCATTAACTGTCAGTTGTCTCAGCTCCAGCCCCATCACATGTCACAACACAACTGGCATGTTAGTGACATACTAAGTGAAGGACAAGAACAAGTCAAAGTGCGATCCGATCTCACAAGCTGTGAATATGGCCAGCATTATAAATGTAATACTTGTCCATGAACAGAAACCATGAATCACCACTGGGAGGACGGTCAGTGTTGATGGGGTCAGAGCAGGGTGATATGATCTATGTATGGCACTGCTCACTGCTGGGCACCTCCTAGTCAGTTAAGGCCGGGCCCATCCAGATAAATCACTTCCTGAAGAGAAAGGAAGGCGAAACAGCACTTAAGTCATTATCCAGCTGCAGCCTCCTGTAATGGCTCTCAATCTCCAAATCTAATCAGTGGCTTGCCACCACAAAGAAGGTTGCCACCTGATTGAATGCAAGTTCAAGTGGTGGAACTGGTGTCACTTTGTGGTTTTACATCAGGAAGAAGTGGGGACTGTGTTTACCTGGGCTGGATGGCTCAGCACGGTAACCAGGAACAGTTTGAGTGGACATTATGGGGCTCAGACAGGTGTTACACTCTTGAACATGTTGTTCTAGCCGTTAATCCGGCGGGGCAACTGGCGGAGTAGAAGGTCATGCTAACATTTGAGGATAGTTCATCAGTTAAGGAAGCATGTCAAATGTCAAGGAGCAAGCCGGGCAGTCTAATTTTCCAGGCGTTTGCCGCTGTTCATCGCCAGACATTAGTAGGATTACATTCAATCATTGAGACCTCAAAGCATCAATCAGAGGCCTCTGACATTTCAGCATCGGAGGGATGCCCCCCCACCCGGCTTTGACATCACTGTCTGAACCGGCCGGGCTTGCTTCTATCTACTCGACATTCATTCAAGAAAAAGGAGGAAAACAGACCTCTCAGCAATCTACAGCTAGACACTTACAAATGCTGCGGACGAACAGACGGAGCAACACTAAGGAGAGTGTGTTTCCGAAAAGTGCCTGCGAGGAGTCCTATTTATCATGATTACACAAGAATGAATGAAGTGACCTGACCAGCAGAAATCTGGTGGAATTGCATTTGAGTCGTGCAGTGATTATGCCCATGCTTGCCAGCCCGACTTTTCAAAACATTATGAGAATCATCCGGCCATTTATTTCATCCACTCACATTTTCTAATAACCTCTTGCAGTCCTAGACGCTGATGCATGCACGACTCAGCTCCGATCTGAAGTCTGTTTTCATGATTTTACAGACTCGCACTGAAGTCAATATAAGGCACCAATCGACCGCTAGATGTTGAAATACTGATACAGTAATTGTGGGACAGCAGTGTTAAAAACCGCTTTTTTGGCGATATAGTTAGTAAGTATATATATATATATATATATATATATATATATATATATATATATATATATATAAGTATATCAGAGAAAAAAGGCAGACATCTCTACTGCTGATGTCTCCAAAACTCGGCATCTCACAACAAAACAATCTTTCTCACTATCTCAGTATATGATAATTCAGGACATATTCCACAAAAAACAGGGTTGTCCACATTTATGCAATAACAAACATAGCTGGAGTGTCCTTAAAAGATACCAATACTGCTCTTTTTTTTAAAATTATTTTTGCTTGAACAACTCTGATGCACCTTAAGAAACCGGGGAGGACTCAGGCGGGTGCCCTGTCAGAAGCTGGGCAGGGGCAGGCAGTTCTTCTGAAGTATCTTAAGAAAACTTGGCTCTCGTCTTTGGAGTCATTTCAGATTCAATCACACTTGATCAACTTGGCCCACGTCCCGTGGTATTTATAGAAAGTTAAACGTTATGCGGTTATAAAGCCTGGCCAGGACCCAAGAATCTGCCATCATTTCTGCCTCTGCAGCAAAGCTGAGAGTTGGAAATTTCTGGCACTCGGTATGGCTTAAAAATATGCTCAAGTTACAATGAAACAGAGAGGATAAATCTTCATGAACAGACCAAATATGTATTTCAACATGACCCAAAGCTAAATCTACTGTCTTTTTAGACTGCTGTTCTTTCTTGTACCTTGTATCTTTTCTCTTTTTTTTGCATCATCTTCTTTCATTCCCTCTTCCATTTTTCTTTGTCATTGCTCTTGTCCCTTCTGCTGCCTAATACAAGTTGTCACCATAGAGTACTCATCATCCTCTGGAGAGCTTGTTCTTCTTATCAGAGGAAAATATCTCAAATTGTGTACCATCAAATTCCTGACCCTTGAACCTCCTCTTCTCCGAGCTATGTCACCCTCGTTGGCGTAATTGAGCCTACCAGTTAATGGTTTGGCTGGCATGGCAGTTAAATTAATATGGTGTGTTCCGCCATCGCATTTTTTTCCCTCCACCACCAGAAACGAGACGTTTTTTTCCAATCAGTCAAATGCAGTTAAAAGCACCCTTCACTCGCAGGAGCCATTATGGTGACATGATGGATCCTGAAGCACAAGAGGCCATTAAGGGGTTTAATGAATAGATTAGCTGGAGCAGCCAGGTGTCTCCAGAACAAAACTTGATCAGACGCCCACCTAAACATCGCCGTCAAAGTGTCTCCCGGCCATTAAGTGCCAAATCACACATTCTCAGTCATGCCGTAGCTCTTCACTGCACCAGTGGACAGGTTTTTCAATAACAGCCCGACGTCTTCTTATGTCTTGGTTATATAAAAACTTGGTTAAACGTTGTTTCTCATATGAAAAACTGATGTTTTGAGAAAGGATTCCCCCAAGTCATCCAAAAATGTCTAGACAGTATTCAATTGGATATCCCCCCAAAAAAGTCCTAGAGTCAAATAGCATAAATATCAAATTGAGCTAACCTTTAGCTGTTGGTTCGCTCCATCTCTCTGAGTATTGATTGGCAGACCTCCCTGTCCTCATTTGCTGTCATGCTCAGTCCGCTGTAACCAACAATACATATTTACTATAATGTCGGGATAAACACTACCGTCCAAGCTGATGACATGATCACATGGTAATCTTCTACGTAAGCACACAAAATTTGCATCAGGTGAAATTTAAAGAAGATTACTTTTGAAGCTTTCTGTAGAAAGCTTAAGGTTAAGTGATAAGTGCCAATCAGATTTTTATTCACAAGTATTTTTATTTGACTGTATTAATATTTACGTGTAATAATTAGGACTGTTAGATGATTAAGAAATGTCATCTAATTAATTACAAGCTTGCGATTAACTAACTTAAAAGTAATCGCACATACCAATATTTACTGTATGCATTTAAAAATGTGTCAATGCAAATGTATTTTGTTAGATGATACAGTCAATGCATAAATGGACATTTTGTATAAAGAGCATCATACTGGGTTTTTCCACTGGCAAATTCAACCCAACGCACCTCCAAGTGTGTGTTTATCATTGAATTAGCTAAGCTTCGTTAGCGGCTATTCTTCGATTGCACTGTGGGTAGGAGGAGTATTTGGAGCCTTTGACCACAACTCAAGAAGAACATGTCATCAGTTTAAGACGCACCTTGAAGTGGATTGTCCAGTTGAAGTGGAAATGCAAATCAAGACAGCGCATGTGTACGGAAAGACCCCAATAGTCTGCAGTAGTTTATGTACTTAACTTTCAGTGTAATTTACTAACTTACTCCTTTCAGACGTTTAAGTCATGCGACCACAACATTATCGGTTTATAGCTTCGCATTAGCTTCTTACTTCTTGCGATTTAATTTACACTTCAAAAATTGTGTTCATCTGTGAAATCTGTTCATCTGTGAATATTAACTTGTAAGTATCATAAACTTGTGTTTGCCACAGGGATTAATTTCAGTGATATTAGACTTTTTGTCGAGGGAACCAGGGCGATGCTAACTTCAGAGTTAGCTGACTAAAATATGTCATCCCTGCTGCCTACTTTTCATTGTCCTGAAAAATCTGCTCTGCTGAGACAACAAAATGCTAAGTGTGACTCATGTTGAAGGCGAGTCATAAACCTCCCCCAACTTCTTCCAGCTCTTATCGTGTGTCATCACGGAAAAACACTGACAGTCAAATCAATCATGAGGTTTGAGTTGATCTGTGTTATCAATTATTCTTTTCCTGCTGGCCAATAATCATTTGTGGACATTAAAAAGATCAGAGCAGTGCTATCTGACAGAAGACAATGCTCTCATCTCCAAAAGTGACCACTCACATTAGTTTCGTTCCAAAAACTGCAGTGCTAGATGAGCAAATGCAATCAGTGCTTAAATGTTTGCTGGAGAGCCAAAGCAGTGATTGGATGTCTCCGTTCTGTAGGGTTGGCATCATCAGATGTTTCTGCATTGACACTGACAAGGATGACAAATACAGTGATGGTTCTGGTGCATTAGTTTTCCAATTAGTTCAGGCTGCGTTATCATCAAAAGCCAAACATCTTTACATACAGTATATTCCAGCTGTCGAAAATGATAAGAAGAAATCTAGTGATTTCAAAACTTGTTAAAAGAAAAAAAACTTGTTTTGTGGCTCCCGAGGGAGATGTGTAACATCCGATCAGTTATCTCAAACGATGTGACTTGTTTCAACGTTGGTTGGGTCTGAAGACAACGGCTTCATGTTCAGCTCCTTGTAATCAGAATTAAATAATGGGTCATTCACAGCACCTGCTAACATTAGCAGCAAACACAAAGTAGTGAGGAGATATCTCTTGGCGTCAGAGAGAGCCAAATATTTTTCTGAGGTGGTTCACGGTGCAAAAAGTTAGAAAAACACTGTTTTATATACATAACAGTTTTAATGTTATGTATGTTTTGTGTTAAAGAGATTTCTACTGAAGTTGGCATGCTAACCAGTTTGCCCTCCCGTCCTGTCTTGCAACACCACTCTGAACTTCCAGTCCGGATCACTAGCTGACGGAGCTATCTAGCTAGGTATAGCTAGCTAGCTATCTGCAGCTACAGATGGCAGCAATAATGGATTGGATATGTATGGCGCTTTTCAAGTCACCCAAAGCGCCTGACAGGGTTCCAGGTTCCATTCATTCACACACAGTCATACTGGTGGTGGTAAACTACGATAGTAGCCACAGCTGCCCTGGGGAAGACTGACGGAAGCGTGGCTGCCATTCAGCGCCTACGGCCCTCCGACAACCACCTCTACGGAAGCGCATTGCGTTCACTGGATAAAAAAAAAATTCGACACCTTATCTCGTAATTATGAGAAAAGATCTCATTATTACGAGAAAAGATCTCGTAATTATGAGATCAGGATCTCGTAATTATGAGAAAGGATCTCGTAATTATGAGATCAGGATCTCGTAATTATGAGAAAAGATCTCCTAATTACGAGATCAGGATCTCGTAATTACGAGATCATACTTTTACAGTAAATACTCCCGGTAATAAACTGAAGGTATCGCGAAGGTATCCGGATTTCAAAGTAAAGGACGACATGAGAAAAAACAACAACAACAACAAACATTTTTTTTCCATAAGTAGTTCAATATTCATATAATGCTGAACTAAGTACTCCCTAGAATACTTGTGTAACTATAATGAAGTGCTTCTACTGTGTACTATTTAAGTAATCCTCTGTCAAAATCCTTATCCTCGTATGCTTCATGGGTCTGACTGTGAGACTGCAGTCTGACCCACACAGTCGCCACCAGCAGCTCTTTAGAGCGGCTTCAGCACGATTACCATAAATGTTATTAGATAGAAACAAAACGGTGCGGCTGATTTGACCAAGCAAACGCGAACCACGGCTGGCTTGACCACAATCAACGACGCACCTTTCCTCATCTCGTAATTACAAGATCTTTTCTCGTAATTACGAGATCAGGATCTCGTAATTACGAGATAAGGTGTCTATTTTTTTTTTATCCAGTGAAAGCAATGCGCTTCCGTACACCTCAAACATACAGCAGTCATACACATTCACACGAGGCAAGGTGGGTGAAGTGTCTGGCCCAAGGACACAACGACCATGATGCAGTTGGCCGGGCGGGGATCGAACCGCCGACCCTCAGAACATAGGCCGACCCGCGCTACCAACTTAACCACGGTCGCCCCGAGAGCCACGGTCGCCCCGAGAGCCACGGTCGCCCCGGCAGCAGTAAGCAGTCACTCTGTTGCTATAGTGCCCCCCATTTGTTCGGAGTTGTGGCCAATTCGTATATATTGCACCTAATATGACAATATCTGTGTAAATTATAGCCTTATAAGCACATTTATTGTTAGATCGTAAAATATTTATAAACCCTATGAGTTTCATATATATTTGTTTATAACAGCATCACAACCATATTTATTGAGTTATGGACCTTCTTCATTATGTCATGAAGAATTCTAATGTATGTTGTGTGTAGTTGTCTGTATGTATTCTGACGTATAAATAACAAGCAGACTCGTTGAAAGATGAAAATTCATCATCATCGAGAGGAGGAAATATTTACACTCTCCAGTCTTCTGAGTCATGAAAAGATAAATCCTCTCAGCACTTAGAGAAAGCACAGTTTTACAGATACAGTTCTGAATGGCAAAAGGATTTCCCTGCAGCTAGTGTTGCGCTCAGCGGATGTCCTGTCTCAGAGGCCAAACTGCAGGAGGAGCCAGCAGAATTTATAGTTCATCCCAAACATTTGACAGTGTTATTAATGTACAGTATTTGTGTGGTAGTATGTTCTTGTTTCATTCTTTCAGCTGCACTGCATTAACTACATGAAAAGTTCGCCCAAGTTTTGTCACATTACGCTTTGCAAATCTTATGGGAACTTGTTTTTTTTACCAATACTTTTGTTATTCTATTTTTATAATTTCAAATTGTAACTTCATGTGCACCAGTGCACTAAACGTTTTTAAACTTCTGCTCGGTGAGCTGTGGTCAGATGCAATCAGAACATTAAAATGATGGATGCTGGTACTCCGGCACTGATGTGGGAGTGTTTCCTGGCATTAAAACAATGAAAATGATGGATGGGAAAATTGTAATCACTGTTAATATAATGACTGAAATCAGCTTCTTCTTTTTCTTCCAGGCCTGCATTTCCTTCTTACAGTGAATGCCATTACTCACTCACTTTTCACAGCAACTTGATTACTGTAAGCCAACATCTGAATGACTCAGAAGCCAGACTGTGTGTAATTCTCGCTGGCATCAGGTGGTTTAAAGTGAACCGGTTTCTCATCCAGATAAGAGATATGTATGTATGTATGTATGTAATTTATGAAAAAGCCCGTGTGGTTAGCTGTCTATTCTTGGGTTCATAGACCGAGCAAAGAGGCCATCTATCTAGCTTCTGATATTATTAAGCACCCTACAATGTACTGCTTTTTCTTCTCTTCGAGCCAGAAACAGCCTCTTCAGCCATTTGCCGCTGAAATGCTGCATAAGCGCTTTCGTCAACACCAGGAAACTGACGGCAGCGAACAGAATCTCTGCAAGACTCCCACCTCATCCCTTGTCTCACACGCATGCTCTGGCGTTCGGAAACGTTAACGTCAATGATGACATATACGGTGTTGGGACTCATAAAACGTATAGAGGGGAGGGGCTGAGGTGGCTTTCCTCCGTTTGCGGTGCGGCTGGTGACCCCTGACCCGCCTTGTTATAGGAGAGCTGCCAGCTTAATGCAACCTTGGCAGAGCCGCCACCTTTCCCAGCCATTAGTCCAGTCATTTTCCAGGCTAAAACACATTGCTGACCTATTTTAAGCAACAAAGGGGATGGAAGTTGAGGAATATTTTGCCACCCAGGGTGCAAATGAAATTCCATGTTAAGTAAAGACAGGCTTGGGTGTACGCTGCCGATGTGTCGTCATTCATGAAGCGGCGGTGGTGTGTAGCTCAGGTAGAAGCCACAAGACAAGAAGCGAAAAATGATGTCTTAATCAGTGACTTCATTTTCTCGCTCTTTGCCCGTGTGATTAACGCAGACTGAAAACCATGAATGGATAGAGGAGTGGGCGCAATCACACTCTGTTCTACTCCTTAAAACACCTCCTCCACCTCCGTCTCCCCCGGCACCACGTGCGAGTGAGTCCACAGTGTGGCTTGGACCCATCGCATAGTGACTCAGGCTGCTCTCCATTTGAAAAATTAAACGGGGGGCCGTTTGGCAGAGTTAAATGAGGCCCCCAGGAAAAAAAAAAAAAAAAAACATGCTGAGCTCAGCACCGCTCCTACAATCTCAATCACAAAGGAGGAGGTTGGCGCGCTGATGTAATGGCCGCCGCCGTGCTGCCGCTGCCTTGGCAGAGGAGGAGAGCTCGTCAGCACAGCCCTACTAATTCATCCCCCCCACCCTCCCTCCCTCTGGATCAAGGGTACATCAGATATCATTAACAAAGAAAAGAGCCTAAAAGAGTTGGATGCAAGAGAGGATGAGGCAATCAGTGGGCATTTCTCTGACTGCAGAGACATGAGAAGTGAAAGAATCCCTGGCGAAATTAAAAAAAATGTTTTAAAAAAAATGCTTCTATATTCCAATTTGAATGCCAGGATAGCGTAGAATTAACAGAGCCATAGAGAATGTACAGTATGCGTGTATGTGTGAGGAAAAATTAAGGGACAATTTACACGTAGAGGATATTATTATTACAGGCTGTCAGCATCTATCCACCTGTAGAGCTCAGCCACAATTGCATCATATTCCCTCCAAAAACGAGATGATGAAGCCATTACAGGAAATGTTTTCAACTCTTCCAAATATAACTATAACAACTCATTCATACGACGTCATTTTGCAACAAGGACTCAACCATGGTGGAGAGTGCTACATCACCTTTTAACTTGACGTGACAGAAAATTAAAATGACATGAGACTCGGTTTGCATTTAGAAGACAAAGACTTAACAGTAGACATGATGACTAGTTTTTTTTTATGTTTCTATAGTCTAACTGTCAGTATTTCACTGTTTACCAGTGATGGGAAGGATTTTTTTATTATTATTTCAAGAAAATTAAAAAATAAATAAATGAGCTGTGATGGATAATACTGATACAGAAATCGGCCAATAATATCATCATTAGACGGGTACTGATACCTTTTCTCTTTATATGGACTGAAACCTGCAAGTAACACTGCAGAGTCTTTGGGAGGGGAGAAAAAATGAACCAAATGACTTCACATGTCCTTGAAAAAATTTTTAAAAAATTGCATTTTCATTTTATGTACTGCATGTCAGTGCAATTTTCAGGTACGACTCCCTTATACTCATAAATATATATATATATATATATATATATATATATATATATATATATATAGATAGATAGATAGATAGATAGATAGATAGATAGATAGATAGATAGATAGATAGATAAATATGGATATTTAGATATGTGTGTATATATATATATATATATATATATATATATATATATATGAGTATAAGGGAATTGTACCTGAAAATTACTTGGTACTTGGTTTGGACACAGTAGAATACAGTACTATTAGCATTATTATATAACAAACTATCTAATTCACGACACAATCGACTGTATGACGTACCAGTATAAAGTAACACAGTCCAACACAAACAATAATTTTTCACATTTATTTTATAGAGCATTTCCTGGCTTTTACCCATATAAGTGAACAAAAACCATACATTTCTGTGAGCTGAGTGAGGGACTTTAAATGATTCTGCGGTAGTCCATAGAATATGTAAAGTAAAGTAAAGCAGCCTCATTATAACCTATTACTACAATATTCCAGTATAACATTCAACAGTTATCTTCATTTTTTGGACTCTCTTAATTATGATGAAGAAACATGAATAAGCATATTAAAAAGGTTCACTTTAAAGGCATTATGCACATTTATAGATTCAATCGGTAGAAAAAGGATTCAACTGAACTGTTTCTGTGTTGAACTTGGAAAAGTTAAAGAGGGATGCTGTCATATTAAAGATTAACATTAAATTCAGTGGGTTGAGACGGCTCAGTCATTTATTATGACCTTGGTGACGCTCTCCCAAAGAGAGTTATCAAGAAGGAACTCCTTGCATCTGTGATTCAAGTGGCATCGGCAGCTGCCTCATTGATAATAAATAAGCTGCTGATGGTGTCAAACTGTGACACGCCACACCAACATGAAATTAGTAATCTTGCACAGCTCACTTTAGAAAAATGCACTTTAACCCTGTATTTCTGGTTCAAGACCTCTACACAGTCCATGTTGTTGTCTATGGAGGAGAGGCAGATCTTGCAGTCCAGTTTAAAGGTCGTGTGTTACTTCACCAGTGTCTGTCTCTCAGAAGTATTGACTGAGGTGCTCCGTGGCACAGAAATAACATATGTGAATAATTAAAATGGGTGGCATTTTTCCCTTTAAAGACAGCACATGAACTGCTGCTGCCTTCATTTCACGACATGCTGTTGAGTTTTTTACAAATATTCCCTTGACTACATGATTGCTTGCATCGTTTACTTTTTTTAATCCATCTGTATTAAATGACAACATTATTTAGTTGATTTGACATAAAAGGAGAGAGACATCAAATCCCTCACAGATACAAAAGTATCAGTTGGAATGACACAATAAAGGTCAGTTTATTGTTGTATATTCTTATTTGTGTACCTCCCGCTGTTGCATTGAAGTTTTCTGCAGCGAGGAATGACCAAAAGTCTGGTGTATAAATCAAATTCAGAACATAAACTTTAAATTGAGTCTTAACTGAATTAAACTAAGTGGGTATGAAACTGCATCAGTTCAGTATAAATCTAATTTTATAGAAATGAAAACAGTGCTTTCTACATTGTTATCATTTTGAGTCCAGTTCTCAATAACTGATAAAGGCAGACATGGAGAGACATCTAGAAACAAGCATAAAAGAGCCACCATTGTTGTCTATGGAACAACATAGACATCTTTCTTCTGGAACTGTGTATGTGTTTCTGCATCAGATATGTGTGTTCCTTGTCAATTTCCACGACCAAATGATGAACCTAATTCTAATTTATTGCTGCCTCCTAGTGTGCATGAACGAGAACTGCGCCTGTCCCGTCAGTGCAGACAAGAGAAGAGAAGCAAGAATGAACAGATTGAGTGAGAAAATGATGTGCTGCACTTTAGTTGATGTACACAGAGTATTTACTATTGCTTTAGATAATTAGATTATATTAATTGGTAGTTTTACACATATTTCTGAGAGGAAATGTTGAAATGACTTCAAAATCTAGATTTCTTCATAAGTAAATGATAATTCAATAATTTCACACAGTTTAGAAATGTAAAATCTTAAAGTCATGAGTATTTATGATTTCAAGATTCTAAGATTTCAAAGGTTTATTTATGATGATCGACTTTTAGTGTGATATGAAAAAACCTTTTTTTGTTATAAATGTTGTTGCTTTTGTTTTGTGCTTTTGTTTTCTTTACTGATAAATGTGATTATTTTGTTTTTATTATCCGGTTGTTTTTAATCAAAAAGAAGAAATATTAAAATGTCTTTATAAGATTGGTTTGCAGTAGCCGGGCTTAACTATGGTCGATCGATCACTGATTTGTAATCGGTGCTCTGCTATTTTCTCTGACGTCGCTTGCAGGATACTAAATCAAGTCAGAGTCACAGGCGGAGGAAACACTTACAGAAGCAGAGATGGTAACTATGAATGAAATTCGAATTACGTTGATCGGTTAAAAATGTATACTATGTCTACACAGTAAATAATAAATAATAATCAAACAGCGTGTTCATGTAGTGTATTTTATTTGTAATCATATAAACCGAGGTCCATTTAGTCACACCAAGCTAACGCTAGCTAGCTAACTTTTGACTGCACTGTGAGTAAGCAAAACAGCTTCACTAACTGCTAGTGTTAGCTACACGGATGCCGGCTAACTGACGTGTGTCCAAACAAACTCACGGCTAATATTTGTGGTATGATAACGCATCAGATAGTGCTTATCAGTAACCCTGTGTGGTTTAACTTAGCGTAAATGTAATGTATCGTAAATAGGTTATAAATTGTTGTGCTGGTTGGCTAGTTAGCAAGCTAACGCAAAGTAGCTAGCAGGTGTTAGCCAGCATAAGCTGAGTTAGCATCAAAATGAAGTATCATGCCTTTTACTTTCGTTTTCCCTCAGCTTACTGGCCTTAGGCTTCAACGTAATAAATTATGTGGCGATGCAAACTTGTATAACTGTAGTCAATTAATACTGCAATTATTAAGTTAACTTTCATGAAGTCGGCATTTTACGTTATCCAACTAATGTCAGCTAGCTCTCCGCAAGACTAAATTAAATGGGCACCGAGCGCGTCACAATATTAGCTAGAATGATGCTTGTACTCGGTTTCATGATTTTCTTCGGTACGCTGCTGTTCACAAAGTTGAGCGGATCAATTATTCAGTTATCGGAGAGTAATTTAAAACCCGAGTCTAAAAAAGTCCAGGCTGTAGGTTCAGTCTTGCTTAGTCGTGTCCCGAGAGTCCGGGAGAATTAATGCTAGTTCGTAAGTGAGGAAACCCGCAGACAATGCAAGACAACTATGTAAGATCAGCTCCTGTGTGCTTTTAAAGTAAGTCTCAATTTAAAAATGTCACTTCTAATTTATGTCTTGTTTCTATCCGCAGTTTCGCAATCAGTACGACAACGATGTGACAGTATGGAGCCCGCAGGTAAGTGGCTGTTAGCCCTAACCCCAGTCTATGACAGACTTTACAAAGTAAGTTATAAACAATAATATGTAAACACAATGATTCATGTCCATGTTTGTACAGGGCCGTATTCATCAGATCGAATATGCCATGGAGGCAGTGAAACAGGGGTCTGCAACCGTAGGACTCAAATCCAAAACCCATGCGGTCCTGGTTGCACTAAAGGTACAGTCAGTCTATGTGATGTCTCTCAATATATCTGCCTCTCAAAAACTTGCAAAGTTGTAATAATCCTCAATTACAAATGATGATTTGGTCAATTTTAATAACATTTGCATCACAACCATTCATAGGTAGGCATCAATATCCAGTCCCTTTAGCTGATCTGACACCCTGTTTTATTCATAAACCAAGGAAGAAGTTTAATATCTGTACCATGTAATGGAGCACTGAAATGTACTCTTACCACAAATGCACAATGAATATTATAGCAGAGTAATTGTGACAGTTGAAGGACAAGTATTCGTTCATGCATGATTTAATATTTTCGTGTCTCTGCAGAGAGCCCAGTCTGAACTGGCTGCCCATCAGAAGAAGATCCTCCATGTCGACAACCACATCGGCATCTCAATTGCCGGACTGACTGCTGATGCCAGACTGCTCTGGTAAGTCAGAGCTGCCTTGATGGTCTGAATGAGGCTTTTCAGTGCATGTGCAAGTCAACAAATGGGATTAGATACTAACACTATCTCTCCCACAGTAACTTCATGCGTCAGGAGTGCTTGGACTCAAGATTTGTCTTCGATAGGCCCCTCCCAACGTCCCGTCTTGTCTCTCTTATTGGAAGCAGTATCCTTACTACTTTTTGTGTGTGTGTGTGTTATCTTGAATTATATTCCTCATGTGAAGAAGCTCACCTATTACTCTATAAAGTCAAATTGACCCTTAACTGAGCCTTCAGAAACCCAAATCCCAACACAGAGGTATGGAAGGAGGCCCTACGGTGTTGGACTTCTCATTGCTGGCTATGATGTGAGTCTGTTCGCTCAAACATCTTAACACGTTTATCTAGCTATATTATTTATTTCCCCTGTGAAAGAATAAATGTTCTACATATTTGGACTTTAAATCTAACCATTGTTAAAATGTTGTGTGTTGCCCAGGACATGGGACCTCACATCTTCCAGACCTGCCCGTCAGCCAACTACTTTGACTGCAAAGCCATGTCCATCGGAGCGCGCTCCCAGTCTGCTCGCACCTACCTGGAGAGATGCATGGACAAGTTCTCTGACTGTAAGATAATATTAGTTTTACTAGCTTTACTTGCTCACATTTGAACAGATTAGTTTTGACTGTGCGCTGCAAAGTGGCAAATGCAGGACAAGTTTGATTTCATTTATGTTGACTTTTTTTTTTTTTTTTTGATCAATACTGTCTTATTTCTTTTAGCAACTTCATGTTCAAACATGGTTAGTCTGTGTCTTCCACCTGCTGAATGACTTGTGGAAGGACTTTGTATTAAGAAAGTATTGTTTTGTTCTCAGGTAATCTGAACGACCTGGTCCAGCATGGCCTCCGTGCTCTCAGAGAAACCCTCCCAAGCGAGCAGGACCTCACCACCAAGGTACCTCAACTCTCTGCACTCCTGTTTAAAGTGACCCGCGGCTACATAAGCCCCAGCACAGAAGAGATCAGTCGTCTTTGTCCTTATCTGTGCATTATAGAGACATGCATTTGCAGGCTATTTTTCAGGTTTATTTTTCCATTCTTTCAGAATGTTTCCATTGGTATTGTGGGGAAGGACATGGAGTTCGTCATTTATGACGATGATGATGTTGCTCCGTTCCTGGAAGGACTGGAGGAGAGGCCACAGAGAAAGGTACAGCGAGGGGTACTGGGATTTATAAAGTTCAGTTTGGACTCATGATGTTTTTGTTGACGTACTGCAGTGTAAATAATGTGATTAGTCCAAACTCTTATCTTCTGAACTTTGTTGGCTGTATTACATTTAAAATGTCCCAGTAAGACAGGTGATGAAGTTTCTGTGCTAAACCACGCCTACGTCTGTTTTTGTCTCAGGTTGCCCAGCCAGCAGATGAACCCGCCCCCGCCGGACCGGTATCTGATGAGCCAATGGAGCACTGAGGCGGCAAGCCTGTTGACTTCCTGTTCTGAGAGGGGGGCGGGCACAAACCCAGACCAACCTGACACTTATTGCAACACACCAGAATAACTGTTAGAGGGGAAAGCTGTTGTGATGTGCCACTTGCTAAACTGTTCATCCAAAATATTTCTCTGCAAACATCAAGAACCGTGATGTTGCTTTTGTATGAGTAAAATGTACCATTATACAAGTAATAAACTCTTTTTTTGAATTGTGCTGCCACTCGTCATTATTTAATTGCCCACTTAATACACATTTGCATGTCTCCTGAGCATTTGTTCAAGCAGATTACTGGTATACTTTTAAATGGTTAATCATTGTGAATTATATCATTAGTTAATATTATCTACACTGTAGTTTAAGTGGAGTACAGGGTACATCTTTTACTTTTTAAAACTTTTTAATGTAATCTGTTTTCTTAGAGTTTCTCTACGCTGAGACATTTCTATTCCAGAAGGATTAACTAATGTAACCCAATTTCCCTTTTTTGGGGATCAGTAAATCAAAAAATATTTTATAAATGGTTAAGCCGGCAGTGAGCACTAGAGCAAGGATACTTACAGTATCTGAGCAGCATTGCATGCAACAAAGCGCTGACTTTCAAAAATGTTGACCTTGTGACAGTTAAGAGTGAAAGAAATCAAACCAGAAGTTTATAATCCAGAAAATTTTATTCAAGAAATGAACAGTATTTAAATCATGGATATTTATACCCAGGTGCTTTTCTGAACAGCAAATAAATAAATTCAGTTTATAAAAGTAAAAATCTTTAAATAATTTGGAGCACAAGACAGCAGGTTTGTTAAAAGCTTCAAATGTTATCGAAACAGAAGACAAGATTTCTCCATCACAAACACATACAGAGGGACCTTTAATGTCCAATAGGTCGTGTCTGCTTTAAGTCGTCCATCTCTTTTATTTTATGTCTTCATACTTAAAGCAACAAAATGTAACATCATCTCCGGTCTGACGCTCATCCATAGTGTCAGTATTTGACAACCTGGAAATTAGACTCAACAATCATCCATCTTTCCCCAGGAAGTTACATTTTGTTGCTTTACAGGTTAACTATGTAGTTTTAGAAAATAAATTACAAAATAAACTCTGTTTGAAGCTAGAAACATGACTATTCAGAGTCCTGCAAATATAAATTAAGTAAAACAGGATGAAACTGCGTTGACAGTTTGTCTACGACTGATTTCTCTTAAAGTTTCTCTCCCAAAACTACACAGTGCACCTTTAAGGGTGTTACAGGGAAATCATATTTGAACACAAAGACCACAGGAAGTTTAAAATGTCTGTAATTTCGATAGAGTTTTGTGAGTTCAACAAATGTTTTGACAAAAGGTGAGAAAAGGCAAAACACCCCGGCGAATGTAAAAAATGTGATAAAAACCTATTTTCCATTCGGATTCTTCCCACATCACATTTTCTAAATTTGTCCTGATCTGAGCTACAATAAGTCACTTATAAATATTATATATGTTGTTTAGTGGAACACATTTTGAAATGGCCTGACTCAGTCATGTTTGTTTGCCATTTAGAAAAAAGTTAAAAACACCTTTAGTTTAAGTCTCTTTTTATAACTTGGAAAACAATTGGAGAAATGTGTTTGTTCACAAACAGTGCGAATACCTTAAGAGCACATTTTCAAATCAAATCTTGACACTAGAGTCCTGGAAGCATCTCCATGTTGGTTTAATAAAATAAATAATAAATAGGTCAATGGGCATTATTATATTAGATTATTAGCATTTCACACATGACGCCCCTGTTTCGTCTTTAAAAAGACCTGAACCTATACTTACTCCATTTTAGGTGAGAACATTTTCTCACTTTCTAACTTCAAGTAAAGATAAACAAAGCTGGCAACACGTTTTCAGGTGTTCACCAACAGTCATGCTCCTCTGATGAGAGCTGGTTTAAAAAGCAGCCGTCCTCCCGATGCCCAGCTCGAGTTTATTTGCATTTGGAGGTCAGTGTGAGGCTTTCTTTGCTCTCCTCCTCTTGTTCCTCCGTCTGACTGTGCTGCAGGAAGTGTCTGTCTCCGTCGACCTGCTGAGGTCCTCCATCTTCTCCTGCTCCATCATGGACGTCATCTTCAGTGAGAGCTCCAGCTCCTCCAGGACTCCGGCCAGGTCCTCCTCTGGGACGCCCAGATCGATTTTACCCCCTCCGTCCTTGTGTTCGTGCAGGCTCTCATTTACACCTAAATCACTGTCGGGACCCACGTCTGCTTCACTTACTGCTGTAAAATTAGATTCTTTCACAGCCTCTGTTTCCTCGGCCTCTCCTCCACCTGTGACGTCCTCATGTTTGTTTTCCACGTCGGCTCCATCGGCTTGGGTCCTCTCGGCCTCAGGCTCTGCCTGTGGACTGTGGTGCTGCTGACTGTGCTGACAGCAGCAGCGGGAATGTTCCCAGGGCTGCTGAGGCTCCTCGGGATAATCTGCAGACATTTTAGGGAAATTTTATGAGTCATTAATCGATCAGCATTTCCTTGATTGACACTAGTGGAAGTGTTTGTCACAAACCCATCATCTGATTCAGCAGTTACAGCGGAAATCTATAGAAAATCAATCTGAGGTTTGGGGTTTTTGTCAGGATTCCAGAATTACTTTGCAACGGAAAATTGTTTTTAGCCAACCATCTATGAATCATGTCCTCAGACTATTTTAGACAGATCTCCTGCAGCCCAGGAAGCCACTGGGTTCAGTTCATGCAAATACAGAATCAAAATAACTTGAAGATACTTCATGACGTCATGTCTGCTTCCTTTGCTCTTCCTTCATGTATATGTTGTTGTGTTAATAAATCTAAGCAAAAAATGCAAAACTATTTCTTATCGGCATCCGTTTCGCTCGCACATTCCAACTTGCCACACATGAACATGCCAAAGTCAGAAGGATGACTTCTCAACTCGAGAAGTGGAACAATCCGAGGAGCAAGTGAATGCAGCATAAGACCTCGGGCCGAAGGACGGACAAAACACAAGATAGAGACGAAAAATGAGTCTTGTTGAAAGGTTTCTGTCTCAGTCTCAACATTGTTACACCCCAACTATTAGATGATGGAATGTGCCAAAAGCACTTGAATGTACCACTCCAAACAAATCTCTGAAGTGGTCATATAAGAGGGTATTTTTTTTTTTGGAAGTTGTAATTTCTGCAGTGTCGCAGTGCTCATGTACCTTCCCAGTCGTCCTGGCTCTTCTTCTCTGGAGTCACGTCATCGACCAGCTGGCCCTCCTGCATCACCCGAGTTATCTCCGTCAGCTGCTGCAGGAGACTCTCCTCCTGATCTGCCGACACGCCCTTCAGCCTGCAACACACACACGCAGAAAACAACGCATTCAACCCTTATTCACGTTGCACATGTCTTTACAGCACTAAAACACTGATCAGATGGTTGGGCCGCCAGAAATAACAAGATTCATAACAACAATAACAAGATTTTGGGTTTTGATCTGTTTGAATTATCTCAATAATATTCCAGGATACTATATTAACACAACAGCACGATATCTGTGAGGATATTAAACATACACATTTTATAGTTAGAGGATGATTATAAAGCTCACACTAACAGGTTATACACCTTTATAAACTTTTCAAATGAAGTGTCAAGTGTTAAAAACAACCCACATACAGGATATCTAAGGGACTGCACAGGAGGAAAGGAAATGATCTTTATGGGAGTGTCGTGTTTGTCTTCATCTTTACTTTGGAAGAAATCATTGCAGGCATACGATTAAATTAACAAATCAACAAATGATTCAATCAAACCAGCCATTTCTGTCAGGAAAAGAGAGGGAGGAGGCCGACTGATGAAATGGTTCCTCAGTAAAGACACACACCCACCTCTCAGGACTGTGGTGGGCGTTGGAAACGATGTTCTCCATCACCAACTCCGTCTCCCTCAGTTTCTCCTGCAGCTGAGCCAACTCAAAGTCAGCTAGAAGGCGACAGAGGGGGGAAAAGAAATGAACACTCGGAGACGACAGAACAGACACAGACTGACCACACACAAACATGTAGGCAGTCAGGATAATTTGGAAAATGTCAAGTTCGTGTTTTCACAGCGGGAGCGGAGTGTAATTCGTCTTACTGTGTGACGCTCTGTGGGAATCAATATGCCAGAAAATAACCAGCATTAATTTACTTCTCATTACATTAATGCACTGTAAAGATGCACGTCATGGAGGTTTCTGAGACTGGATGTGACACACACACACACACACACACACACACACACACACACACACACACAGAGCTACAGAAAATACTGTGTTAATCTAAAGGACTTCCCACAAAGCCCTGCTTTTATATTAAATAAATAGATGGAAGTAAGTGGTTAAGGTGGCTAAAAAAAGAACGAGTTGAGCAGATGCTGACTTATACTCACTGATCTTTCTCTTCATGTTCTCAGACCGAACTGAAGGGAACCGGCTCTCTGATGGTTTGCTGTTCCCTTTAGATGTGATCTGACACGGAGACGATGACAGCGTTAAAACACTCATCTCAAGGTGATTTTATCATGTTCACTGCCTGTTAATGTGCATCACTGGCAATAAAGTAAAAGATAACACTAATACGCACAACACAACAAAATCCGCAGCAGAGTCTCCATTTGTAAAATCATTTGCACGATGACAAATGTCAAATACTTTGTGAGTACTTTTTACACCCACTCTGTCATCATCGTCATTCAGAGGCTGTGTGTTGAGTCTCCAGTGTTTCACCTTGAACAGTATGTAGAGAATGTAGAGTAAGATCCCGAAGCCGTACACCGGGATGATCTGTCCCGCCAGGTTGGACTTGCCCCCGGTTCCTGCCCCGGTTCCTGCCCCCTTGGCCCGCGCTATGGCCTCGGTGTTGTGGGCTCTGGAGAAGCCCGCGGCGGCAGCCCTCTGGCCTCGACCCTCCGGGGCAGCCTGACGGTGCATCATCGGAGGGAGGCGACCTGGACCTGAAGGAAGAAGAAATCAGAAAATATTCACATTTAAGAAGCTGGAATCAAAGAATTTAGGCTTTTCTTTACTTAGAAAATTACCCAGTTAACTGAGTATCAAAATAGCTGGCAATTAATTTAAAAGTTGAAAAACAATAATTTAATTGATTAATCATTGCAGCTCTAGTCACATAACTTTTATATAGAGAATTGTACTCTGTAGTAACATTTGATTATTCTGAAGAAGTGGACATAAAAGACTGCATCACACCTGTGACACACACGCTTCTTTTCTCTTTACACAGAAACCTCCGGCACAAATAGACATCACGCTGACATCTGTGGGGGAAAGTTTTTGTACTTCCTCATTTTTGAAGTCTGCAGCTTCTGCAGCCACGTCATATGTTCTGTACCTTAATACTGATAAGATCTACTGCTTAAATATCTTTACACAAAAAAGGTGCATGCAGCCTGAAAAGGCCGATAATGAGACAAATTAATGAAAAATTAAACATTGAATTTGATATGGTTAAAAATAGACACTCAAGTTGTGATGATGTAAAAACAGCTAAACATCTGTTGTTTTGGTGTGTGCGGACGATTGTGTAACATTCACTATAGGTTGAGCTTCTGGAGGATTCCCTACTTTGTCCAATATGACAGTTAACTGAATATCTTTAGGTTCAGGACCGTCACCTTGGTTTACTGTTTTAAATAACAGATGTTTCATTTTCACCTGGCATGTCATAAACAAATCGATTGATGGATTCTTCAAGAGGATGATCAGCAAGTAAATCGATAGTAGAGCCAGATACTAGAGACGATACTCGATTTTTGGAGACCAATACAATGACATCAGTGCACTTTAACAGTAAACTTCACGTGCCATTTAATATTCATCAATCATCGCAGGCATCTTTCCTTGCATGACAATCTTTGAAGAAAACGTTTTTCATATCAGCACATAAATCAGACAACACGTGCCGATACCGACATATCTGTAAAAGACCCAAATCGGCCAATAATATCAGCCAACCAATATATCGACTGGGCTGTATTCTACATCAAGTATCAACATATCTTTTATTGTAATTAATCTTACTTATCTGTATCATGTAGTCTGAAATAGCTGCAATAAACCCAGCCTTTAGTGAAGTTCATAATGTGAAGTTTTAGTGGAAAGTAGGGGACGATTCAACGAAGGGTCATTTTGCAGGCTGCAGATTGTGATGCTGGTGAACTATACTGCCTTAAATTGACAGGTGTTCCTATTATTTAGTCCACCCTGTGTTCATCAATAAAGGTAGAGTGCTTTAGCTTTACTTGGTTGTACCTAATACACTGGCAGGACAGTGTTTCTACTGCTGAAGCCTTCTTCTTTTACACACGTAATAAACTGCAGACAGGTGTTTCGGTGTGTTTGGCGCCCTCTTCAGGGAGGAAATGTAACTGCACGGTGGATGGATGATTCAGCGGTGATGTACAGGACAGACTGTTGTTTAAAAATACAAAAACAAACGTTCAACCACAATATGAAAAGCAACAAAATGACAAGCTTCAATGCTCGACATCGAGCAGTAGACATTTTGCCGAAATACAGAGGAAGAGTTAAAGGTGACGCACCCTCCGGCCGCTCAGCAGCATCCTTCCTCCCGCGGGACAGCAGCATCTTAGGAAGCAGCAGACCGACGCACAGCACGAGGCACGTCGCGAGGGTCACCTTCTGGAAAGTCGACATCGCCATGATGACAGATAAAATGTGACCTTCCTGCCGGAGAACTACGATACGTGCCCGGTTTAGACAGAGGAGACGGTTGGTTGTTGTCGTTTCTCATCCATCGGTTCCACTTCCTTGTTGACTGGAGGACCGGAAGTGCGTCGGAACTGCAACGGATGTGTTTCACCACTAGGTGGCGCCAAACGACCGTCTTAAATTCTTTTCTTTTTTCTTTTCTTTTTTCTTTTCTTCTCTTGTAATATAATGATTCTCTGTGACGCATTGAACATATCTTTGTGTATTGTTTAGTTTTCTGAATCTGCATCTGTATTATTGTGTATCTTTTTTATATTTAGTTATGGTCACACAGCTATAATCTTATTTCTGTTCATGTCTCCTCACACTGGATCCTCTCAGTGTACTGCTGCATCCCATTTTCTGCACAGGGATAATACAAATATATGAAATGTTAAACAAAAAAAGTCTTCCTCCTGTTTTAGCATTTCAATAGATTCTGGAAGAAGATGATGTCAGTTTAAGAACTTGCAAGTATTTTATTGAACTTTTTTGTTTTGTCTTAATCTCAGAAAATGCCTAAAGAGGATCTTAAAATGATGTTTTTCTCTCTGATTTTGGTCACATCAGCACATTAATAACAAGCACACACACTGAAATTAAAATTATTTTTAATTGGTTGAGAAAAAAAACAGTTTGAGATCAAACAGAACTACGGAGCTTTCTGAAACGTCCCTTGCCGCAGAGTCCAGAGGCAGAGAGATGAAGGAGGAACAGATCTGTCCTCACTTGTTGAACCGAGCCAAACTGTATACGCAAACATGTTGGGTTTGTTTGGGGCTTCCTACATGCCAGAGGGGTCTGACAATCAGAGAGAAGTCTAAAATAGACTGCTTAGTATTTTTCTCTGTGATGGATGACTTGGTGTGGCCTGATTGGCTTCCCTCTAGTTCCATCTAGTATTTCAAGACTTTTCAAATCATTTGTCGAATGCATAAAAAAGGGCAGAACCATCTCAGTCCACGTTGAGCACTCTGGAAAACATCCTCCTGATAGTTCCACTGTGTTGATCTCTGATCTGTCTGATCAGAGACGTCAGTTTGCAGGATAGTTTACCACGCAGCTCTATAATTAAGAGTTCAATCACGGGCTCCTGGAAACACGTCCCGTTTTTGTTGTTTCCACACACGGTTCAGTCTGAAACAGGAAGCTGACGAGCCGACGGTGCTGCTGTGAGTTTCTTGGGTCAACTGGCTCAAAGTCGTCCTCTTCTGACCTGCAGAGAGAGGAGAAGGTTTAGAACAGCTCCATGTCGCTCTGTGTGGTTTTACAGGTTCGATGAAAACACACAATCGGCTCTATGTGTCCGTTATCTTATAGTTCATTGTGGTGTACTGTATCAATGTATGGTGGTATGATTTGCTACATAAGAACTATCTTAGAAAAAAACATCAAATATAATTTGTATTATATTTCAAAGACAGATATGTTGTACCTTTGTTGAAAACCAAAGACTGACAGTATGTGACAGTAAGTTTTGTATCTGTTGTTTCGACAATATCTGTTGATCTTTAGATATTTATATCCCCAAGGAGATTTTAAAAATTTTAAAATCTCCTCGGGGATTTGTGTGGATTTTTATAGCTCTCAAGTCTCTCTTGAAACATATCGTACTGTCAATGAGACTATCTGGTTAAATCAGGTTACTATCTTGAATTAAAGTCAGCATGGTAGAAAGACATTCTTGACTCGTCCCACATTGTGACGTGCTTACGTAACACCGTGACTTAAAGGATCACTATGTACTTTTAAGCAGAAGACAAAAATCTTCATTGACTGATTTTGTTTATGCGTAAATAAACTGAATAAACAAACTGTCTTTGTTTTCATGACTGAATAAACAAACTGACTTTAAAGGACAACACAGTTTCATACTGTTTCACTTTGTTTATATGTGGCGGACCCTGCCACCTTTTGGCTTCAAACAGTGTTCTGGGAACCTTATTTTCTTCTGAGAACAGTTTGTTTATTCAGTTATGGAAAAAATAAATGTTTTAGTGTTTGTATTATTACCTCATTTATAATGTTAATAGAGTTTGAATGTAAAGTGGCGTTGGCATTAGACATCTTCCTGATGTCGCATGTTGGCCGCCACTTTTGGTCGTCACCGCTTATGACCTACATTCAACCAAACATCAACTTCGGCATGATATCTGTGCTTGTTGACAGTGTTTTCCCCCAAAAAAACACTTAGGAGTATAATCCTTTAAAATGCTAAAATGTTCCGCTTTTGTTCCCCATAATCTTATTTTCTTCCACGCTACCTACCTTTCAGTACCAGAAAGAACTGCTGGGTGTTTTTTTGTTATACTTCATACAATAAAGCCATACAGTATAAAATGTTACTAATACACTGTAGTCTGCACCACTTTCCTACTCAGGCTAAATTCTGCCTCTCACTCATTTGCAAACTAAGAAATTAACACCCAATTTAAACGTTTCTGTCCTGTCTTTTGAATTATAAAAGCAGGCATTTTTTCTGGATTTTTTTTCAGTAGTCAACACATCCCATGAAAACAGCTTTACCCTTTGAGTCCAGTGATTAACGAGACTGAATGCAGCTAATTCCCTGCGGTTGTATAACTCAGCAGGAGGCGAGTGTATTGAAGAGCAAAATGTCACTTATGTAATTTGGTTTCACAATTCAGTTTCACTTCAACTTCACTGATATTCAAAACAAAGACAGAATCTGATTTGTATTCATATTCTGTGACTTTTCATCCGCACTCAACCCAGTGGCACGCAGCTTAAATTAATGTGTAACTCCAGAACCAAGAAAAATACACATAAAAAGCAGTGGGCCAGGGGTCACATTCTGACAAAAGTTTAAATAAATCTGCCAAAAATCCAACATCAACACAGTTATTTGGGTCTTGAGAGAAAAAAGTCAAAGAGTTACAACATTTGGAAGCCAAAAAACCTTCAGTGTGGTCATTTTATCAAAATTACAGAGTTGGAGCCACATTTCTAAAGTAGACTTCCATTCTGACGCTCTCCAAACAAAATACACAGCGAATGACAAACATCTGTCCGCACATGAATTAAAGATTCCTCATTTCACACCTCAGTTAACATAAACTTGAAATAGCCTTCAAAGTCGCTCAGGTCCTCAAATGTATCAGAAAAAGTAAAATGATCTCCCAAAGTCCGAAGTCGTCTCCACGTGAACTCTGGAAGACCTATAAGAGTACAAACTGTCCATCAGATGTGCTCTGTGGTGTTGTGTATTTTACGAACTGCAGTTGTAGACTTGGTATCATAATGAGAGGTTGGGCTGCTGGTGGATTTCAGGCATGTTTTTGAACCCTGAAACACTCATAATTGTGGATTTTGTGGTATTTTCTGCACTTGCTTTCGAACTTCTCCCATCTGCCCTCACAGCCGATCTCACGCTTGCTCACTCACGCCCATCGAGAGGCTCAATGGGGGAAAAGCTCTGCTGCTCCCACAGGAGTTATTTGTCGGCTGTTTAAAGCTTTAAAGATGTGTTTAAACCTGCGGGCGGTTAAAAGAGGTAACCGTTTAAAAAATGTGATTTCCCTAAAACAAAGTGTGAGTGGTTCACCAAACCAGACAACAGCCTCCAGTGTACTTTGAGGGATAGTAAAGTGACGAAGACAAACAATTGTTGTTAAATCCTTTTTCCCCTGTTCACTGAACTATTTGGGTTTGGCTTTTAATAATGTTAAACTACAGCAGCAGCGAAGCAGCACAACACTGACCTGTTTTCACCTCCTCACAGCTCGTAAACTGTTGTGTAATTAAAGACAAACGGACGTCAAAACACAGACAGCGGCTCAGTTTCGTCACAGTGACGTGATTAGTTTACAATGACGTTATATTGGACAGATTGTAAAACAGCAAAATAAAGTTTCTTAAATACAGAAAAGATCATAGATGACAAAAAAAGAACCCAGACATTCAATAAGGTTGTTGTGCGTGTCAGGTTCGTCCACTTAAAGATAAAGACTGGGGACACTCATCTACTAATGGTCTGATTTTTCTTTAACAGATCAACATAACATGATTGTTTGCCTGTCTGGACATCAGATTTGGGCTCCTAATAGCTGAAAATCCAGTCAGTATTCTCGTTTAATGCAATAACACAGCATTTGCATTTACCACCTGTCAAATTAGAGGGGCTGTTATTATCCAAAAGGGGGCGGGGCATGACCCCAGAGCAAAGTACCCAGATGGGCTGCTCTCATCTGCAAGAATTTAATACAGATCGTGATAATAAAAAAAAAAGAAACTCTTCAGCTAAGAAGATTGCAGTGAATTTCCTTTATAGGGATCATTGTGAATATCTTCATGTAAGTACAAATTCTTGATAACGCACAGTCTCATATTGATTTTCTGATTTATTTAGAATAAGAACTATGTCCTATGATGAAGCAACAGACATGGGCTGTATAACAAAATGTAAGTTGAAGTGATTCCAGTCTGTTTTACTGCCATTTTAAGAGTTTTAAGCATATATTGATTATCAGGCTAATATTGTAAATCGAACTTATTTTGGCCAGGACAATCATGTCATGACATTTTCATATCATCCTATAACTAGTATATTACAGCTGTAGATCTCCATCATCAGCTTAAACTTAAGTGGCAGTGTTTAAAGATTCAGCAGCCACGACTAATACCAGTTTGTCTCACTGATTTAAAAGGCGACTTTAACTAGAGGACTGTACAGCACCATTTGGCTGGTTTCAATTTTAGTGCAGTGATGAATGAGACACATCCAGCTCGCAGCCTGATTTATATGCCCTTGAGGTTTTTTTAAATATCACAAACCAGACATGATGCACAACAAGGATAATATTATCGGACATTTTTGTACACTGCGCTCATAAAGGAACATATGCATCTAACGTTTTCAAAGATAAAATGCCTCATCAACATATCTCTGGCTCCTCTTGCTCATGTCAGCAGCCCTATGGTTTGAAGTCTCCTCTCTACATATGGTCATATCTGGGATGAGCTCGTGAGCTCACTTGTATACTTTCCAGATATCTCAGCGCATGGTTTAGTTCAAACTGTCAGAGCAGCTGTCTGGGCCTGTAATTCATCCTCATCACTATATTACCTCTTATTGAGGCTGCCTCTCTGCGCTGCCATTAAGATGGCCTCCTTCATAGTCCAGCTGGCACAGGATCATGTTGTTCTTGAGGAAAAACTTGTCTCCCACGCAGAATCTGCAGAGAGAAATAAAAATATGGAACTGGGTCCTTGGTTCTTGCGCGAGCTGAGCGAATCACGAGGTCCCAGAGGAACATTTCAGTCATTTAAAACATTTTTTTTTTTTTTAACAGCATTTATGAACACCATCTCTGCATAATCAGAAAATTAATCTTCCATGATTGCCGGCTGATTAACTATCCAAGTGATATACAAAGTTTTAACCCCTCGAGGTTTCAAACCGTGCTGTGAGTTTCATCACGCTCTGATTACAATGCTCGTGACGACCAGTGAGCTCACTAGTACCCCTCCCAGATAAGTCGACTGAATTTGATCTCCCTGGCTAATTGCTCCCCTAATCTTACCTCTGGCGGCAGAGCTGACAGGCGAAGCAGTCTAAATGGTAGACGTTGTCTCTGGCTCTCATCACCATCTCAAAGGCAGGGATCAGCTTACTGCAGGCTGCACAGTTCCCCGTCACCCCGAAGAGCCTGCAGAGGGGAAGAGGGCGACAAGCAGACCTGAAGTCTGGACGCACTGATATACATTTCAGCCAAGAGCTGAAGAGGGGAAAAACACTGAAATAAAGGGAGGACGAGTCTAAAAACGAGTTCAACAGGACCCTCTGTGTGTGAGTCAGTGTAAAGAGGCAAACTGCATTTCCAGGAATTATTGCCGGCTTATTGCTGTTGCCACTATAGTGCTTACATCCTACTGTATGGATCATGAGCAGCCAAGTGGGAACAATCATTCACATCAGCCTCCTCATTGTAATTCTGAGCAGAAGATATAAAGATGGTGGGAGATAGCTGTAAAAGTATCAACACTCTGGAGCCAAAATAACCACAGAGCCACCATCAAAGTTAAATGTAAATACAATCCAAGATTAACACTGATACAAGCAAGCCTCTGTTAGCTAATTAACAAGATTAAGTCTACCGCCATGCTAATACGGCTCACAACAACAGTGCTTGCATGATATCATTTAGCAGGTTTAATGTTAACCATGTTCGACTTTGGAGGTTACTGTGTTTGCATGGTTAAAGTTGCATCAGTAACACCTTAAAATAACCATCCCTACGAAATGGTACATTTTAAAGCTAATTAAACTTTAGCTTATCGTTATTTGACAGCCAACAAACTATGACATGTCTTCTTAATCAATAATAAAGCACTTGTTTATTTTGAAATTGCAACTGATGTTTATAACACAATAAAAATATTTTATTGATTATAATGTGTGGCCAGAATCTTATTTGTTTTTGCATTTTGCATTTGGTCACAAACCACTTAAAACTTTAAGTTTCAGGACAACCCAAGTCATTGGAATTTATCCTCTGGGGACTATGAACGTCTTTTCTTGGCAATCCATCCATATTTCAGTGTGGACCAGACTAGTGGGCAAAACTGCCAGACCAACCAACACTGCTATCAATACAGCCACTCTGCTAACACGCAAAAGAGCTGAGTATATGAAAGTGACTACGAGGAACTTTCAGCTTTTGTTGATTTCCGCGGTCCCTTTTGACAAAAGCGACACCAGCACCTGTTGTAAAGATCTTTCCTTGTTTGTAATGATTAACTCCTAATTCTGTGAATCTACATACTTTCCACTTCCTGGTCAACTGTTTCACCTGTTTCCTGTTTTTTGGATTCCCCCTCTATATCCACTATAATGATCTCATCTTTCTGGATATGAATCAGCAACTGAGCAGCAAATAAAGCAACAAATCCTCTTTTGATTTTGAGTTATGTATTTCCTTTTGTGTGCCCACTCAAATGGAGCATTTTCTTCTTACAAATTCTCAATTTTCATCCCTACACTTTAACATTTTTAGGCCTGTTACTTAAGCTTGAATGCATTTGAGTGGATTATGTTTATTTTGCATCATTGCACGTCGCCTTCCCAACATCACAAGACTGATTTCAACCTGTCAGTGCAAATCAGACACGGAAGACGGCAGGAGGACGAAACTGCATAAAAGACGTGAGAAGACGAAAACAGACAGAGAGGGGGACTGGACTGGGGAGAAAAGGCAAGTGACCCTGCAGCCCTCTGCCTCAATGCTTCACTTTAATTCGTAGCCTGGGAGTGAGACTCAACAATCGTCTATCTTTGTGGTGCATTTAGTAACGACTCAGACAAATCCTGCTGAGTCATCCTTTGAGTTTAATAGTCTTTAAATCACATTAACATGACGTGAGCTTCAGTTACAGTAGCTCTGCACAGAACTAGCCGGTAGAAATGTCCTTTGAGCACATTTTAGAGGGCTTTACTTTTACTTTTACTCGAGTTAGGGTCAGTTGAATCAGTAGCCCTTTTTACACAGCGAAGCCACGTTATCGTCGTAGCGTTGGTTCGCCAATTCTCCGCCGATGGTGATTCACACAGAGCGAAGCATCTCCGCCTTAAAGACGAACCGCTGTGTAATTGCGCAGGATCCCCGCGTGCAGACGGCAGTGTGAATGGGGCTACTACTTCTACTCTATAATTTTGCCACCTTTAGTATTCTTACAGAAATCTGGAACCTAATCCTCGCATACTGTTTCAGAAGAAAGTCTGTTGTCTAGTAACTCATCATTATGTACTAGATTCAGTCAATCAGGAACTTTGAATTGATTGATTCATTTGCAGTGGGCTCCTGATGTGTTCCTTACTGTATGCATTTCCTAAGAACTGTTCAAAATGCGGCGTGCCATATTGTAGTGCTCACAGGTTATTTGTGTCTCGTTCAACTTGAGCTTGTTTTAGCTCGGTTTCTATTTATGTACGGTGTGACTGAAGGCTTCCCAAAGCGGCAAGCCATCTTAAAATAATGTTGTAACAGTGTTCTTCTCATTCTGTGTGAAGGCTGGATGACTACTTTTTTAGATTGTATCTACTTTAAGCAAACTTCTGTTGCCGCTGCAGGAAACTTTTTCTCATGGGTGTCGAATAAAGCTTCCTTAAACCGACCAAACTTGGATCGCTGCAGCATTACATCAGCTGCTGACAGAGAGCATCAAAATGGAGATTCGCAGATATGAAAATGTCACTTTAAGAGCCAGACGGGTGGTTTTTTTTTTTGCCTCACAGGGCTTCAGAACTTGAGAAGTTGAGAGTCGATTTATTACGCTCCTCTGAAACTAACAATTTATCTGACAGCATTTGAACTCTGTCCTCAATTTTACCTGAGAACAAACCCTGTGTTGTTTTTAAATACTGTGACTCAGTGCTGACCAGCTGCAGATTGCTTCACCTCTCATTCACCTCTAAAGGAACGAACAAACGGCTCCCTCAGAGCCTGACACACATGAAGATAAGTGGCCGCCGCTGATTTCCATATTCCATTAGAGGCCAAATAGAAAAGGAGGTTTGAGGGGGAACCGTTATGAGAAACGACATCCACAGAAGGAGGGAGGAAGGCGCCCGAGCATGTGGACGACAATGAAAAAACGTCATCAAACGAGTGACCAACTCTGGAACAAAAGAGAGTCCTAATTAACTGAATGTTCGGATCTAACGAGCCTGAGTCCTGAGCAGGCACCTGGTGGGTTTTTTCATTCTCCTTAACGAGGCTACGAAGCTCAATGCTAATTCTCTACTAATGGTCCAATTAAAAGAAATCACATGGTTTTAATCCCGCTCTTCAAAGGCTTTCGGTCTGCACCCTCACAATGATGAGGAAAACAGGAGGCAATCTAGCCAATTTAACTGTCAAAAGGGGTTTTGGTCTCTTAAGTGCAGCGCAGCTAATGAGAGACTTAGCTCCAACCAAATCCAGCTGGATTGTACATGAGACTAACACATGAGTTCAGCAATGTGGCTGAGATATCAGGAGTTCTCCTGCTGACCTGACACCAGACGTCATTATTTCAGGCAAGAAAATGAGGGTGTATAACTCTCAGATGGGCTGTTTGAGGCAGGTTGAGGTTTGTGTATAAGTGGTGTCATCAAGATTCATGGGCAAAAGATTGTGAAGGTTGAAACCCGCTTATATCTGAAGTGGAGTTAAAACATGCTTTAAATAAATTAAAAGTAATTGGAGCGAGGTTGTGTAACACCCGACCTCTCGGGCCTGTGAATCATTATACAAAGAAGGAGCTGTTCATACAATCTGAAAACATTTATTTTTTTATCTGAAGAGTTTCTATGGAGTTTGAAGTGCCTCAGAATGTGTCAAGTGTGAGGAACTAGGCAGGTAATGTAGCATTAGCATTAAATCTGTTGTGTAGTTGTGTTACTGTGGCTTGGCGGTAATGTTCTTATAGCAATATTTTGACATTTTGTTAAAATGTGCTTAGTCATTTTCTTGACAACAACGTGGCTGGAGTCAGCAGAAAGTTATCTTAGCTTAGCATAAATGGATGGGAATGGAAAAACGGTTAGCGTTGCTATCTCCAAATCTAAGAAGATGAGACTGCCGGCACCTCTAATGCTCACTAATTAACACATTATGTATCCAGTTTGTTTAGATTAGTTCAAACACCAAAGCATAAAACTGACAGTTCAGTGTTTTATAGGTTGGTTAAGAGCTTGACTGTTCGCAAGGCAACCAGAGACTCCTACACTCTGGCTACGTTGAACATGTAAGGTATGCAGACCGTTCGCGGAGGCGATGTGCAGTGGAATAACGTGTGGGGTTGTTTGAGTCACCGGTAAAAAAAAAACAGATGTTGAGCTGGGATTGTACAGCCCAGTCATCAGGACATAGTGTTAGCAGTTAAAATTTACAAAGATATGTCCGAGGTTGACATCGGTGGCAAATGTGGCATATCACGTTCACATTACAATCTTATTAGCCTCAGACTTTCACACAAGGAAGTGGAGGGGATGCTGGTGGTGTTATTACAGCCAACTAGGCTGCCCAACAGCTGACCGCAGTTCAAGTCGCACCAGTGGATGTTTTTAATGACACCTGGGGGCATTTCCCTCCATTGTTGTCGCATCAAAAGCTGATAATAATAATAATAATAATAATAATAATAATAATAATAATAATAATACATTAGACTTATGTAGCCCTTTTCGAGATACTCAAAGACCATTTATGCAGGAAAGGACAACACAAAAATAGAACAATAATCTATGAATAAAAGAGAACACATCAGAAAGGGTGCTGTGGACGTTTCCCTCTGGTTTTGTGGCGACTGAAACTGACTATTTTTCACAGGAAGTCGGACAAACTACGACCCATGATCGTAATGACGAACACAGGTACTTCCAGCCAAACTATGATGTTTTCCTTGGCCAAGTGGTTTTTGTGCCAGAGTGTCAACCTAAACAAAAAGTAATGTTCAATTTCGCAGAAACGCGCTTAGCTAACATTCATCCTGGGTAAGTCAACATCTACACACTACTGTAATCCAGATAATGTTACTAAGCAACCGCCAGCCTCTGGTTTAATGCCAACAGGGTGATCAAGAACATACAGTTGAAGCTGGAGTCTGTTTCTGTATACAGGTAGTTTCATTTTGCAAAATACACACACTTTATGACACATTTCTGTATAAAAGGGCTGTGCACATATCTGCTAAAAATATAAACAGAAGCCTATTTTTAAGTTTGTAGAGCAGATCTCAGTGGCACATACAGCATGTGTTGCTCTCACGCCTGCTGTAGCCACTTTCATTGATTACAGTCCACATTTGTAACTGTGCAAATGTGGCCAATCTGTTGGAGAACCACATTTAAAACAGCCACTTACCTATAGACAGAGCCAAGACAGCTGTTTCCTCCTGTTTTCTTAGCTATTTTCAGTCCTTATGCAAAGCTAAGCTTAGATAACCCTCTGCTGGGTCCGGTGTCAAGTGCCACTAAACATTTCATTTAGCACCAGCTATTTAAACAATTGAGAGCCAAATGATGTGGTGGTGCACCTAAATGGAAAAGTTAGGCACACCAGTGAAATCAGTGTGAAAAATGAGTCTGGAGCCCTGAGTATTGTTGCATATATGTCATTATTATCAAATCTTCACGCTTGCTGCTTTCATTGCTCAATGCCAACTTCATTCCCTTTTCACACTTTATTGTCTGAAAATCAAGACAAATTAGCATGAAAGTTCAATAAAAAGGTTAAGTGACCAGCAAAGGCTGAAAACCACATGATCCACTACTCGGGCTTCACTCCCCTTCAACAAAGACTGAAAGAAACTAAAAGGTCAACAATCTGCCTTTTCTGCTGCTGTTAAATGAAAACTATGCAAGGTTATTGCTTTTCAAATACAGTTGAAGGCACAGAAGTCTGTATTCACTAAACCTGACTTTAATGAACTCTGCAGAGTCAAACCAGACTGACGAAGCACATCCAGAGGTTGGTAAAAAGTGCTTAGACTTGATCTATTAATTGAGCTGTTTCGTAAGATCTCTAAGAAACACGACACACCTAGGGTGAGAGGTTTGGGGCAAAATAAAAGCTGTGAGCAGTCTTTTTGATTTTGTGATATTTGGCTGCCTGCCTACCTGTGGTGTTTCTGAATGAAACCTTTCTCAAATTAACCTAAAGGATCCTCAAAACCTCTGAATGAGTCGACTCAAGATAGTTTACACAATTACAGCTGCTGTTTTGTAGATGCATTATACCGTAGTATTTTGTAAAATGTTGATTGGAAACCAAGACTGCCCACTCATTCCAATATCACTCCTTATAAGTTACAAATCTGCACAAGTTCTTTGTTCAGTTTTTGCTCGATCCTCAATGAGGTCACTGTTTCCATTTTAACATTATACACAATCAGCTTAAATGATAAGATCGCCCAATAATTAGTTTCTCAGTCCAAAACACCTTTCTGGAGCTTCACAGCAAAACAGTACAAAACTGAATCAGATGGAAAAAAAAAAATGGGTCCGTACATCTTTGCTTAAAGTTTTCGGAAGCCCTGATATCCCAACTTAATACGAAAGCCAGTTTTTACATCCTTTACACGCGGTCAAGCTTGTGAACCAACTTCTTGGAGTGCAACATAACACTCTTGGCTTATCAGCTACAGTGAAGATTTCAGCTTAAAATACTTAAAAAAAAAAAAACAGAAAAAAATTAAACTGGCTTCATACATCTCATTCCAAGTAAATCAGGACTTCAGAAGCCCTGAGATCTCCAATTGATTTAGAAAGACGTTATTTACATCCTTCTTTCGGCTGAAATTTTCACTGTAGCTGGTAAGCTAAAAGCTTTAGCGTGCACCCTGACTGAAGTGGGTGCAGGAGTTCCACTGCACGATGAGAGTGAAAACAACGTGATGTAGAGAACGCTGCAACCCTGATTTGCTGTTATGCTCCGGAAATGTTTTGTGGACTATTAACATCCCACTGCATGAGGGTGAATATATTATGATAAACATTTTTAATTTTTGAGTGAACTGTTCCTTAAAAATTAGCACTATATTGACAACGCAACAGCAATGGTCACAGATGATTAATTTCCCTTCACGTTTCCCTTCCTTCATTCAGTTTAGTCCAGATACACCTGTGAGGGAGTTACCTCAGGTAGTCCCTGCGGCAGAGGATGAGGTTGGCCCGGGTGTAGAGGGTGGAGCCAAGCCGTCCCAGGCGGCAGTCACAGCAGGCGCACTTCAGGCAGTCCTCGTGCCAGTACCTGTCCAACGCCTGCAGCATGAAGCGGTCGCGGATCTTCCTGTTGCAGCCGGCGCAGCCCCGCGGCTTCTCCCTTGACTGGAGGGAGACGAGAGACACACCTGGCAGGAAACAACAGAGGACACAGAGACATTTAAAAAATATCTCTCGGGAACAAGTAGAACATGTGTCATGACTAACAACTGAATTTATACAAATATCGGAATAATTAAAGGTATCATTAAAGAGACAGAGACTTTCCAAACTAATAGGTTTTACCATGGAGATACGATGCCATGAATAAACGCTTGCTGTTTATTAACTGTTAGATGAATTATGATGATTTCAAATAAGAAATAACCAGTTAGGTCAGTTTAAATTAGGGCTGGGCATTACATCAATGTGACATCGTTACATGAGACTATATGTCATCCTTAATTGTGGAAATCATTATATCATGATGTGACATAAGTGTTGTCTGTTCCTCGTTTAAACAGCTGCATGATGTCATTGTTCTGCCTTTACCCACTTAGTCATTACTCCAGAGTCCAAGCATCTAAGCCCACAAGTCAAAATACTTCTACTTTGCATTTGTTTCTGTTCATACACCCTTCTGTTTCCGCCATGAATCTCCAACTTAGTAAAGAGTGATCCACTGTGAAATTCTTGTATTTCTTAGCCCACTTCAAGCGTTTGGCCTTATTTCCCTGATTTTGAAACTGCCAGGTTGGATTGGAAATTGAGCTAATTCTGTATTCTTGATTGGTTGATCTTCTGATGGTGGCCTAACTTTGGATCTGCCTGATCGTGATTTGGATACAACTTATCTAGTTTTGTTTCAGAGAAATCCGCTGTGAAAGCTCCTATTTAATATCAATTTGACTTCTGAGAGTTTCATTGACTTTATCAATTTCTCAAACTTTCTAAATATTTCCAGGATTATAAAACAATATCAGAGATTTTCAGTGCAGCCTCAGACTTTTGGACCCCACTGTTGATCCACATTACTGATGATTATTTAGCAAAAATCTCATTGTTTGAAGAAGTATGTTAATATTTAATGAAAGTACCAATTACAGCGCGATCAGACAGCAATACTTGTCTGTGATCAGCCAATATTGGTCGATTCCTTTCCATAATAATGAAATCAAGACATTTTCTCAAAATCATGACCTTTGATGTTGTCGCCCAGTTGTAGTATTTACGAGATGCTGTTGAATCAAGATACATCAAGGATCGCAATATAATCTAGAAATATCATAATATCATTTTAAGATCATATTACTGCAGTAACTTAAATGCAAAGTTATCAACAAATGGAATTCCCTAAAGGAGTATTATGATGGGGGGAAATGCCTAAGGACACACTGAAGTCATTACAAAGCCTGAACTCAAAAGGTGCACTATGTGATATAGGAAAAGAAACTCAAAGTCAGACATAAAAAATAAAAGAGAAGATGACTGGTTGCTCTTTTTAAGACAATGTAGGCAAAAATCGTGTCCGGTTAAAAAATGGGAGATACTGTTGATTCCAAAGGCAGGACCTGTAAACCTGTAGACCAAGCAGTGAGAAACATGTTGGCTCTTCAATGATTTAGCCACGACAATACAGGCTTTACAATATTCCCCTCCTTGTTTCTTGCTATTTTCTTATTTGGGGTGTCTGACTTGTGGAAAAAAAACTGCCTTCAGGTTGAATTAAGTGTTTGAAGCTTTAAAGGCTTCTCAGAATATCAACAAAAACTGAAGATTTTCTTTTTATGATTTAAATGTATTCCCCAAAACTACATACTGCTCCTTTACAACGAGTCATTCAATCATTTAATCTTGATTTAAAAAGTATCACACAAAATAAGTTTGACTAGGTCAATTGGGGGAATATGCTGCGTACGATCTTTCCCTCTTTCTGTTGTCATGTTTTATAGATCACACACATTCAGTCGGTCCGAGCAGCAGGCAGAAATGTGCGTGAGTCTTCAGCGGCTGTACTCACTCTCCTCCTTGTCCAGCACCATCCTCCTGGAAAACAAACAACCAAGTCCAACAACAACAGGGGAGACGCCGCCGCTTCTTCTCCTTCTCCTTCCTCTTCTCCTCCTTCTCCTCCTGCGCCCACGTCAGCACCCCGCAGAGCGACAACAAACGCCGTGGCCACACTGGAATAAATGAAAGTAATAACCCGGAGTCTCTCAAACTTCACAAACACGGAGAAGCAGCCATGGAGTCGCTTTGCGTTAGAGGAGTAGTGGGGAGGGGGATTAAATCGCCCGTGGAGGATGAAAACCGCGTCCTCGGGTATCACCTTGGAGAAGAAATCGTCCTCAGATGAAGGGCTGATGTCAGAGCAGGAGCGTGTGTGTGTGTGTGTGTCTGCTGCTCCTCAGTCGAGCTCCTCTGCACGCACTGAGCCCCCTCTCAGACCTCCCTCCCTCCCTCTCTTCCTCCTCCTCCTCCTTCTTCCTCCTCTCTCAGCACAAAAAAAGAAAGAAAAACTCCCACAGTCAAATGGTTTTTTCAGCGCTGCGTGCTAATTATATAAAGTCATTATGCTCAGATCTGATAGTAACCGCCCCCTCCCTCTCTGAATCAATTATTCAATAGACAGTCACACACCAGGACAGCCCGGGCCTGAGGTGTTTTAGAATGAGCTTATTCAACTCCAAGGACACCAATTATCTCCAGGGCGCCCTGTAGTCAAAGCACCGGCGCTCCGTGAGCGTGCGCGTCGGCACGTGCGTGTGACACATATATTCAACGCGTTCATCTCTTATTTGTGCACCTATACTTCTTTTATTTTCCAGCCAACGAAAGCAGTAATGGTTTAGATGAGAGGAAGAAGAGCCGTACATGCACTGGACTCTAATTTCAGGTCATGGAGGGAGTATTATGGGACAGTTGTAGGAACGTTAATAGGTTGTTGTCCTAAAACCAGGAAATGAGTTCGCATTTTGGCGCATCCTCCCTCGAAGTCTAAGAGTTTTTTTTTATTATTTGTTTACCTTCAATGCCTTAATTAAGGTATGTGGTTTTCACAGGCTTAAGATATTTACACGTTTTGTTCTAAAACATAAAATTCATCATTTAATGTCCAACATTGAATAATAAAGCACTTAAATGTCTTCAAAAACGGCGGTTGCTAACAAGTGGCTAAATGAGACTACAGAGGTTGTCACGGACTTTAAACGCCATTGCAGACAGCAGGGAGGCTCATTTACTCTCTAGTCCGTCTTTACAGGCCGACCTTAGCTACACACATTCTAACTCTAACTTTAAAACTTGTTAATTGATCAATTTATAGAAAACGTGTATAGTAATTGTGTAGTAAGACATTTAGTGGTGGTCATGTTAAAGTCATGTGACCGCTGCGTAGTCTGTTTATAACCAACGTTAGCTTTCTTGCGATTTCATTTGCGCTTCAAAAATCACAAAAGTGGTGTTCATCTGTGAAGATTATACACCAATCTAATCAAAATGTCTAAGTATCTCAAACTTGTGTTTGCCACAGAGCTTCTTTTTGCGGATATTCCAAAATCCAGTTAAAAATATCCCTTAGGCTTTTTGTCGAGGGAACCAGGGTGATGCTAACTTCTTGGTTAGCCTACAAAAATATGTCATCTCTACTGGAACCTTACATTGAATATTATAGTTATGTTATGATGCATGATGGGATCAAAATAGAAGTGAGAAGAATTCAGATATTACTAAGCCTACATCAAAGCTGCAACACCACAGTGTTAGAAATCCTAATATTGCATTAGGTTAAAAGTAAAAGTACTGCTTTCAAAAGTATAAGCCTCAACATGTACTTATAGTACAAAGAGTAAAAGTGCTCATTTATTTTCTTTTTCTCTTGGTTCCATTTCCGAACTGTACACATGTTATTATTGGATTGTAATTATCTATGTATCATTACTTTACTGTTGCAGCTTGTTAAGGTGAACCTTTTTTTAATTACTTTACATACCACTGGGTCACTTGTGAATCTGTCCCGAGGGATCAATAAAGTCTTATCTTAATCTATAAGGATACTTCATAATTTATTGATGTTGATAATATTTAACAGTTGCCCCAGGCTGGTGATGTTTTCACTTTGTGAGTCCGTCTCTGTGTGCGTCATGATGGCAAAATGTGGTCCTGACGACACCTTATGAATGTCTATATTGTCATTGTACGTGTACATCGAGATTCACAGAGACAATTTGGTGCTTAAACTGAATATCTGTCTTTGTGTGGACAGATTTTGTCAGCGTGATAACGTCACAACCATGCAAGATACAGTCATGAAACTATAGTGTGCAGATCAACAGGTAGGCCGAGTTTGACGATGGCTGTGTTCTGAGCAAAGGGGTCGGAAATACTAAGGTAAAAAAGTAGGCAGTGGTGGAACAGGGTAAGCCTCCTACTCAAGGGGAAGAGATAACAACCGAACTCCTTGACTCTTCGCCAATCACAGGCATGCTATCTTACCTAATTACTGTCTCTTAGGTAACAATGTGACTGACAGGTCATGGCCTCCCGAAATCTCACATTACACACAAGTTAAAATCACATCAAGTTTTACGCTGTATACATCGGCTAAATCCTGAATATTATGTAAATACCAGCTAAGCTACATTACTAATAGACCCACCACAGACTATGTCCTTGCAATACAATAAGAATAGTATAGGAATACCATAGATGAAATCTAAATAGCCTTGCAGCTCAGTGCTGAGTCCCAGGCTGACTGTAAGTCACTATATTGACGATTTAGGAATCAAAATACCACAGAGTCTGTTAAGGTCATTATTTAAAGTTAATATTGAGCGCCACAGAGGCTTTATTAGTCTCTGTAGGTAGATTATTGGAACATTATAGTGATTTTCTTTGAGCTTTTCAAGGCCAGTGCTCAGCCCAGTCCATATACAACTCTGCAGCGTGCTTCCAAATGGATCATCCGGCCCTAAATCCTCCTCATTAGAAGCTGTGGCATAAACAACTGTTCTAACATGGCCCCTGGATCAGGTCACACTAATTAACCAGCACCATCGACCGACAATTCCCTCATTATCCGCCCTCTCATCTGATCGCATATAGGCCGTCAAGACAGCTAACGATCAACAGACTAATTAATCAGCTGATGAGGTGCAAGTGAAGCTCCGGGTTCCCTCTTCATTTGGGAGACACATGGGAGCTAATTAGTTCAATTATTAATGCATCTAATTAAATAGTTTCTCTGGGTAATCATGGCTACTGCCTCGTCCTCCATCAAGCTGCAGTGAAAAATGGACCCACGGTGCAACAGACCCATCTTGTCCTCTATTTTGACACGCATAAACTCCAATGGAACGGCTGGCCTGGGCTAAACATTACAGGCTATTCACAGGCCCGCACCCCATTAAGCTAATTGCGCTAAAAGCAGTCTGCCGATGACATTAAAGGTGAGCTGTGGTAAGGGCTCTAATTAGCAGTCTGCGAAAATAGGAAGGCTTTTTGGCCATCTGCTGCTTGCTTGCCTCGCCGTCATGTCCTCAGTGTGAAAAGGGCAAAGACAAATTTAGGCGATGTTTAGTGGAAGGGCTGTTTGTCAGATATAATGCCATGAGAGGCCGGGTCATTTCATACACTAACAGCTGAATTTAGAGGAGGGAAAACAAGGAAACTGCCGCAGTTTGTGGCAGCGAGGCCATATGGTTTTGCATATGAAACCACAGCCTGCTGCTTCTTGTCAGACTCAAAGGAGAAAAACAGTGTTTTTTAGACTAAGAACCCACTTTCTACCATCTATATTCAGTTTACGTTTCCATCATCTTCCAACACAAGTGAGATTCTTTTGTTTCCAAAGTATAGTATATATATAAAGTAAGTGTGTCGAACATAACTTGATCCTGGCTAAAGAGACACACATAAATAGACATAGATGTGAGATTTAACCGTTTTGTCAGCTGCTGTTTCTAAGATCAACGAATTGTCAAACTCAAAGTCTGTTATTCTTTGTAATTGCTTCACAAAATGCAGCACTGATATCGAATGTGTTACTATAAAATATCACAATACCACAGAGTGCTAATTCATTTTACTGCAGATGTTTTTCCTTCCGCACAAAATGGCACCAAATGGATCCCTCAACAAGAAAGCAACCAGGGTGTCATAACCCCATCAGGAGGAACCGAGAGAGGAGGGAAAACGCAGAGGAGCAAAACCTGTGAACATTTTCATATTAACTTCAAAAGTAAAGTTAAGTAAAATTAAGGAAAAAAACTATGACGCAGAGTGCTGCTGGTGGTGCGTAGGTTTTAATGCTTAAGGGCACGTTGTCTGTGCATAACCAGCTGGGCTCTGCTGGCTTTCAGGGAACACATTTGAATAATGTTTTACTGCGAACATTATCTACCTCATCAACACCTGTTGTGGCTTTACAGTTAGGGAGAGTTCCATGGAAGGCAGCTTAACATCATGGGAAACTCCTGCTGATGTAAAGTTTATCAAAGTGAATCAAGTGAAAGAAACTAAAGATAAACTCGAGCTGTGAAAGGATGAAGCTGTCCGATGAAGACTGCTGTTTAAAAGCTGGTATCTTAATCAATTCTGTTGTGGTTCGTACTATACCAGAAAATGACTGCAGTCTATTTCTCTAATCGTAAAAAAGAGAAGTAGGCGTTCAAAGGGAGCATTGAAGCGAAGCATCATCCTGCATTTTATATACATTTTATTTTTAAGTATAATTATCCAAAAGCTCATGAACTCCTTGTACAAATCCACACAAATCAAGTTCAAAGACCTGCCACATGCACGGCTCTGTATGGTCCTTTTCACGGATCATATTTTGGCACTTTCTGACATTTTGGGGCAAAGTTCCTCAGCTGCAGATGCAGACCGCTGCACTTGAAGGGGATGTCTTTGATCTGTCAGCATCAAACTTGGCAATGAATCTTCAAATACAGTTTGGTAAGCACAAACCTTTCAAGGGCTGGAACACAACGTAATGCAATACGGCTCTTCACACCTTCTGTCTCTGAATGAGGCCTGTGGAGCTTCTCTTTCAGCCGGGTAACGGCTCAAATGTGTGGGGGTGGGGCTGAATAAATGCTGCAGCTTTCACCAAAATGCTCTGTACTGTAGACATTTATTTTTAGAAACTATAATGGTTTATAATTGCATTTCTGATATAAGGACTGGCACACTGCCTAGTTAAAACCCTATAAAAAAGTATAAATTGTTTTGTCACGTGACTAAAAACCAAATGGAACTATTAACTATTCACCCATTTAAAGGTACGTAGATCTTACCAACTTATTTGTCTAGCATTTATTGGACATTCTCACATTTTCCTGCATCTATCATGTTTTATGTACTATTTGGTGAATCATTTCCTGTTTTATTTTGTAGAATATTCCATTCAGAACATTCCACTTCCTTTGTCTCCTCTGCCCTTTTTCCTGCTCACCTGTGCTCCATCACGTAATCAGTTCCTGTTTATTTAAGCCTGGGTTTCTCCTCCCTCTTAGTTGGTTTGTCTGTGTTGTTCCTGTGTCTGCTTACCACTCCAACATTCTGCCTCTGTTATTGTAATTTTTTTTTTTTTTTTTTTTTTTTCCTTCTATGGTTCTCCTTTGCCTGCCTGTTGTTGTTGGCATTGTCCCCTTGCCTTTTAATGACTGCATTTTGGACTTGTGATTTTTGCAACTTGCCTCAGTGTCTGGTGTTTGGGTCTTTTTTTGGAAAAAAAAACAAAAAAACATAAAAATAAGGGCATTGAAGAGATAATCTTTTTTTTCCCGAACACGAGGGCACTGTTTGCTCCTCTTGGGGCCCACAATTACTAAATGAACAAAGATAACAGATCATTTTACAAGACGTATTCAGTGTCACTCTCCTCCCACTGTCACTGAGGCTGTCCCAGCCTCAGCAGATAATTGGCTGACATGGGAGGCTCATCAGCTGATCTAGTTCACCTGGGCCTTCCAGGCTTTAAAAGTTCCTCTGTGCTCACTCTGTCTATCCTCCTAAAGCTGTCATTCACCTCACGTGTGCTTCTTTTTGTTTTTTTGCCATAACTCCACAACACACATGCTAGTCATCCATGTATTGCAGAAATTGCTTATTTCAAAGTCTCAGTTGCAAGCAAGACTCACTTAACCTTATGTGAATACCAAAAGCAACACATTATGGCTGCAGTTTGTTTGGTTTTAGCTACAAAGGCTACTAAAGAAAAGACAACATTACAGAACCTACAATAGAAGGAATTTTTAAGTTTGCTGTGTGTTCTGCACACAATTTGAAAGCCTAACTTCTTGTAACTTGTGCAGAGATTGGCCTGACATTTGAGGCATACATTTTCATTTTTCTTTTTCACCATTTTTCACCTCGCTCGCTGCATTTGAAGAGTTTTGACAGAGTAACTGCAAGAAGATACCACCATCTTACAAAACAGAATTCAGTGCACAGACAGCAGGACGTCACAGTAAATGTAACGGGAGACAGCAAGACAGTGAATAGACCACGAACAAGTCATATAACATATGAAAAGGATTACTTATGATTCCTTTGCTTAACATTCATTCAATGTGTAACGAAACCAGATGATCCAGATGTACCTCATCAAAAATGTATGCACACACGACACTCACTACATTCAGCAAAACTAAAGTTTACATTTTGCCTTTTTTCACAGAGGATGCATCACAGTTTTCTCATTTCAACTATATATATATATATCCCGCAAGCAATCACTGTGTGCACTCATGCAGAATGACACACAGTACATGGTAAAAAATGTCCCCTCAGGCAACTCATACGGACTGGTGTCCAGAAAAATGGAGTTTTCCACGTGATTATAGGAGAAAAACACATGTTTCAGTTAAGATAATTCCACCTATGTCCTTTTTTTTAAGAAACCAACTATAATTTTGCCACACTAACATATTGTTTTCACATTTTTAAGAAAAACAAAATTTTCTGTCAACGCTAGACTAAACAACTACTGTTTATTTTGCAGCCCACAGAAAAGAGCACTGAGAACAGAGTGGAGTACCATCTGATGTTGCAGACAAACTACTCTGCTCCAACGTGGATCCATTATAGTGGAGCTTCAAGTCTTTGGAAACCGTCCAATCCCCCGTCAGTCTGACTAAGCTGCAGAGTTTTAGATTGGAGTTGGGATGTGCTCACCAGCTGTGAGATTAAGGGGAACTGATCGATGGCCTTTCTGATTGGCTCTTGCGGTGTCGCAGCAGCATCCAATCCCCTTGGTTTGGATGATTGTCCTCAGTCGAGCCAAAACCAATTCTTCCTCCACACAGGGGCCAAATAAGATCACTGACCTGAAGCTACAAGGCCACGCTTGGAGGTTCTGTCTCCATCCGTCTGCACTCCTCATCACTCTGGAAAAACTGAGACGGACAGAGAAGAAGATGAAGGAGACAGAATCAAATTAGAGTTAAAATGAGGAGCGTTTTTGCACCATCACGGATTTACACCTTCATTTAACTTGTATTTTTTCCAGACATCTTTACTTTTAAGTGCTAAAGTCAGCGGTGTGTCTGCGCTGCTCTCTCCAGAAATTACCTGTCAGTCAACCTCAGCGTGTGGCACTGTGATGTCTCTTTCCTTAGATTTCTGGCTCCCCTCTCTGTAGGTGGAGCTCTTTTCTTTTTCTGTTCAGCCTCGGTGGTTTATGGCTCCCGCTCCCGCCGACTACACAGTTCCTCTATCTATTCAAAGAAAACTGCTGTTGTTGCTGCTGGAAATGGGAAATGCATGACCTCCAGTGCGGCAAAGGATTTTTTTTTTCTTTTTTTTTTTTAGGAGAGAAAATGTGAAGTCTTTCATGAACTTTTTTAAAGAGTAGAGGTGCATCTCTCTGGAAAAATGTCACAGATCATTTGGTTAAAAACTAAAAACATTAAAAGCAAGTAACATGAATGCAGGTAATATAGAATTCACAGAAGACACAGAAGCAGGCCTCCATGTGCTCTAATGTGTAAATGTGTGACTGATGGGGCTGAATAAAGTGTTTGCTTCACTCACTGATTCCAAGCAACTGCCAAAAAGACTCCCGCACAGATTCTGCCTTCATTTGCCACCTGTGCTGCGATGATGACGAACATGAGGAGGCTGCAGTGTTTCCTGTTTGCTCTTCACCGATTAATCTCTACTTGGATGTGTGAAAGAGGAGCTCAGCAATCAGACGAGAGCATTTTATCAAAACCACAAATTCATTTAACTTGCATGAGCTGCCAGATTTCATGCTGTGTGCAGTCTGCATGGGGAAACCTGCGCTTTGCTGTGTTTTTTCTGAACTGAACTGGGATTGGCAAGGCGGTCTATCTGAAAATCTGAAATATGTTCAAGTGGAGCCTGAGGGTTTGTCCCTGACCATAGAAGTAGTTGTTTACATTCATTAATGCCTATACGATTACATAGAATTTCACAAATATATAAGACAAAACATCTTGATTGTCCATGACAAACCTGGAGACACCTGAGGATGATTGTATTATAATATAATCTATAAAATGTAACGCAAAATCTAGTAAGCAGGCCTTGAGTGAGATATTTTGTTAAAAAATAACCTTTGTTTAATCTCTGGTTTTCAGGTTCATACTTTTATTTGGGGGTCCTAGTAGTAGAAAAAAAAAAAATCTCATTCAGTGCATTGCTGCAGCTGCTGCAGTGTAAATATTTCATGATAAATAAATATATATTTATAAAATGCCTGTTACATAGTGATGCAGATAGGTTATAGAAGTAAAGGCTCGACTCTAAACCAGGCATTTGAGGCAGTGCAGGAGCAATGTTTTCTGTGGTAGAGAGTAACTCCCTCGGCGTGGACTTTGGGCTTTTTTCACTTTGCAGACCTTTAACATGCACAAACATCCTGCATAATGCAACAAAGTAAAGGCAAAAACCCAAAAAGCATCATTTAAAGTAAGTTTTAAGACTTCAAAGATGACATTTTAGTCATTTTGAGTTGATTTATTTTCCATTTCATTGTTTACTTTCATTTTTGTATTGACTGAGTGTGTAATAGGTCTCATGAGCAGGAAAATCAATGAACATAGAGGGAGAGCACACACATCTTTAGGGTGTTTTGATACCTGTGCTGCCATCTAGTGGAGACTGCAGGAACGTTTTTCCTTTTAAAGGACAAAATCTAGTTCAATACTGCCGCATTTTTCACCTCTCCTGCCCTCCAAACCAGCTATTTTTAGCAGTTACACACAGGAAATTCCTTCTTTCTGAAGGCTTTAGAGAAATGCCCCCTCTCAAGATCATCTAATTACAGTTAAGCTGCTCTGAAAAACTTAAACAGGAATCTTATTAAGCAATGTTCAACTTTAATTTCCTCTGGAACATCCGATGTTTTTACAGTATTTACAACAGGAACATTCATCTACAAAACACTTCATATGTCAACTTATTTTTCACAATGTGTGGTACATTCTTTCTTTACAGCATCACGGTTACGTAACTGGGTTCAAGAAGAACAACGGCAAAGAATAAATGAGCTCAAGCTCTTGATTGGTGTGTGATTGCAGTGTTTTAAGGCAACGCTCTACGATAAGGTACACAAAAATGTGAGTAGTTACTGAGGATTGAGTAAGGGATTAATCACTTGATAGAACAACTTGATAGTCAATAATGCATTATTGAGTGATTCCTTAATAGATGTGATTCCAGAACTATATAGTAGATAATGATGAGTTACTGGAGAACAGACTGGAAGATACAACATTATTGAACCATTAGGTAATTAATAAACTCATGAATATCTGAGAATCAACATAGTGACCACTTTCTTCATGAACTGTCCCTGATTAACTATGAACCAGCTGCTGAGTGGCACAAACTAGCGAGAACTCATTAATTACTAATTGCTTAATCATTAGTTACTCTCTTTAAGTACCTTCAAGTGAAATGAAACATAATAAAGGACAGTTACCTAATAGACTCATTAAATATTTATTACCTAATCATTAATTAATGCTGTATATAACTATGTTTCACTTTGCTAAAGGGTACACAGAAAAAGTAAATAATGATTAAGTAATTAGTATTTAATGAGTCGTGCCACTGAGCGGCTGGTTGATAGTTAATCAGGAACAACTCATTAAGAAAGCGGTCACTTTGTTGATTCATAGGTACTTATGAACTTCTCTTTATGTTATGATTCATTAATATTGTACCTAATAGTCTATTTATCAGTATTTCTTCATGATCTACTATGTTCATTACAGTTATTCCTGAATAACTGTAATGACTCATTAGCTGTTCATCAACTCTCAAGTCGTTCCTGATTCATTCCTTACTTGCTCCTTAGTAACTACTCACTTGTGTGTACCTTAATTTAAAGTTTTACCACTATTACATAGTTCAGAAGTCACATGCAAGACAATTTTCTATTTTTTAGCATCTGTCCAAAGACCAAGTAAATATAACAATAAATCAGCCAGTTGAAATGGTTACATGCATTGTTGTTCTTGTGAATGAATATTAATGATGCCTTTAATAAGGGCTACCATAGAGAGTCTAAGATATGACAATCATCAGTGTAGTAATCCACTATAAACAAACAAAATGGCTTTCAAAGAGTAGCATTACTATTGAAAAACAATAAAATATATACACATATAGTTCATTAAAGTGTCAGTAAAATCCATTAAAACTGACTCTTTTCCCTCAAAAAAAATAATAGACCTGCACAACACTGATCTGAAGGCACATTTCCTCGCATTATAAATGCAGATAAACAGTTTTGAAGCGAAACTGCAACAAGATACTTTCAGTAACAACAGGGAGAGTTCACAATGTGAGCACAGTGGGAGTTTTGGGGGAAACTGGTGATGAAAAATTGGCCCGAGTTGAACATTTCACTGTCAGGAGCTAATCAACAATGTATCCATCTCGCACTCCTCCATGTTGTGATTTCTGTTAATGATAAACAGTTGTGTCTGATAGGTGAAAGATGGAGGAGAAGCTGATTACAGCCAATCAAAGCTTCCCGGTCCTCTCCAGGTTTCACATGAAAAACTGCAGCTATAAACCAGACAGGAAATAGGCTGGGAAAGTAGCTGTTGACGCCAATAGTACAGTTTCACCATTTTTGGAGTATTTACTATATCAAAACTTGCCAAGCAGTAAAAGTTGCTGCTGAACGATTGTTGTTAGTCTTGATGTGGTGTTTGATGAGGAGATATTTACTGATTGTAGCCCCAATATTGATTGTCTCGTGTTTGCAGGGCCTTTAAACGAAAGATAAATCATAGAATAATTTGATAATAATCAGAAAAGTCAGGCATTTTTTATGTGAGATATGTGGTAAATGGACCACTTTTACACTCTACTGGCCACTCGAAGCACTTGACAGCACTTGTCACATTAAACCACAGCTGATGGCTGCCATGCAAGGTGCCAACCTGCTCATCAGGAGCAATTTGGGGTTCAGCCCAGGGGTACTTAGACATGCAGCCGGGGGATCTGGGGACCTAACCACCGATCATCCCATTAGTGGATGACCCGCTTCACCACCTGAGCCACAGCTGCCCCATACTGGGAAAGGGGAATTGTGTTCCTGATATTGAATATTTCTGAGCAATTGGTTTACAACCTTTTCCACTTGTGGCCCCTTAAAACTAAGCTACTTGGAATCCCTCTTGATGGTAAATTTACGAGTTTGGATATCTCTTTTTTGTCACTGCACAAATCTAAAAATACTGTCAACAACCATAAAAAAAAGAACTATTTTTGCCATTTTTAAAGAACAACATGTTATATAAATCAGGCTTTGAGAGACATTTGGAAAATTCCCTTCGCATAAACTTTCAGAAAAAAGACAAATAGCCATAAAACTGTTAAGTTTGGTGTATGTCAGTGCTACTAGGGTGAGTTTTCTGGCTCAGACTATGAACAAAAAAAGCAAAGAATTACACTATGGCCAAAACCAAAACAACAGAAAGTACAAAACCTTGCAGACACCATCCAAACTTTCCCATCCATTGTCTATGTTGCTCAAAGTGTGAAAGATTAATGTGCGCATACTAAACAGTTTCGGACCCTGCATGTAACCTGTCGGCCAGTTCCCTATATCATGGGTCCACACAAACCGGCCCAGCACCTCCAGCTGTTTACTTCACTGGGACCATCACACTGACTTCCTCCTCTTGCCAAACACATTGTTGATGAGCTTGGCCATGGACTTGGAGCCGCTGTAGCGTCGTCGGTCGGCTCTGTACTTGAGGTGCTCCATCACCTGCCGGATGAGCTGGGTGAAGAGGTTGGCGATGTCCTGGTAGCTCTCAGCCGCTGAGACCTCCTGGAAGTGACAGCGGTTCTCCTGAGCCAGGCAGCGACCCTCGTCCTCACGCACCTGCCGGACGTGACACAGATCCTGCTTGTTTCCCACCAGACACACGGGAACCTCATTGTCCCTGAAACACAAGCCGATAAATCAGCTTTTGATTCACTCGAGCATAAACACAAGCGTGTTCTCAGTCCTTATCTCCAAGAATTACTGATGGCTGATCTACATTTATTCTCACATTCTTGTCACTGACTAAATAAATCTTTTCCCTCCATGTAATCAGGCAGCTTCACCGCCTGACAGGCAGCCTGATGGATTTTTCCAGCAGACTAGATGTTTGCAGGTTTGCAGTGAATCCCTCACATGTCATCATGAATCATTTATCAGTTTGTGTTTGTCAGGCTCAGTCAGGACTCCCAGCATTCCTCGGATTCAAGACCGCATGAGGAGCCCTCAAGCAGCTCAACTTCAAAAAAATGTAGAACAACCATACGCTGTTTTGTTCTGTTTTTCCAGTTACAGCACACTCGGGTTATATACTGTAGGCGTTGTATGTAATTCTTTGCATTTTATTGCACTGACAGTTTTGGGGGAAATTTTTAAACAGATTCTTGTCATTGTTTATACTTTTTATCCTCCATCTTAATGTAGTTAACCCCTACGTGAGTCACAAGTCTGAGAAAATATTTGCAAAAACTACTTCGCCTCTGAAGGATACGGCTCATGTGACCTCTTCCAGCTCAAAGTTTCTGGAATTGGTTTGAAGCAACAGCTGCACTGATCCTACATCGGCTCCTGTCCGCTGTCAGACTCACTTCAGAATAAAACAACCTCATTGTGCTTCTGACCCTTTGCAGTTGTCCATGCGCGCCTCCCGGATCTGCCGCAGGATGTTCTTGGCATTGATGAAGGAAGTGCGGTCGCTGATGTTGTACACCACCACAAAGCCGTCTGCCCAGTCCACCGGCTCCTCCAGTATACACCTGGCCTCCGAGCTCTGCCAAGGACAACACATGCTTTTATTTAGATTTCACTGAGCAGGTCAAATTCAGGTTCCACAGTATGCGTGCTTGTGTCCTGTATGGCTTGTTTCCACTGGGACAGATTTAATCGAATGTTCTTCCCATTGTGTTTTTTAGTAGATATCGTAAAGTTTTGCTTTAGGCAGAACTGGCTGAACTGATAACTACATGGGAAGGTGTCCGGATTTTAAAAACAACATACTTAGACTCAGTTATTTTTGTTCTGAGAGGTGATTTTAGCTTTTGAGCTCCCAGTAATTGTTATGCCTGCTGTTGTCCGACTTCTTTAAGAGCTATTTTTACTGCTGTTCTTGTTACCCTGAACAACACCAGCGTGCAGGCACGTGCAGAGTGAAAACAGGACTCTGTGCAGGTGACCTTGAGGAGAAACAAACACTGCAGGAAGGACAAGAGGCCTGAGGACATGTCTGAGCCCTTAAACAACGATGCCTCTGCACTGTAAAAACTCACTTATCCCTTTCTCTTTATTGACTAATAGTTTCTTTATGCAGCTCGGGTCAGAAGGGCAGGACATGATTCTTATGAGGGGCTGACGTTACGTTGAGTCTAACCGACAAAGACAATGATCGGCTCTTGTTCTGCTGAGCCAAGGGGTATTCCAATAAATACTGACTCTGTAGTAAAAACAGGCCTCTCAGGACTTTGGTCTCGTTGAAAGAGAGGTAAGCAGGTTATATGGCTCTTTTCAGCCGCTGGCACACATTGCCTCGGGATATACTCATAAACTTTTTAGACTTCCAGCTTTGAGTGCTGGACAGATCGTGCACGTGCCGGCCAAAAGGTAAATATCTGACCACGGTTCATTCAAGGTCGTGACATGTGCTGCAGGCTCCCCAGCAGACTGAAACCAGACAGTTTTATTGTTGTTTTGGGAAACTCCTGAAGCTCCAAAACAAGAAATTATCGTGTTTACGCCTCAGCTGAAGGATTGCATCAAGCTTCTCTTGGCCAATGGAGACAGCAGGTTGTCTCCCGGCACAGATGATATTGCCGTAGCTAAAATGATTATTGACTGAGGTCTGACCTGATTATCATATGTTATCATATTATTATTTAAGTCAAACAAAATGCTGGCATGGGAATTCTGATTTGGAAAATTTTTGGTATATCTCCCCGAAAAGACATCATTCTCATCTCAGATTCTCATTTGTGTCTTCCGTGCATTATGTCCGAGGGGAAAGACACGATGAGTGGATTTCCAGCCCACCTGATGGAATGTCAGAGGAAACCAAAGTACTGAAAACAGAGAGAGTCCGACTGCGGCTCTGCTTTTCTAATAAAACGCTCTGGAAATATTACAATACAATATTAGGTGTGTTAGTGATATGTCGCACCTGAGAGCACGGGTCAAAAACCTCCAGATTCAGCTGCCTGCCGTCGATTGACAATCGTTTATGGTACAGGGAATCTGTTACAGGATCAGAAACACACAAAAGTAAATAACACCATATTATTACCAATATAGATAATATAGGATATAGGCTAACCTGGAAGTTAGCATTGCCCTGGTTCCCCTGATTTTCAGAACTTGAATGAAATCACCAGAAGTAAAAAAAAAAACTAATATTAAGCTAATATATAGCTAAGGCTATAATTGAACATTTCAATTAAATTTCAAGCATTTTACTACATAATCACAAAACAAGCACGATACTATAACTTGATCAATGTATAAGTTAGAGTTAGAATAATTTGTAACTGAAGTCTGTCTGTCTTCATGTTCGGGGTGAGGACGTTTTATGTCCCCGACAGCTTCTGCAGTCTCATTTAGCCACTTGTTAGCAACCACAATTGTAAGCCATGTACACGCTTTATATTTCCAATGTGGGAACTTACTGATTTATTTTATGTCATTGACGTCAAGACAAGTAAACTTAAAGTGCAATAATTTTTTCAGGGTTTAAGGACTCGTCCTCAGCTCTGCAGAGTGTTTTAGCACTGTTCAGCACCTGACTCTACTTTTTTGGTTTATTTGCATTATTCCCAAAATTATAATATTATCAAAGTTGTGGATTTAGCAGCTAAAGAGCTACTTGTTCCACTCTTCTAAAGTGGACAAAAAAGTCAGTTAACATGCCTCTAATTAAATAAAATGAGAGAAACCATGAAATAGCGGTAGATGGGGACTAGAATATGGAATTTATTGTTTTGATCTTCTTAATCTAACTGACTGAATAGCAACAACCATGATGTCTGAAGATTAATTTAATCTCCAGGACCAAAACCAAACCTCAATCATCATCAAATCTGGGAACACTTACTGGCGTTTGAGGCATATTCACCGATGAAGCGCCTGGTCAGGAACCGCACAAGGACAGCTGGTGAAACAGATGAAATGAAAAGCAATGAAATGAATCATGGCATCATTACACTCTCATCCCTCACAGGTGGCAGCAGTGTGTGTGTGTGTGGGGGGGGGGGGGGGGGTTAATGACCCTCATTCACTCCAGCAGGCACAACACATTGCCAAAAGTCTCTGGGACTGGAGGAGTGAAACCGAAGCCTCACATTAGAGAGGCTGCATGGCTTTCTGGAAGGTCTGTGTGCATATTTGGCAAGCTGAATGGTTATATTTCCTCCTCTGCTTTGCCTCCAGACTGCGATCTACAAATAAAAATGACCACCGACAATCACATTCAATTAAGGGCAAAAGTTTCAATTGCTGGCAGCCTAGTTGCTGATGGTGGTCATGGGCCTCTGAAGGGGTTATACAGGGTTATATTAGGCTACAGGGACACGCAAATATAGATCTGGCCGAACAAGTTACTCCTGCATTCATTCAGGAAAACTACACTCAACTCTGAGGACTTTTAGGAAACAATTACAACTAATATTGATATATCTAGAGAACAATACAACAAAACAATGAGTAGTGTGCATTTAAAAGTGACAAGCAGAGCAGCAAAGAGCAGAAAAATAACCTAATACATGTATACACGTGCACATACAGCCTCCAGAGGATCCGGTATCTCCACAGTAACAACTCTGGTTTAATACCAGGCAGCGAGAATGGAGACGTCCCATTGTTTTATGGAGCTTGAACACAGCACAGAGCCAGTCCGTCTTAACCAGTACCGCAGAGCCTGAATACTGATAAATCTAAGACCCAAAGCAGCAAAAAGGGTCTGATATCTCCTCCTCCTCTTCCTCAACAGCATTTTTCACTGAATAAAATCTGGAATGTGTTTGAGCTCGCAGCTTTAAGGTATGGTCACGTAAACTGTTTTCTTCTTTGGAAGTCTTTGAGCCCAAAATACAGATCGTTTTCACCTAATACTTATGTCAACAATGAGTAACTGGCACAAATGTCAGCACAGTGCAGCAAAACGGAGTGAAGAGCTTGATCTAGATAATAACAACATAAACAAAATCAGTAGTGGGGAATTTCGGCTCACCTTTGAGATTGATCAAACCTGGATGGGCTATAGTCGACGTGGTGTTTTCCTTTTTACAACATTGAAATCAGTTCCATTAAAGATGAGATTTAATTTAACCAAGGTCATACAAAGGCACGGATTCTCTGGAGGCTACTTCTGTGAAATCTCAAAGGATAGAGCCAATAGACTGGTTATGTAACTTGAATCATAATCCCAGCTGAGCCAAGTGTTTAGAGCTATAACAATATCATATTTTTACACAATTACTGTGGCCAAAAGAATTTATAGTAACAATAATATTAAGTTGTCAACCTACACTGTGTCTAACTTTTGTCTGTAGTATCATTAGACAGGATTTTGTGCAGCAGGAGGCTACAACACCCAGAGAGTCATGCTGCGTTCCATTGTGCTCGGAACTCTGAACAAAACAAACTACCAATGCGTGCAGTGGAACGGCCAACCACGTCTGGCAAGATCTGCACAGCCCGAGTGTCACAAATGACATCACAGCAGTATGGCGGCACACACAGTGAACAATTACTTTTTCACCTCTTCATCACTTTTTCTTCAGACAGTGTTGTGTTTGTGAAACGTGCAGTAAATACAACTTTGTTTTCTTTTTTTAAGTGCGCTCAACTGTTAAATACGCTGCCACTTGTGAAGTTCACAGACTTTCCATCAAATACCCATTTGCAATGACTATCCATCCAACTTCCAACTTGCAATGGCACCATTTGACACACTGCATTTCTTCATATTTTTTCCATTTTATGATGGGTGGCAACCAGCGTTAATAGGCATTACCGCCATCTACTATGTAAATGCAAAAACAGAAAGAAGTAGAAATTATCTAGGAGAGGCTGGATATTGTCATATGTGTGTGTGGTCTATAATTACCATGATATCGATATCAAAATTTTAAATATAATATGTTGGTATAGTATATCGTCACACCCTACATGAAAACATGCAGCTTTACCAGTTAAAGTTAGCCTCGCTAAACATCCAACTCGCTAAATTACCTACATAGCTTATCTCGGTAAGATATAAGTCATTATCTTAGAGAGACCACCAGACCTTGTTTTTCACTTGAGGGCAGTTTTGTTCATATTACTGTTTTGAAGTTCAAGATACAGCTTTTATGCGGAGCAGACCATTTTTAAAACTCTATTTGAGATGATTAATTCAAAGGTTAAAGAAACAGAAACTTTCTGCTTTACTGTGGGACATTGCTAACGGAGCTGCAAGTTGTGATGTGTTCCTGTCAGCCTACTGTTTTAGCTTTATCAACATCTCATTTGAGCATTATCTCAGCTAGTCCAGATCATCTTTGGTCTTTAATACAGTGTCCTCACTGCTGTTCAGAGTAGATCCAGAAGGTTTTCTCTGAAGCATTCATACCCAATGAGACACTGAGCTGTTTTATCTTCCAGCCTCTTTACATGTTCATTAGCATACAGTAGGCTACACACGGTCACTGCTTATTGAGGAAGCCACTGATAAGACTAAATGCTCTCGAAATTAGATTTTAGAAAACACAGACCCATTTTTAACCCATCTCAGCAAAGAGAACTTCTTACAGCCAACATCAAAACAAAGATTGAGGTTATTAAATTTAAACCAAGCGCCTGGAGGAGAAAACTAGGGCAAGCTATCTTGGCGTAAGTTAAAAGGTTTAGTCAATTAATCAATTAGGTGATGCATAAAAAGTTAATTTGGCCCATTCTGTTTAAGTCATTTTTCTTTTAAATAAGTAATGTTCTTTCTTTGGGTTTTGGACTGTAGAATTGCCAAAATAATATTATTTGGTATAATTTTGAACTCTGGGAACTTGATGGATATTTTTCTCTATTTTGTGATGGTTTGTCTAAGTGATTAATGGAGAAAATAGATTAATTGCTATTGAAAAAAGCCATTGGTTAAAGCCTTAAACTCAGATGTGATGACCCTCCACAAAGGTCTCAAGACATTATCTGATTGTCATTTGAAGGAACAACACCAAATGTATTAAATAAGGCTTATTTTCTGGTAGTCTACTACACTTGCGTTCTTTTTAGGTAAAGACAAATGTAGAGAAGTCGGAAACAGCACTTCCAATTACGCACAAAAAAACAGCATCATTTCAGAAACACTGACTGTTGCAAGTATCAACACAAATGAATAGTATCAAATAAACATTTAAAATGGCATCATACATAGTACGCAGGTGTTGGCAGAAGAAACACAGGTATTTAATCTAAAGCTTGTTGAAATACAAATCACCTCACCTGATTTCCCAGCCCCCTGGCTTCCCAGCAGGGCCAGCTTGATGTCGTTCATGCCTGTGCTCTGTCAGGTCCTCAGCTGGCTCTCTGGCTGACGCTCTGTGTGTGTCTGGTATCTGGGTTAGCGTCGGCACACTAAATGCTCTTTACAGTCCGGGCTGGATGGGAGTACAGGAGTACAGGACTGCCCCCCTCTCTTCCTCTTCAAAGGGCTGTTTCACTTTATAAAGCCGATGGGAGAGGAGATGGGGGAAAACAAGCGCCCCCCTCTTCTCTCTCTCTGTCTGTCCGTGTGCCAAGTGCTCCTTTACTCTGTCACACCTCTCTTTTCTCTGTTTTCTCTCTTTCTCTTTCTGCCCTCTCGTTATTCTCTCTCAATCAATCTGTTTTCCTTCTTTCTTTCCACTCTTGTGCCTATATATCTCTCTTTTCTGTCTCTTCCCCCTCCTTCAGTGAGGTTACTCGAAGGTCATGGCTGACTAAACCCATTGTGCTGTTCCAACTCTGGCACTGTAACTGTAGTCTGGCTGCCATCTATGGACATTTGTGTTATCATAGTGTAATGGTATGGAAGCCCATTCCCACCAGGAATGACAAATATGAAAAATGACTCATAATAATGCAACTTTGTCAAGAAAATATGTTTGTAAAAAACTAATTTGTCACAGCAAACAGATTCTGAGAGAAAATGCCCCCTGAGAAAAGCGTTTTGGCAGCGCTGTGGAAATGTTTATATCATACGTAGCTGGCAGTTGCAAAATAAAGAATGCATATAGGAAGGATTCACCGACATGTTTCAGTTGCTTGTTTAATGATTTCCCTGATGATTTAAAATAAAATATCCAGGCCTATAGCAACTCAAACATGGTTAAAGTTTCTTATGCTAACAATGCTGTCAAAGTCAGTGCATGCTTTGCAGTAAAACTAAGTAGGCAAAGAGAATAAAAAGAATAGCCAGGCAAAGTTATGCAGCCTTATACAAAGGCAAAATTTTGAAACAGTAAATAATGAGATTTACTTGGTCTGCTTTATAGATGTTAAGTTGTGTAAGAGCATTTTCAGTGAAAATGACTTTTTATGTAACGATGATAAAAGTGTTTGACTTATGTTACGATACACTACATTATAATATGCTATGATATCATACACTATGATGCGATAAAATCAATTAATTATGATAAGCTATGATACGATAAAATATGATGCACTACAATACGATACATCACAATACAATATATTACCATACAACAAGATACGATACACTACAATGTGATACACTACGATACCATACCATACATTACAATATTAGGCAGTTCCGTTCAAGAAGTTTGCACACAGGTTAACCACACAGTTGCACATATAACACATATTCATAAAGGTTTACCAGTTACTCAAGACCATAAAACAAATCTCATCTTTTCTTCAGATTCAGACCTTAGTTAGCTGCACACTGATTTTGAGTGGCTCTACAAACACTTCTGTAATTGCAAACATTTTTGACTTACTACCTGTAAGTGGGACATAGTTTTAATATTTAAATGTGTCAGGCAAGTTGTCAAATGTTTATAGAACTTTCAGTGATAACAGATTTCCTTTGTTTGTCGAAGATATCATGCAATACAGTGTCCACCAGTCATTGCTTGGTATGTACGATAAACGTTTTTGTTATGGTTACGTTGAGGCACACAAAGCACTTTTCAAGATTACAGAGAGATTGTTGTCTCGGTTAAATATTGAAAGGGTGAACAGAGACTTGGAGCACAAGAGACGTTGTGTTTAATTTAACTTTCAACCGAAACCAGTTGTCTAAACCACGCGCGCGACTCGTGGAAGGCAAGCCCCAGTCCTTGTGTCAAAGGCAGACACTTTGCACTGATTTAGTGAGTAAAATAGTAACCTGTGAGTTAATATTAATGTTCTTATTTTGTAATTCACAGCTTTTACATTTTGGTTTCTTTTTCTGGCAGTATTGGTCTTCTGTACAAAGTGTCCTCATATTTGAATCAGGAAACCATTATTTTTATTTCCTCAGGTGGTGGAGTTGCTTTTGACTGCTCTGCGATAAGATCTGGCAACTTCCCGCCGAGTCCGGTGTTAATGATCTTCAGGCTTCAAGGAAAGTCAATTTATTGAAACTGGTCGATGTATTTTAGCGAGGGGAAGGCAGTGATACGATGGGGAAAAAATGTTGATGACTTCGGTTATGTACGTGAGTCACAGCTCACCAGACTGAAGCAATATAGTAAAGTTGAGTGGTTTTGAGTGCAGCACTGAGGCAAAAAACCATGAGAAGGCCGGCAATAAAAGAAAACACTGATTAGAGCATCAGTCATTCTCCTGACATCAAACTAAATCGATTCAGACGAGCAATCCATTTTCTTCAGCTTCAGCCACCACACACAAAGTGGCACACACAGCCAATAAATCATCCTCCAGTAGCTTCGATTTCACACACTAACGTCAGCCAACGAAATGAATATTCTTCAGACTGAAACCACATTTTTGTCCCCCCTGACCCTCTTTGCACGCTCGGTCTGGGCATTTTGGGCCCATTTCCAAACTGGATTCATTTGATCTGGTATCTGTTTGCATGCAAAGTCGGTAACCCTCTTCCAAAAGAAAGCCTTAAATTCGACCCTCAACTTTTAAGAGGGCTGTCATAACTTGGCTTCACTTCAGAATTTCACAAACACACCGTTTTCAGCCTTCATTTTGGGTTGTTTTAGTCTATTTACATGGTTACTTGATGATCATAATAGCTGGAATGAATACCTCAAAAGATCTTCATATGGATCCTTTCAAGCATTACATAACTAAACAAAGCTTTTACAGTCTGTTCTAAATACTGTGCATTACTCCAGATGTTATTCTTTGTATCAAGAAAGCTGTCGATCAGTGTGAGAGTGAAGTCATGCCCCCTTTTTGGAGTTTGTGCCAATCTTTTCGCGTTGACTTTAGGATCAGGGAGTTGGACCATTTAATTACTGTACAACAAAAGCTGTAATGATGAAAAGAAAACAGCCTGACCACATTGTGTGTATCCAAATCCGTCGAAACACACGGCATGCCGACTGGATGGGCTTTTGAAATGTTTGCCGAGTTTTGCTCTCTCAACCCGGTGATGTTTAGATATCATATACCCTGTAAATCAGCTTGCCTGAGGCAAAATAATCGGTACCATATAAGTTTTAGGGGGTTCAGATGAGGACTCGTGGAGAGACAAATATTGTATATTGGGGAAATATGTTCGCCACAATCATGCCTAATCTTTAACCAGTGTGAAGTAAGACTTTTAATCAGCCTTGAATGCTGAAACACTTGAGCTCGACGACCTCAGTCATCAGAGCACGCGCCTCAGGAAAACAGAATCTTCCACGAATACAAACATTTATGAAATCACTTTTCTTTTCATGCTTCTCATCATCAAAACTTCTCAGTGGACATCCCCGTTGTAATCAGAAAAACACAAATTCCTGTGTTTTTACTTCCAAGGCGAGCACAAAGTGGAAAGCCCAGCCATCCATGTCAGCTTTTAATCAGGCAGAGAGTGAAAGACCATTTCTTCCTGAGCTGATCAACTCGTGGCTGCAAAGAAGCTTTCACATGGGACGACGTCATGTGCCCACTAAACTAAACACACCGAGAGACACATTATTCTCACCAGCTGCATACACACACACACAAAACCTCAACAAGTCAACATCAAAGGGCACCACAGCACATCGGCAACATCATTACATAACGTCTGTGAACCAGGAATCTGTCTGGAAGGTTTCTGTTTATTCTGTGAAATAAGATTATCTTCCATATGTGACATGGGAAAAGTTATGTTGGGCTGGAGGTTTCCTCGTGGCTGATAGCCAAACAGAAGATGCCAGTTAGAAACTAAATGGTTGCTGTTATTAAATGTCAGATTATGTGGGTAGACTGGGATTCTTTTCCACAGATCCTGGGAAAAAACAATTATCAGAAGTTTTATTTACATGTGGCTCTGATGTACCATTATTTAATTTCGTTAGTTTTATTTTGCTTATCTTACTTTAGATTACCTTTCCTCTTACTTTGTTTAGTGACTTTGAGAAACAAAATATTAATAAAAAAATGTGTAAAAAAAAAAAGAAGAAAAAATATATATACATATATATGTATATATATAGATTCAGATTTGACATCAGATTAGTTTAGCTTGATTTAGTTGAGGCCAGTTATTTGTTTTTTTGCAGCCTAGCTTAGTTTTTGCTTTAACTTAGCCTGCAGGTAGTGTGTTTTAACTTCGCTTAGTGATATTAAGTTGTAAAAACAAAATAGAGTAATAATAATAATGCAAAAAGGCTAATTGCATTAGGTTAGCATTAGAGTTTGGTTAAGTTGTTAACTCAAAGTTACTTAGTTAAGTTTAATTTAACTTATCTTAGTTACCTGGAAGAGTGTTCACAATAAATTCAAAAACTAACATTTTTAGGGTGAAGCTTGTTGAGTTCAGTGTGGCTTAGGTTAGCATCTGAGTTTGGTTGTTAGCTCTGACTTTCTCTCATTTGTATGTTAGCTTAGCTTAACTTAACTTAGTTTAATTTAACTGAACTTATATTAATGACCCATTAAATTGCTAGGAATATCTTTGTAAACCAAAATTCGTAGTGTGGAGCATATTTTGTTGTTTAGTTCATGATAGCTTAGTTTGGTTGTTTAGTTTAGCTTAGCTTTGCACCAAAATTGGTATAATTTGACGTATGCTAGTGATTTAGTTGGTTTGTGTCACCGAATGAAACCAAAACAGTCAAATAAACACAGAAAGACTGACAAACCAAACATATCAACATGTACAATACACAACACGGTATAAAATGGTTGCACAAGATACAGACAATGTGACTTCACTTGAGTCTTTTCATCATAAAGAATAAATACAACGAAGGCTGACTTTAAGACAAGTTTTAATGAAAGTGTGCATGCATGAATTCCTTTATGCCACAAAACCAGAAGAGGGTGCTGTTCTTTTTGTGCAAATCATCCACCCAGCAGCTGCAGGTGATGGAAGGAGTGAATGCATGGAAAAATCCCAATTAGGTCTATTTGTCTTTTTCCAGAAAGCCAAACAGTAGGGACTGTTGATGTTGTTGCAGGAGATTACGATATATGTGATTTGAGCTGGCAGCCATCAGTCATTTCGACAGAGGTCTCACTTGGTAATTATTTCAAGGAATATGAGTTAATGTGACTTTGATGTTTAAAATTGCACCTTTAAACACAAAACCCATGTTCATCCTTTACTGTCCCGGCCTGTTGGTTCAGTTGAAGTCGTTCCTTCCCCTCGTAGTTAACGTAAACATCTTGAACATGTTACTGTATGAACCCTAATCCTGACAGGAACAGGCTAGACTGATGAAGTGCAGAGGCAGCAGCGGTCCGACCCAAAGACATTGTACGACACCCATCATTCTCGTTCTTGTGATTGGCCCCCGCAGCCCCTTTTTCTTCGTGCTTTTTCTCTCGAGTTTGATTCCCAAATTTGGGCATCAGTTGAGATGTTTCTGAGATGTTGAAATTATGAAGCGAAATGAGTGATGACTGACGGTGTGCTGGTGGTCTTTGAACTTAAGTCTATTTTGAGTTTTATGGCCTCAAAATCATCCAAATCCCCGTTTTTGGCTGGAGAGCATTCCCAAGCTAAAGGCGAAAAATTATGTGAAACATTATCTTCTTTTTGTGTTAAATCCTAGAGCTTTTACACTTCAGATACAGTCAGAAATAAGGTAAAATATGTCTTTGCTCAGCCAATTTTCAAAACTAAGAGGTGGTGTGTATATATCAGCTCTGCTATTACCACTGCCCAAAGACAACATCATACACTTATCCCACTCCCAGACAAGATAATTCAAGAAAATAGTGCTTTAATGCAATAACTTATCAAGACTGTAAGAGAGGAAATGAGCCCGAATGACCCTGAAGAGTACCAACTGATCTTGGCGGACAGCTTTTTGGAGGAATCTTAAACAACAAGGTGATGAGTGAAAAATATCAGGTGTCTAATCGTGGCCAATGCATGCTCTGGAGCTCGGTGTAAACATTAGATGTGGGTGTTATCTCCTAAAGAAGCCCACTGCAGCCGGAGGAGCATCCTCCTTTTTGTTTGATTCGCGGAACTTCAGACAATCTTTATGATGTTTTTAAATGAAACATCTGCACATTACAAGACAAGGAAAGAGGAGGAAAGAGGGAAAAGAAAAAGGGGGCAGACATGTGACTGAGGTTTACTGGACTGAATGAAGTAGGTTTAAAAGACACAAGAGGGGAATAAACTTCCCTTTGAGAACATCTCATGGTCAATTTCCCTCGTTTTATCTTAACATTAGCCACAGGGCTGCTGGCCCCTGAAAACTCCCTCTCATGTTTCTCTGTATATCTTCATTCAATGGCCGACAATTTATACATCCTAGTGGATGTAAACACAGATCAAAGACACTGTACAGGCCGAAGTCGAGTGGGTTTTGCAACAGATTTTTATCCATTTGAACCTCCTTTTTTATTAGGTTCACGTAGTAAAAGCAGTCCTTTCTTGATAGATTATATTTCATAGGAGAGCATTTTGGCAAAAAGTATGAGCTGTCTGGTTCAAATGGCAGCCACTTCGTGCTTTTTCCTGTTTGACAAATTACGCTGAGCTGAATCTTGGAAGAACAAAATGTCCTGAAACACTTTTTTATAAAAGAATATTATGTTGAAGAGCTGAAAATTGAAAACCACAATCAGACACTGAAAGAAGCATCCCACAGTGAGCGGACCGCTGAGGAGTGCAGCAGAGTCCAGAAGAAACACAGGCTGTCACATCTGCTATGAATCCACAGGAGGGCCGATCAGAGGAGATTCATGTCCCGCTAATTCCAAAGAAAACGTGACAAGAAAAGATACATGTACTCTTTTAAATCTTGAATCTGACACTCAAGTTTAAATAATCTAACGGCTAAAGTTTCTACAGCTGTGAGCATGACAAAGAGGCTGTTTGTGAAAAGATCTGATTTATTGAGAATCTACGTATTATGACAAGATCTCTTAATAAATGCTCTTGAGTTTCTCAGTTCTTATAAGCAAAAGTTCACCTGTAAACTCGCCTGTGTTTATAAATATTAATAAATCATAAATAAAGAATAGCAATCCATTGTTTCTGCAGTTTTAAGAGTGCAATATGTAAGAATATAAGTAAGTAAATGATGGTCTCAGTTTGTTTGGATTATGAATTGTCCAGGTGGCCAATTCTTATATATTGCATCTTTAAATGTTTATAAGTTGTTCAACTTAAATAAACCACAGATCAATACATTTTGGTCGAGATGTCCTGCAGCCCTTTTCCAGAAAATGAGTAGTCAGTACATTGGAGTGGTTTTCATGATGAATTGATGAGAGAGCTAAAAAGATTTTCCACAACAAGGGATAGCCCAAACATTTTTCTTATTATTTAATATCAATATTAACATCATTAATAATGATTAAAAAACCCTCAATCTTGGTCACATTTTGGAATGTGGAAGGTGAGTTTATATATTCTTTATTATATTATATAATAATACATCATAATATATATACATATTAATAATAACAATAAGGGTGTATTTTTCTATTTTTCAATTGTGTATTAGTATTTTGTCTTGTATGATTTTTTTTATATCTATAAATCAATCCCTGCTGTAACAAGTAAATTTTACCAGTGATAGATCATTGAAGTCTTATCTTGACAAAGGGTGACATCAGAAAGTGCTGGCTTACCATTTTTTCTTGTTATAACATGTCTTTTATTATGTTGTATTATGAAAGGTTCAGTTATGCCACAAAGAACATAACAACTATGTGTCATTTTAATATAAATGCTTCACATTTTTACTTGTGTGGATGTGCGGGTGAAAAATGATGCATGTGTTTTTGAGCGCTCATTTCCTAGAAGCGATTTTCATTTTCATCTTACTGTGGTTGTCGGGTAATTGACTTCAAGCAGAGAGTTAATTACAGAGAGATTCGTCAGCTTTAACCACAGCCTGTGTCCCTGATTGACTTGTGTGTGTTAGATACAAGCACGCCCCCTGGTGGAGGAGAAGCGCACTGACAAACAACAACAGGCAAGAGAACCGACCTCAAACCTGTTGAAAACATCAGAAACACCACGAAGTTTGAATTGAAACCACTTTAAAAAGAAAAATTCTTGAGAATCAGTATTTCTCCTCTGCTGCCCACTCAGCATAATTCTTATATTCAATCGATTATTTCGCCATCATTTCGGTGGATTTATTCAGAAATGTCTGTGTTGTTCCCTTTTAGTAAGATATTTATTTACCTTTTGTTTTGTTTTGAGGGAAGTCGTAGACATTGTGTTATTTAAAAAATGTTTATGCTTTTGGGAAATAATAAGAAAAACCTTTGTAAGTGAATGACCATCAGCCCCACATACAAGAATAAAGACTCTTTACAGATTACAAAGCTACAAGCTTTATTTTGCCCTTTTCAGTCTGCTTTACTCCCTATCCCAGATCCCCATTGTCTGTAACCGCTTTATCCCTTTTATGGGGTCGCGGGTTTTTTTGCTGGAGCCAATCCCAGCTGGACAAGTCACCAGCTCATCGCAGGGTCCTCACTGATGCCATGCAGGGTGCCATCTGCACATCAGGAGCAATTTGGGGTTCAGTATCTTGCTCAAGGACACTTCCACATGCAGCTCAGCCCGTAGCTGGGATTTGAACCCGCGACCTTCCGATCACTAGCCGACCTGCTCTACCCACTGAGCTACGGCCGCCCCATACTAAGCTTCATGAAAATAAAAAAATAAAAGTACAAAATGGTTGAACGGCTTTCGGCATGATTTCACGTGCTCTCCGCTAATAAATAGGCATTCACAACCTACAGCTCTGCGCGTACTGTTTAATCTAGTTACAGGTAATATTTTTTCCCACTGAACGCGAATCTCTTCTTCCTGTGGTTTTCCTTCCTCTTCCTGCTAAGCCACCGGAGCCGAGCTCTGTCCGTTGTGTCCTGGTTGGCCGATGGGAATGTCCGCCCAGGAAAAATCGCCCTCAGTTTGCTGAAGAAAAACACCTCCAGGTTTCGACCGGCCTGAGCCACCTCTGAGTCCGGCTGCACAGCAAAGAGAGAGAAATGTTTTGTTTTTTTTAAAAACACAAAGATCAGAAGCTGTTGCAATGACGAAGTTATGTGCAGACATTCATGGTCTCCAGAGGAAGAATCCTGCTGACTTGTGATGACCTTGTGACTTTTTACCCCGAAGTACCAAAGTCTCACCAGATAAATGTCTGTATAGATCGTGGAAGCGCAGTGCAGCGATGACATGTTTTTGTAGGCCTACCCAGAAATTAGCATCGCCCTGGTTCCCTCGACAAAAAGCCTATGGGGTGGCATTTCACAAACCTCAGAGGCTTTGAGACGAGGGAACTGGATGTGCAAAAATGTTAACTCACTTCTAGGTTTCAGGACTACAGACTGGACCACTCTCTTACAGACCACCATTTCCTTGATTTCTAATAATCGGTATCGGCCCTCAAAAAGCCATGTCACTCAACCCCTAGTTTTGGGAGTCACTGGCAATCCATGTATTGAGTCTTTTAGGTATGAAGACATATTCCAGCATCTAAGACTGCAGACTAAATGTCAGAATCAATATCGAGCCTGAGATTTAATCTTTACTGGCTGATGGACACAGCCTGATTGACAGTCTCTACATAAAGAAATCAAAGTGGAAAAGTGACCCAGTTTTCTGCTCCATGTGGAACTTATTCCCACAGGCTATAGTGCAGAAATAATTCGATTACACCAGAAATTAGATTAAAGCTGTAAATCCACTCAGATTCCAACGACCTCATGACAAACTTACGTAATTGAAAGTAGCACAGTTCTTGAACATCAGCAGGACGTCATCGACGAACTGCTCGGCAGTGAAGTAGTGGAGCGTGTTGCTCTTGTCCAGTTTCCTGCGGATCACTGACAGGTTGATGGGCCTCTTAATGATCTGGTAGTAGTTTCGAGCCTGGAGCACATTCACAGAGATGAGATCATCGTAGCAGAGATTGTTTTCATTTCAACATCATTTGTTATGAATGTTAAGTGGAACATTTTATATGCACTGTACAGTAAGCAGGCATTTTCTCAGGTAACTTGTTATAAGTATTACATTCTGACATCACTTTGTGCTATTTTAAATGAGGCCAGCAGTTCAGGTCTGCACTGTAACATTACTAAGTTGTTCTTTATAGGTCCCTTTGTTCCATTCGATCAACAGTACTTGAAATAAAAAGCCTGGAAGAAAAGAGGCCATTTATCAGGATGAAAATTAGGTGAATGTAGTGTTTGCCATGAAGGCTTTTTTCACTTTAGGTTCATGTTCAAAAGGAAAAATATTATCTGCTGTATAATATTTGGAACTTTGTAGACAGACATGTAATGTTGATGTGTTACTCAGAAATATCTTGCAGTATTTTTTCTGTGTATTTTTTTTTAACAGTGATGTCATATAATCCTGATCCTGATGGTCATGACATGAAAATAGTACAAATGTATTATTGGACTTCACAGGATTAGTGATGCCTTTTAAATCACACTTCAGAACTTCTGTTTTAGAAAAAGGATTATATTAATGTTATCATACCATTTCATTTTGAACATGTCTTACCTTCTTTATGTTAATTGCTTTGTATTTTTCATTTCATATTATTGTTGGGTATCAAAATGTCAATAGTGTATTATAAATTGTATCATTTTCTTTACTTTGTTGTGTTCCTGAAATGTTTTAATCCTGGCTAAAAACATATGAAGCACTTCTTAGCCTTGCTTTGAAAACTGTATACTTGATGATACTTGAATAAACATGTTACAGTATTAAAGGGTAAAGGTTTCAGTGTAAATCTGTTGGACTGACCAGGGGACTGACAGGTTCGTGGAACGGAGCGCTGAGTGTGTGACTGTACAGCAGCAGAGTCAGCTTCTCACACCTCTGAACGACAAAAAACACAAAAACACACACAACACTAAAAACGGCCTGTTCATCTCCTTATGAGCTGATATATATCATATCAGAAACAACTGTTGAATGAGAGTTTGCTGCTGTGGAAGCGACAAAAAAACAACTTTGCATTTTATTTTCTCACTTTGACTGAATTATAAAAGAACTGTTGGCTTCATGTTCGCTGATCACATAAGCACACCTTAGTCGAGTAAAGACATGAATACTTCTTATAGATAGTACTCTTATATCTGATGAGTGCCAATCAAACTGATTCCTCTCTGAAGCTCACCCTCTGGTCCTGATTGGACAGTGCATACAGAGCTTTGACTCCCCCATAGGAGTTCATGTTTTCACAGTCGTAGGTCTCCACGGGCTCCTGGTCAGATCTGCACAGCGTACACACCCAGTCACCTCTGTAGGACACACAGGACCACACAGGTTTTTCAATTATTCACAGTGAAAAAATACAGTTTCACGTTATTTGACTATTGATAATTCATCAGTTAACCCCAACCCTAACCCTAACCCAGTACCAAAAGCCTGATTTTATCCTATGACCTTTGTAACAAAAAGTCCACTGTCTTTCAAATAGTAGTAAAAGTCATAAAGCAGCCATATGCTGCATTTAGAGTGACATTCTCCTTCATAAGTATGAGTATGAGTATGCGGGCATGTGTGTAAATGGGCATATAAGTGGAATATTAACTTTTCATTGGCCAGCATGTTCTCTTTTTCAGAACAGTGGCTGAAATCTGAATATTTTGTGCATGTAAACGAAGTCAGTGATTGTCATCATAAACATGTGTGTTCAGCTGATAAAGGTGTATAAGGCCTGCTGGGGTCCCTGCAGCACTTACAGTGGGAAGCTGGTGAGAGGAGGTATGTGACAGGCCAGGTGGTAAACTTTGGGGCAGCGGTCACAGCAGAGCAGATCTCCACCGTTCAGACACACAGCACAGAAATCTTCACTCTCCATCTCCTCAATACCGGGTCCAGGATCAGGCTGCTGACTGGAGCAGTCCTCCACCTTCTGTGAGTAGCAGGGACCAGGTTTCTGATCCTCGATGTCGTCCACTTGAACTGAATCAACTTCGCATTTAGTTTCCACTTGAACTAAATCAACCTCACATTTAGTTTCCACTTGAACTAAATCAGTTTCACATTTAGTTTCCATTTGAACTAAATCAACTTCACATTTAGTTTCCATTTGAACAATATCCACTTCTAATCCAGTTTCAGCTTCATCTTCCAGCTCCAGACATGGATCTTGATCTGCCTCTGTCTCTGGATCCAGCTCGATCACCATGGTCTGCTCTGGATCTGGATCCAAATAAAAGGTTTCTGAATCGGTCCTTGCATCTGGGTCCCATTCATCAGATCCAGAATCAAACAGGATGTACGGCTGATCTGGATTAGATTCACAGTCGAAGCCTGAGTCCTGCTCTGGTTCTCCAGAGGAGGAGGTGTCGGGACAGTATGGTTCGGTCCAGGAGTTCAGTGTTGAATCTGTTTGGCTGAAATCAGACGACTCTGCTGGTTTGGACTCAGCTTCTATTGTCTCCAAAATGTTTTCCTCATTTTGACTGACACCATTCTGCGGACAGAGACAGAGAGAAAAAAAAGTGAGCTCATGCTAATCACAGACTCACATTAACGTGTGTAGACGTTCATCTTCACCTGCTGATCCAAACATACGGCATCACTGTGGAGCTTGGCTTGTGTGAGGCATGGCAGTCTTACCAGAGACACCACAGGCTGCAGGGACGATAAATACACAGACTGGAAGTTCAGACGCTCCAGGCTCACTACAGGTATGCAGGAATTACCCAGAATCCTTTGAGCCTCTGGGTGAATCCTGTGGAAATAAATGAAGGCTTGGGTGACTTAGGCTGGATCATTGTCTCTCATGTTACCTGCAAGACTGGTCAGCAGAAACAAATTTTTCATTGGAGATGATGGATTTTTACCCGACATGGACAACATAATGTCATTGAATATCACAAATTTCACGCACTTTAGGAAATACACTTAATGGTTTTCTTTCTTTATGGAGCTAGAGCTTGGCAGATTAGCCTATCTTAGCATTAAAACCAGAAGCGAAAAGAAAACAGCCAACATGGCTCCCTCCAAAGTTTAATGTAAATGAATTCATGTAAAAACAACTATTTGTGTAATTAGGGTTGACTTGTGTGCTGTAGTTAGAATAGTTTACCTTATTCTCTTTAATAAAGCTGCTACATCTTCTGCAGGTTGTGTTTGTCGTTTTTCAGATGGAGACGCCTCCCTGCTTTTCCCATTACAAGACTGGTAAGACTCCTTTAAAAGAAAAAGAAAACAATAGAGGTTTGATGTCACTCTCATCATACCAAATGTTTAATGGAATATCAATAACCATTCGACAATCCTTTCCCACTTCCTTAACACTGTAAAACTCGTGCAGCTGTTGTGATAACCATGTTAATCATTAAAGCCTCTTCTAACAGTCTGTGTTTGTATTACATGTCCTGCTGGGGGGCTTGGCTCCTCTGCTGCAGTTGCTGGATGTGAAACAGTCTCAGCTGGGATGCCCTCCAGTGCCAGCTGTACTCTAAGCCTGGCTACCAGTGGCAACAGGGTGGCCCTCCTTTGGGGGAAGTAGCCATGGCGCCTGTGAGGCAGGTGTGCCATCTCCAGGAGATCGGGGGCCTCTTGGGCTGAAAAATAGATGAAAAAAACATAGAAGAAGCTGCTGGTTTGAAATCTCCTGTGTGCTCAGTGTTTGACGGCGAAATACAAGAATCAAAACAAACACACAAAAAGAAAACAATAAGTGGTAAGAGACGCTGTAGAGTTACCATTTGACTGCTCATTTGTACAAGAACAACTGTATCTTTTTTGAAGTCAATTTAAGTCAAATGAATGATAACACATACAACAAAAATACACAATACAGTATCAGCATAAAGGAATCAGGTTTAAGTTGCATCATGATCGTATCTTACCTGAAAGTGAATGTAAGCAATTAGAAAACAAGATGTCTGCTTCAGAAAGCCAGGTGAATGTGTCTCCAGGTGGATGCGAGCAGACGAAGAGACGGATGGCACCGTTCCATGTGTTTAGTATCAAGGGGAACACGGATGATCCGATTGGTGGAGAGCTGATCCAACACGGTTGTCCCTGGATATTTCAACACTGTGAGTCACTGCAAGCAAGTGTATCACATGAAGCAAGTTTCAGAGCTCATCCTGCGAGGCTATTATTTGTCTACACTATCACCAGGGGATTCCAGGAATAAAGCAACATAGCAACAAACAAAAAATGATGCACATCTTAGAAAAATGCACATACAGGTACTCACAGGTTTGATCATCCAGTCACGAGTCAATTGTAAAAGTCTTTCCTTCAGTTGTGATGTACAGAGTTGACTCCCAGTTATTCTGACCAATGAAAAGTTACAGGCTGTAAAGTTGACTCAAGCTTTGAATAACAGACAGTTACTGTATGTAAATCAACTTTCACTCCATCTGATGAGGTATCACCTGATAACCTGCCGATGCAAAAAGCAGCACAGTCAACCCATTCATGTGTAATGTATTTTTATAACTCTCCAGTGAGTATATAATTTAGTCCTATGTTTACTATACTCAATGAAACAGACCACAAACATGTCATCACATGGCCTGCTGTGTGAACATCTGTTGGCGTGCTCACCTTTAGACAACATCCCTGCCAGCCTGGACTCTCACCAGTATGTATTCACAACCCACCGATTCACAGAAGATGCCATATCCACTGCCCTCGTCTCAGTCTCCACACAGGCGGAGAATAAAATCAGCTTCATCAGAATGCCGTTTGTTGATTTCTGCCCAGTCAACTGAAAGAGGGCATAAATTGCAAAATATCTGTAGTGCATACCGACATTTGTGTCAGTTTTCTCCAAAAGTTAAGGAGCAGTTTGCCACAGATTGTCCCCATATAGTATTCTGTTACAGACATATGTATATACGTGTGATTAAAATGTGGCTATATTTTGTTGTTCGATATCCGCTCTTTTATTCTTTTGAAGAGAATATATGTTAAAAACAATCAGATCTCTGGTCTATGAAGCATAAACAAATGAATTCATTGTATTAGTGTGAACAATGAACATGTCTGATGACGCAGGAAATGCAGCACGTCCAACTCATTTCTGTCACAGCTGACCTGGTTTATATAAATTACATTGATACACAGGCGTAACCCAGATGAGGTTTCACTGTGCAAATATCATAGTCATCGTAGCAGCGGCACAATACACTCACAAATACAAAAATGCAGAACAAGGTTGTGGTGGGAAGACAGTAGCACAAATATGAATAAGCTGTGGATGTCGATAAGGAAGAATGTATCTGAAACAAACACCATGTGTGCTCAGTCATCAGTCATCACTGCATGGAAAAATGTATTTATTCAGTAACTTATATTTGAACAGGTTAACACAGTGGCACCTCATAAACATGTTGTAATAACACCAGTGTCCTGTTCGATTAAAGTAGCCTACAATGGTGGAATAAAACTGAAACACCAACGAAAGAAGACTGCCTAAATAATGTATATAGAATATATAAAAGAGATATCATATAGTCATGAAAAGATCAACCAGGAAATCAAGTCTGATATTACAGCTAAAAGCAAATTCTAACAAGGATTATTGATTAATAAGCAAATACTAGTTTATTTTAGCAAGATTCTTCAAATTATTTCAACATAAAAATAATTCTTAGTCAAGTAGGTGTTGGGTGGCTGTAACGTTACTTCTGTCAGCCATCACTGGGCGTCGCTGTGGATTTCTGTGCACTTAGTTGCCAGGAGCCAAATCTCGCACAAAACCGCGTGGTTTCCAAATCCCGTTCCTCTTTCAACTAGCCTCCAAGATGGTAGGTGTTGTCATGTATCCCTGTGCTTTCAAATTGGATGAAATCTATTCCCATCCATGTTAATTCGTAGAGCAAACTATCATCATAAGGCGGTTTACAGTATATCCATATCATACGGTCACTTACCGGGCGTTATTATCGTCATTTATTACTATTATGGGTAATTGCGAGCGATTCCATGTATGGGAGCTCGGCTCTCCTGGGCCCATGGCTGAAGCATTAACCCAGTATGGTCCTGTTTGTAGTTTCTCATATGTTTCAACCGCGTATATTATACGTGTGTAGTCTTGGTAAATACGACAGAGGTAATGGACGTTTAAAAATGAAGACGTATCGTGCCACTCTTTCATGCTGTTAGACGAGAAAGTGCCGGTAAATGCAGTGGAATTAGCATTAGCTTCCTGGGATGCTAGGCAGCATGAAACCGGTCAGTTACAAAGCAGTGTGGCTAAATCGTTATTACTTTGTTAAAGGGAAGAAACGTCCTGCGAATATATGTTCTATATTTTTTCCAATGCCGTTAATGCATCCTAGTTAGGTTATTTGGTTAACGTAGCTAGCTCCACGGGCTATTATAGAGCACGACTGGTAAAGCCTACTAGTTATTCTAACTTCTATCAAACCTGTCTTGACAGCCTACCAAGAAGACCAAGACTAGGAAGCTCCGAGGACATGTCAGCCACGGACATGGTCGCATTGGTGAGTTTTGGTGGTCTCTGTAGCGGTGTAGTTTTGTCTCTGCATATGTGATACGTGGTCAACCTGAACTTTTCTACCCTACAGGCAAGCACAGAAAGCATCCTGGAGGTCGTGGTAATGCTGGTGGTATGCATCACCACAGAATCAACTTTGACAAATAGTAAGTGCTGTATGATGACAGTCTGGACATGTGTTGTTTTGGAGCAAAGTTAATGGGAGTCCTGATAGCTTGCCAATGGGCGGACATGAACCTGTGCAGTACCTGTGGGTTTGACTTACGAATGGCTGGCTATGGTGGTCAGCTTTTATATCTGATTGAAAGCAGATCAGTAAATTGAAGTGCAGAATGCTCTGACAATGTACAGATGGACGTTTATCTGTAGGCTTTCCGACTGATGCATCGTATTGCTGTTAGTGCTGCCCATTTTGCAGTTGGTCAGTAATTTAAAAAAAAAACTTTGGTGTCAATACCACAGACAAAATTAAGTTTAGGGCGGAACATGTCATAAAAAGATTTCTTGCAATACACAAGTCTTGTTGAGCACAACAGTATCTAAGTGAATTTACTTCTGAAGGAGATGTTGTGAAACACAGGTGGTACTGGTGTTTCAAAACTGCAAGCCATAGTGAAATTCTTTGCATTTATAACCACATTTGGCCAATAAAGCGGAATCTGATTGTAGAGACTCAGAGTCTCATCTTGACACTTATCATTGTCTTGGTGTGCTAGAGTTCTCTTAAAGTGAAGACTGGTCCTATTCACTGACTGGCTCTTTGTAGGCCAGTCAGCCACATGGGCAGTTACACACTAACATGCCTTTTATCTCAGTCTGCTTTAATCACACTGATGCTGCAGCCACTGTAAATCAAATTGGGGGGACTACAAAGTACTCAAGGAAATGCGTTTTAAGAAATCATGCTTTGAAAAATGCCACATTTGTTTCTAAGCTAATTTTGTCTTTGGCTAAGTTAGTGTGCAGTTAGATGCCCTTGTAAATTATGTCAACCCTAGAGGGATTGCAAGACAAGTCACACCTAAAAATGTAAGCGTTATCCTATATGGAGCTGCAGAATACAGCCAGCAGGTTTCCAGTTAATGTCCCCTAGTCACTGCTAATTTTGCCAACCTGAAAAGACAGCAGTTGACCTTTGTCTGTCCTTCCTGTGTCTCCTCAGCCATCCTGGGTACTTTGGTAAGGTGGGTATGAGACATTACCACCTGAAGAGGAACACAACCCACTGCCCCACCATCAACCTGGACAAGCTGTGGACGCTGGTTAGCGAGCAGACCAGGGTCAACTATGGCAAGAAGCCCGAGGGACCTGCACCCATCATCGATGCTGTGCGCGCTGTAAGTATTGGCTCATATTTTCATTACTGAATGAATGTTGGTCTCTAGCCGTCGCCAGTAAAAAACAAAATGGCAGATGGTGATTGGGTCAGTTGTATTTTGGAATGTTGACTCTCCATGTCTTGATTTTGCTCACTGTGGTAACACTGAACAAAGCCCCATCAAAGTTGGGGCGTGTCTGTGTTCTATATGTTTCCCAGGTCATAGTCTTTGACCCAAGTTAGGCTTAAAGTTACTATGAAATGGTTAGTGGAGTGCTGTTTGCTTACGTCGCCAGACACTTTGCTCTAGCAGTGTCATTAGAATTGAAGTGTTTATTGGACATAAAATGGCACAGCTCCCCAGTTGCTGGATAAGTTGACTTAAAAATTGCAAATTACTAACTCGAATGCGTAAACTCCTATATGGATTGAGATGTATATAAAAACACTTGAAAACATGAAGTGCAGTATTCTCTGACATTGTACTGATCGATATTTATCTGTTGTCTTTCCGGCTGGTGCATCTTCTTGCTGTTGGTGCTGCCCATTTTGCAGTTGGTCAGTAATTATTGAAAAACAGTGGTGTCAATACCATAGGCAAAATGATAACATTTAGGGCAGAACACTTATGTAAAGACTAATAACAAGGCTTGTATATTGATACACACAACAGAATCTAAGTGAATTTATTTCTTAAGAAGGTGTTGTGAAGACACACAGCTGGTACTGGTGTTTCAATACTGCAAAACGTACTTGGTCAAATTCTTTGCATTTATAATCACATTTGGCCAATAAAGCTGATTCTGATTTGTAGAGACTCAGAGTCTCATCTTGACACTAATCATTGTCTTGGTGTGCTAGAGTTCTCTTAGAGTGACGACTGGTCCTATTCACCGACTGGCTCCTTGTAGGCCAGTCAGCCACATGGGCAGTTACAGTTACTTTAAAACATCAATTTGGACTTAATGGGAACTTAAAGTACATCAAGTACAGCTCTCCGTACAGGATGCACTGTTATTGAGTTTGTCTCGGACATGTGTATTTCCCAAGCTGGCTTTGTTCAGTTCGGTGAGCGTTTTTGGTACAGAGAAAACTTAAATCTCAAATCTAAATCTTCCATTCTGTTACTATATTTCTGTCCCTAGTAACATGTGGCAAGTTATATTCACTCTTGGCACACAATTGCAAACAAATACAAACAGGAGGGTAGAGTGAGAACTCAACAGTGTATTCAGATGTCTGAAAAGGAATGGCTGAGTCAAGATTTGGGGAATGGTCTTGCATACATGACTGTAAATGTGTTGCTAGACATTGAATTCATTTTATGTATGTTGTTGAAGACAGTAGTTGACCCATAATCTTGATTTTGTGTCCAGTTCCAGTACTTTTTATCAGAAGGTTTTATTTAAAATGCTGTGATGCACATCTTTCTTGTGCAAGGCAGAATAACCTACTGTATGCATTTTTTTTTGTGTACAAAGAATTGGCGCAGCAGTATTATGTCAGTTAAAATGGTCTTCATGCAGATGTGTTTGGTAGTTATCTGGTTGTACTAATTTTGCGTTTTTAATTTCACAGGGCTACTACAAAGTTCTGGGCAAAGGCAAGCTGCCCAAGCAGCCTGTGATCGTGAAGGCCAAGTTCTTCAGCCGAAGGGCTGAGGAGAAGATCAAGGCAGTGGGAGGAGCCTGTGTGCTGATGGCATAATGCTCTTGTCAGTGTTTTTCAAAAATAAAATGTGTAAATGGGAACTACATGTTTGTTTTTTTGTCTATGCCTGTAATGCATTTGTGTATACGGTGTGATATGTGCTACAGTAGGAGCTTTTGCGCTGCTGTATTTGTTGCAAACATGATAAGCTCCACTTTCATATGAGTCTTTTTAAAATACTCTTCTCAAATGAGATGTCATAAACCTGCACAGTGAAGACATTAGTGGGTTAAATTATTTTTTTTAGCTGAGTAACTATTTTGTTAAAGCCACTTATCACATCCATGTAACCACATGGATGACGGCATCCAGCATGATATGGGAAAAAATACTGTCATGGACAAAAAATATCGGGCAGTAAGTTACCTGAGGATCTCAGGAGTTTGGATTGACAATGGTCTGCAAGCTTTTTAGCTTGTGCACCATTAAAAAGGCTCTTTCAGCCCCTTCACCCCAGGGTTGCATCTATGAGCAGTCCAGGCACTGACTTCCCACTCATTTGTTGTATTTGACTCTTGGGGTGGAAAAAAAAGGGAAAATTTTGAAAATACCATATAATGTAAACTATCCCAGGATTCTAGATCATGCGAAGAGAAACAGATCTGTATGTGTAGCATATATGCATGTTTTTCTTAGTGAGTTCTAGTCTTCAAAATGGGGACAGCCAGGTAAAGCTGACCACGTAGTTTCATTAAAGAATGTTGAGGAAAGATAAGTCGTTTTATGAAATAAGCTGCGAGTAGGATTATTTTTAAATTATTTTTAGAAAATGACTTGATTGAATTTCCTTTCAAAATTAATCAGAGGAAATTAACAAGACGAAAAGGAACATGTCCACGTGACTTTGGATGTCTGGGTGGGGGCGGGGTTTAACATGCAGGACTTCCTGTCCTGTCACTTGAAAACAGCACGGGCGGTGTGGAAGCTGAAGTTTGCAAACGAAATGAGGAAAATACGACAATTACGCGCACTCTGAATGAAAAAGCGCCGTGTTCTCTGAGAGCAGGTATTTATGGGTGTCTTTCCGTTCTGAGCCGCGCAGCTCTCCGTGAGTTCATCAGGTAAACAGTAAATAATCTCTGCTCGAGGTCTGCTGTCGGCGCGTAGAACGCTAAAGTTCGTGATGACGCGTTGATAGAAAGTGACGTGTGCGAATGGAACGTTTGAAAGTTCTGTGTTGAAGATGATCGGTGAAAGTGACCGCTAGTCGTTTAAAACTGAAAGTGAGCAACAAATCTTCCGCTTTCTACTGTAGTTCACCCGGGCGTTAATCTTCACGCATGCGCGGTATCCCAGCATTGACCTGTACTACACAACATGGATAGTTGTGTCTGATCAGGTGTTTTTTAATGAAACCGTCAAACTTTGATGAATATGCATTGATATTTCACAGATAATATAATCCATTTAAAATGTCATTGATTTAAATATGAATCGACCTTTAATTAGCATAACACTTTGTTTTAAATTAATCTGTTTGTTTGTTTTTCAATTAAAAAAAGTGATGTTCTGTCAAAATGCTCATTTTTAAAAATAAATATATTATGAGACAAAATAAAAACAATATATTCACGATTAAGAGGCAGGAACTACTCAAACATTTGCATGTTTGCTTAAAAATAGTGGATTAGCAAAACTATTGCTGATTAGGGCTGAACAATATACAATATGCGTCATTTTAACAGATACTACCATTAATAGCATTATCCGTGAAAATAACAATTTTTTTGCATATTGTGCAATTGCAAATATGATTCATGACTTTTAGTAGAAATGTTAATTTTTACATTTCATTTTCACTAATATATACATTGATAATGATGTTGTTGGGATTAATTTATAATATGTTGTAACACATTTTTCTTTTACCCAAAAATTGCCACAAAAAAAATCCTTGGTTTTGTCCCTTTTTTATCCAGATCCACAGCAAAAGTCTAATCTTGTTTAATCTATCTTGTCTATTGGACTTTACTGTGAGGTAAAGGAAAAGGAAACTGACTGATTACTCTCTGCTTGTTCCTCCTCTCAGCTGAAGGGCGCCTGAGGTTCACTTGACTGGTTCATGGCGAGTCAAGCCTGGCTGGAGTCTTCTCTGCAGCGCTCTGCCAGTCTGGGCCTGGAGGTGCTGGAGCGGGCCTCCAGGCGGAGTGTAGACTGGACAAGCGCAGCAGCATCCCAGACCCCCACTACTACAGATGAGGAGTCAGAAATTCCTGTTGAGGTGGCAGCTTTTTTTGTGTATTCTCATCCCATCAACAATTCGAGACAATTCCAAGAATTAGGATCCTTAGCTGTATTTGACTATTGCTCATCTTTTTAAAACTCTCATGCTCTGGTCATTTTATTAGAGAAGACGCTCAGAGCTTGATGATGTCTTTGCAACTATCGCAGATTACATGGCACAGACGAGCCATCAGTGCAAGGTCAGTGATTACTTGCCTGCTTCCCTATGCTTTCCGCTACAGACTCGTAATATGATGAACTAAAGTGTAAATATTCTCTGTGCTGCAGAGGTTTTATGAGTCTGGCTGCTGCACTGCACCCACCAACACAGAGAGGAACCACGTGTCCAGGTTCCATACACGGGCAGCAGCTGGAATGACGACACCTGCACTGTCGGCCAGAAAACATGCAAGGGCTCCATCTAACAAAGTAGCAATAATCTACTGTCCTGTAATGCTTTCATCTTATTGGAAGCATGTTTCTCTCCAAATTATGAAATTGTAATTTCAATGTTCACTGGCATATTAGACTTATTTTGGACCTCCAAGTCCGAGAAAATAATCTGGATCTTAAATTTTCTCAGTATTCTATGTTCTTCACCAGCCACGTGTTCATTTCATCTTTGCCATTTAAAGCACCAGGGGGTTGAAAGTGACTGTGTAGGGTATGTAAGAGCTGTTTGAACTTAATAATGCAGTAAAGCAAACCAAAACAATGAGCTGAAACCTGCAACAAGCCAAAAAGTGTTGATTCACCGTGGGAATGCCTGTGCTAGTAGCAATTTCACATAAGAAAGTCTTTCAGTTTAAAAAATATTGTTTATTGCCACTCTGACAATGTCATTTGTATAAGATTAGACTGACATCGGGTCTTCAAGGAAAAAATAAGACTGAAAATACTACAATTGACTGTGAAGGCTCCATCTATCAGTAATGTATCCAAGACTTCTTGAAGCAAAGCTATGTTAGAGAAAACAGTGTAACTCAAATCCGCCCAGACACATTTACAGATGAGAAACAACATATTCATATATACATATATATTATTCAGTTTGTATTTTGATACACATATTGGTTGTTTTCAGATCAGATTCTATGGGACTGCAGATTTCTTGGAGGTCTTGTCTGTAAAATCCTCTTCCTTTACTCATTTACCCACTATTCAGCTGTGTTGCAACAAAAAGTATAAATGAAACCTTTCTAAGTTCACATCTCGTTCCTCACAGGGCCGTGTGTCGGCAGCAGGTGAAGATTTCTTCATCGAGGTTTCCCCGGGGACGTACGCCGTCACTGCCGGCCTGCCTGAGTCTCAGCAGCAGACTCAGATGGTCAGCGTCAAAGCTGGAGAGAGCGTCAACCTCACCTTCAATCTGTGACACCTCACCTGACTCATAACTAAACTGACCAATGATTTTTATGCCGTTTGTGTGTTTATTGACATTTTCTACGCTGATTGTCTGCTTAAAGAGTTTACATTTTTATTTTGCAAAGTGTTTCAATTGCTGCATATTGATAAGCCATATTTTCATTGCACTTATGAGTATTTTATTATATAGATTGTGTGTCCAAATTCTGTCCTACAGAATCATGTATTTCAGTATTTTTACCTGCACTAATAACATATCGGTGTGTTTGAATAAAGTATTTTTTATCGTCTTAGGTATCTGGTGAGATTTTGTCTTACACTGACATATTATGTGCAAACAGCAGAAGTATTGATGCCAGAGAAAGGCCGCAGTCCAGCTGGTGGTCGAAGTTTGAAGCTGGTCGTTCCAAGAACATCTCTGATGTTTGCTCTTCTTCCTTTAGCACCCGGAAGTGACTGAAACATAGAGCTGTGATTGGGCGAGGCACTGATCTGTGGGACAGGGAAGCTGAACCTTACAGGTTGTGATGTCTTCTTGGGCACTGCACTCCCTGCAGATAAATACAGAAACATAGCATGATGAGATCTGATGGAGCTGTTGATCTGACACAGACTATCTGCCTAGCTTAGCTGTGGTATAGAATGGCTTCAGATAAACCAGAACAAGCAAGGATTTAAAACGGCCTAACTGGATTCGACTGCTCCGTCTGAAGGAGCGCAGATCTGAGCAGCATCATCATATAAGTATAATTAAATTATTTCAATCACTTCTGTTTAAATCAAGAACCAGACCACTTTAAAACAAAAATGCATCAGTTTGGCAGTGTCTGTGTTTCCCACCTGGTTGTCTGTGTTGTGGCTCTGAACCAGTTCTTCTCCAGTACCTCCAGGGAGGACGCTGCTCTTTACTCCTCAGCTTCACTGCAGGAGGAGACGTCACTCTGGTCTCATCCTCAGAGAGACACGAAGAGGAGGAGGATGGCACCTCAGGGTCACTCTTCCTCACATCTGTATCGTTGTCTGCCCTCTCAAATCCATCCAGTCTTCCACAGCTGGACCTACAGCTACATGGCCGGTGGTTTGCAACTGAGCAGCAGTGAGGTAAGGACTGACACCAGTCTCTGTAGAGCAGCTGAGGAGTGCAGGAGGAGCTGCGAGGACAAAGCCAGCTGCAGCAACGACCAGAGGCTAGTGTTGTGATCTGGAGCTCCCTGACTATCCGGTCATGGTGAGAGGCTGAAATGGGTAAAACCAGAGTGGCAGGAACCAGAGACACACAGCTGTTCCACATCAGCACCCTGAGGCTCCTGACACCATCAACTACAACAAGCAACATAGAGTGATTAACTCAGAGGGGTTGACATTCATTTATTGTTAACTAGTGCTTTTGTGTAAATAATAATGTTATAATAATAATAAAACAGTTTCCTTTATTTAAAACTAACAAAGATAAGTTGAGTAAAGTAAGCTCAGTAAAGTGTTTGATAACTTGTCGCTGTAAATTGAATATTACTGAACACAAACTCAACTGACCATCTCTGCGCTCTGCAGCGGCCATCACTCTCCCCGGCCCGTATCTCTTCAGATCTGGTTCCCATGGCGACAGCACAGCATCACCAGGTACCAGACAGCGTGTGTGAGCACCGGTGTGGTTCACCATGTCGAGGGAACAAACCAGCTGCCTCTGTGAGGAGAGGACCCCCAAACTGGTGCTCCCTGGGTGGTCGAACTCAACAACCCAAAGTCCTCCGCAGCCCTGAGTTTAAACATGTGGTGTGAGGATGTCAACGTGCATTTTGAATGGAATGACTTGAAAAGACTTTGAGATTATGTTAATGACTTTCAGTTCAAATGTTAGGGTTAGTTAGATCACGAATACGTATGTATAAAAAAAATCTAAATTTTGATCATTATTAGCTAAATATGGATCTTTTAAGCCTGAAATCAATCTGAGAGGAAAAGTTCACCCAACAGTGAAAATTCCGTCAATATCTACTCACCCTTAGGCCGATGGAAAGTCAGGTAAAATGTAGTTTTCCAAAAACATTTTTAGGGCTACACAGCAAAACAGGGTTGCAATGTTTATCCTAAACATCTGAAGTAGATGAGGACTTGTTTTGAAACACAAAAAAATATTGAAATGGCACCATGTAGTTCATCTGGCATAATCCAAGTCTCAAGAGGCCCTGAGACCCCAAAGTGATTTGCTTAGTGCGACTTGGATTTTGCCAGACGAGGATGAGACATTACAAAAATTTTTTTTCAGTTATTTTTTAATGTTTTATAACAAGTCTCCATCTATTTCTGGTGTTTCAGAGAATGATGCAACACTGTTTTGCCATGAATCTCCAGAAATGTTTTGTGGACCTGAAATGTGGGTAAGTAGACGATGACTGAATTATCATTTTTGGGTGAACATACCCTTTAAAACAAACTTCATGGTCACTGTTTCATTTAAATCGATTATGCTGGAATGGACATAAAATCAGTAATGTGCTGTTGTCCAAACACCTGCCTGTATCTATTACAGCAGTCTGTAATCATGCAGTATCCTTTCACCTGTACTTGCTCTATTACAGTGCCCATGTAGTAGAAGCCATCCACCTCCCTCCTGGCCAGCACTCGGCATCCTGGGAAGAACTCTGGACACAGGGTTTGACCGGACAGCATGCAGGAGGTAACAGGACGGAGAGGATTACCCAGACTGCACCTGGGAAGCCAAGCCGATGGCTCACAAGTCATTGAGCTGATGATCTTTATTGACAGCAATGTCGTACATACAAATAGTATCTTGTAGTTAATAGTAATGTATTTCTGTTAGAATGGTCATCAAATACGGGTCAATGTTGGTGACAAACCTGAGCAGAGGGGCTGAAGTGTTTTGTGGGATTGAGACTGAAGTGGAAGGCCAGTGACACTTGACTGAAGAGAGTGTTGGCACTGATGATTGGCTTGACTCAGTATACAGTGGAATCACCTGACAGCATGCATGGAATTATTTCAACAAAGCATACAAAATAAAGGATTCAACTTTTATATAATCCACCATTTATTTTTTTTACCAGTCCTGGTTGGTTCAGCCATACCTTCTCCAGACCTCCATTCAAACCAACTGGAATCACATAACAGCTCCCTCCTGTGGCTTGCGTCAGACACTGCAGGTAGTGATGAGTGTTTCTGTCCAGCTGACCACCTGAGTCCAGCAGGTAGAAGATGTTCACCGGCCTCCCAGCTGCCAGGGCGGGCAGGGCTGTCAGCAGGGCGTCCAGACGGTCAGGGAGGTCGGTGCAGATCAGGTGGATGGCGTGACATGCGGTGTCAGTGAGAGCCACGCTCAGGGTGGACAGGAGATCTCTGCCGGTGCTGCAGCTGATGGAGTGAATCCAGGACAGAGCCATGTAGACTGTGTCAGGAGCACAGGGAAGCATGTGGGGGGACCAGCAGGCCAACTGTAAAGTAGAGAGAAAAAGATCAGTCATTTCCGAAGACTATTAAGAAAACAATAATATCTACAGTAACTTTCTGTTAAAATGAATGTCAAAACGTGTTTCTGTCTATATTTTTAGTACATTTTGAATATTTTAAATTACAATGAATATGTTGAATTGCACCTTTAAGTTGTCCTTTAAGATGTTGGTGGTGTAATGAGCAGTCAGTCCCACCTCACCTTGCCTGAGAATGTCATGATGTTGAAGAGAGAGTCCCTGAGTGAAGCCTTTGTCAACAGCGTCTGGATCAGCAGGCGTTTCACTGACCCCAGGACGGCCCTCATGTTCTCTGAGCTGCCCACGACAAAAGTGATGTTGCATCTCTGTTTCCCCAGAAATAATGGAATCAGTGCAGTCTCTGAGGCCGACATCTGCCTGGATGCCATCCCTGTATGACAATAATGTAAAAAAAAAAAAGGATGCGATAGTTGGGAGTAACAGGAAAAATTACATGGAATTGATTTGGATCAGTGTGTAGGATATAGTGGCAGTTTAGTTTGCATTAACATGAAAGGCCAGGATAACTTATCTAATAGTTATTAACAACAATTCTACCAATTTGAAATTGTTTTAAACGACAGCAGACACCAATTTTGAACACCAACACATTATAGGTCAAAGCAGCCAAAAACCCCAACTACAGTCAGCAACTGCAAAGAGATGAACATGGAGGGAAATCCCCCAAACTTCCCTAACAAATTGCTCAATTTTACGAGTTGATGAGTTAGGAGAAACTTTCTAAGAATCATGAAGCGTTGTCTATGACCAATTCTTCATTATTTGGGCGTTCTCGTAAATTCGGCATATGTTACACCTTTAGTTATTTATGTCTTGTGTAAAAACAACATTGTGTTCCTTTGTCCCACCGATGTATGTGTTTATATGCATATAGAAGGGGAAAGTAACTAAACAAGTTTTTATAATTTCTAAATCGTGTGCATGAGAAATGTAACTCATTATGATTGTTTTAATGAATGAAGTTAAGCTATAAATTTTACTCATAATTATAGGGGTACAATGTCGTTTTGGAGAAGAAATCAAACTCAGAATTTGAATATTTATAGTAGGTAATAATACAAACTCAGAAATATTTATTTTTCCATAACTGAATAAACTAGCTGTTCTCGAAGGAAAATAAGGTCCCCAGAAATGTTTGAAGCTAAAAATGTGGCAGGGTCTGCCAAATATAAACAAAGTAGGACAGTATGAAGTTGTGTTGTCCTTTAAGGTCAGTAAATGTATTCAGTCATCAAAACAAAGAGTTTGTTTAGTTTGTTAGGCATTAACAAAATCAGTCAATGAAGATCTTTCCCTTCTGATTACACTTCTCTCCCAAAACCACATAATGCACCTTTAAATTTTGCACTTATTTAATGTCATTTAATTATTTACTTTTGTTATACAACAGCTGCTGTTGGATTCCTTAATGTGCCAAACAACTTCAATCTCATTTTTTTCTATTGAGCCTCCATGAGGGTCTAAAATACTCTGCTATCAACGGAAAACACATTTTTTATACAAATGCTCTGATCAGAGAGCAGTTAAACACGCTTCATGTTCTTTTTCCTTAATTTATCAGTTAATACACAGAGTGGCTACATTACCTGCTGTTTTTATGTTGTCGGCTGCAGACGACAGCCTCTCCTCACTGTTGATATCCGTTTCTATGGAGAACACTTCAAGACTGAGTCAGTCTTCTTCATGGCCACTGGAGGGGCTGTTCACCCACCCAACAGCTGACCGGAGAGTGTCACCAAACACTGCTGTCATGGTACGGTTGCTGCGGGGAAGTCATAGGTCAGCTGAGCAATTAAAGCTGCTCTCCATCCCTTGAACAGGCAGGGGGGAGAAATCTCTGCTGTGTATGTGTCATGATTCTTCTCTAATTAACAGCTTTAATTGGCCCAGCTTCATAAATTGCTCTCAGAAAGAAATTGGACAAAGTGCAGATTTTTCTGTGACGGATAAAGCAAAAACACGTTTTTTTCACATAGTTTGGGATTTTATTTGATATTCAGTGCTTCACTTTGCTACAGTCACGTGATAAAACATACCACAGGTGTCTCTGTTATTCTGTAAACATTAAAAGGCAGTGACCTCAATGTAAAGACACAATTTGGACTAGAAAATACACTTAGAAGATTATAAAATACAATAGATAAACAGTTGTTCTGTGCAACCCTCCTTTAACGATCTTTGTTCCCCAATGTTAACCACCTAGAAATGTAGAATACTATGTCTGGAAGAACAATACAGAGCTATAAATCTTAATTCTATTAGAATTTTAAAGTCTAAAGCACTACATGTTCTGTTAATAATAATTTGTTTACTAGCTAAACAATACGTACTACTGTCATGACAGCTAAAACATGATCACACTCGAGGCTACATGAATGCTACTCATCGGTGATGCTACATGAGGAACTGTCAATGGCAGCAGCTTCTGTGCAAACTGCTGCCGTTACGTTAAAAAAAAAACAGGAGAAGTCAGCGCGATGATCTGACTCAAACAAGGAGAATTTCTGAGGCGAGAAATCTGCAGTTCCCTTAAGAGGCGTCTCGTTGTAAGACTAAATACCACTATTGCTTTTGGTCACTGTGTGTGTTGTAGGTGAGGAGAAGTCAGCATCACAGGTTGCTGAAGTCGTAGGAACTGTTGAGCAAGAAGAAGAGAAGAAGAAGTAAAAAAGAAGGAGAGGAAGGAGGAGAAAGGGAAGAAGAAGAGGAAGAAGAAAGACGACAACACTGGAGTAAGTATCACTTTAAAGGAGACCACTTGTGCTTTCTTGTGATTTTGCTTCTCGTGCCTCTCTGTAAACATCATGTCAGAGGTAATCAGATCGTACCTTTCATTGAATGGCTTCTTGACAAATTGAACTTGCTCCCTCACGTTTGTGCCAAACACCAACATCTGCTTTTCAGTGTCAATTACACACTGTGGAAGAGATAATATACCAACATATCACACATTGACAGGACGGTAACTTCTCCTCTGACAGCAACCACAAGCCAGATGTTCACTTATTTTGTTCCTCCCAGGAAGTAGATGATTTACCTTAAGTTCCTTTAATGTCTTGTTTCCCAGGGACATCAGTGGTCTGTTACTTTCTGCAAATAAATTGAATTGGCAGACGATAATATTATGATACTTAAAAGTGTCTTAAAATCACCGGCTACAGTCACAAAAATCAGCTTATCTTTCATCTTGTTCTTCCTCCTTACCTATTATAGCAAAAGAGCACATTATTCGGAGTTGCCCGACGGTGAGGCTGAGCTCTCGGATGTGTCCGTCGATACAAAGCTTCCGCTGAAACGGAAATCCCTCTGTCTCCATTTTGTTCTCGTCGACCAGGTCTTTCAAACTATGACAGAAACAGAAAGTCACTCATTGAATACTGAAGGTGACCTGATGTAAATCAGATGGAAAGATCACGACCATCTCACCCGAGTCTCTCCACAGTCACTGAGGACATCAGGTTCAGTTTGCAGCCGGTGTCGATCAGCAAGTTCACCTCGTGTCCTAAACACTGTGAGAAGGCAGAGGTGAGACCGGTGATGAGGAAATATGTGTTTTACCAAAAATAAAGCACTGTACACTGTACTTGATGATACAGACTCACCTTACAGGGCACATAGATGAAATCTTCCTCCTCCTCTTCCTCGTCCTCATTTGAATTTAAATGAGTACAGCTCAGAAGGATCTGTCCGTTGTTTGGGGTCACTCCACACATGTTCACCCTCCCCCGGGACATCTTGGTCTCCAGCAGGCGCTTCTGGATGATATGGTGTGGCTGCTGCAATACAAACAAAAACAATACCGTTAGAAAATGCAGCCAAGTCGTCTCATCGCTGTGGAGCCAGATCTTAAAAAACAATGAGTAATCTATAATAAATGAATTTACATTTTTCACAATGGGCCTACAACATTAGTGTTATCAAACTATATTATAAATTAATGCACATATTTCTACAGTTGCTTATTGACTTGTCTACCTATATCTGATAACAATATCAGGATTTTTTTTTTGATCCCAGGAGATTTTGCACATTGTTCATCTGTGTGAAAATTGCACAGGCATAAGCACACAGATCCAGCTACCCTAAAATGTAATTTTAAGGCAATAAATGTACTTCAGTATCAAAGGAAAGTAAAATGACACATACATACTATGGGTCAACCTGCTATCCGCCTGGAAAATTATTGGATATTCGTTTTGCTTTGTTTTTTAAAATGATTGCCGATCAAATAATTTAATTAAAAAATGTACTAATTCGGCTCTGGTGCAGTATGGAATCTGCACAGTAACTGTAATAATAATAATAAATTTTATTTATTTAGAATATTTAAAAACATAGAATACAAAGTGCTTTGTCAGACAAGCGAAAGCAGGAAACTTAGGAAGACAATATTACAGAATAAACACTCAACAGTCCAGCCAAACACATGGAAGCCTCGTCTGAGATGAGCTAAAACAAGAAGGCAGAACAGAAAATGTAAAAAAATAAATAAATAAATAAAAAAAAGGCAATATGAGTCATTACAAGCAAACGGAATAAAAGATGTAAAACAGACAAAATCAGATAAATAGAAAGAGAGAAGAAGAAGAATGCAAAATAGAGGTAAATTACATGGCAAGATGACATCACATCAGAGGAATTAAGAACAGATGAAAGGATTAAGAGCAGTCAAGAGACTAAAGGATGATGAATAGATTAAAGATAAACAAATGAAAGCAGAAAAAGACACTACATGAACGGAATTAAAAGGTGAGATAAGTTATCAGATAAATGTAGTGGAGTAAAGAGCATAATATTAACTCACCTCTAAAATGTGGTATAGTAGTATAAGTAGGAATTACTCAAATAAAATAAATGCATGCCTACTTAAAATTTGTACTCAAGTAATTGTACTTAGTAACATATCACCACTGCCAATTGCTATATTATAAATGTAAGGCCTACATCTCCCTGTATTAGATGGTTTATAATTAAAAATATGAAATCAATATAAGATGGGAGGGTGGTAGATAAAGAGGGACACAGTGTCTCCTCCATCATTAGTACAGAGTCCTCTGATAAATCCTGTATTTTGGTTGAGGCACGAGCCTAGAAACGTGCAGCAGCAGCCTATAAGAGGCCTGTAATAAGAGGCACACCCCCTGTTTAGATGTCCCGAGCTTCTTCAGTCCATCCAAAGGCAGCAGGTCAGCTGAGTCTTTATGGAGGAACTGGATCGCCTGCTTCAGCCTCCTCTGCTGCCTCAGAGCCGCAGCATCCAGGACCACCGAGTCCCCGCGGGTGTCCGTCCGCATTCCTGTGAGCATGTCTGCGGGTGTGAGAGGCAGAGCGGGCCGGTGTGTGTCTGTGTCTGTCCGGTGCGTGTGTCTAATGAGGGATTCCCGATGATGAGCTCAGGTTAGTAGAGGAGAGGAGACCCCCCCACATCATAGTCAGTATGGTGGAGGTTAACAGCGAGACTTCCGGTCAAAACCTTCAAAATAAAAGTCAAATTAAAAGAACAATCTTTACAGACTACAGACTATCTCAAGTTTATAGAGTCATTCACCACCAGTGCTGTATAAACTACCTTACAATCATAATTGAATTAAAGTTAAAAAATATTGTGTTAAAACATTACTTCGGTAAAAGTGAAAGTTACCTGTAGAATATTGGCCTTCTCAAGTGAAAGTCTTGATCTGATATTACATTTAATTTAGTAGGCTATTAAAAGTTTTATTGTTAAAAAAAAAAGTATTGAAATAAAACAGTACATGTTTAAGTGAAATTCTGAATTTATTAAAGAGCAAGAATAAATTACATTTACATGTGATTGATTATCGGCAGCCGATAATCAGCCTGACCGAATATCCAAATCAGCATTTTTCTGATTTTTCATCTGATTGCCGATCAAATTAACCAGATTAAAAAATGAGGCACTTTGGCCCTGGCGTAGCATGAAGTGCAATACCTCAAAATTGTAGGTATTGTACTTTATGCAATACCTACAATTATTAAGTGCTGTACAATACCTCAAAATTGTACAGCACTTAAGTAATTTGCTAAATTATGTTCAAACACTGTCCACCACTGATCTATTCAAACATCTTTGTTCCATTGTTTTAGGATACAGCCAAAAAGACCAAAAGCAACTGGATTTCTCTCTTTTTGACAAAGTAAATCTTCACAAAATATAGCTGAAAAGGTTAAAGGGGATGTATTTATCACAAAAGACAACAGCTGACCAATGATGGCATGAAAGGTTCATCTATTTTCATCTTTTGTTTAATTGCTGATGGCAGCAGAGGCTGTGGCAGAGGCCGCCATCAGTGAGGGCCAAACCCAAATTGCACATCAGGAGCAATTTGGGGTTCAGTATCTTGCTCAAGGACACTTCCACATGCAGCTCAGCTCAGCTCAGCCCAGAGTCGGGATTTGAACCAGCGACCTTCTGATAACTAGCCGACCTGCTCTACCTGCTGAGCTACAGCTGCCCTAAAGTGCTTAACATTGGAATAAAAATACAAGGTACAGTCCAAAACCACAGAACAGGAACATAAAAAAGAGAATAACAAAATAGGCTATAAATTGTTCCATGCTGTTGATGCACATGTAAACCTACCAATGCTTGTAATATCGTGCATTCACTGAACTTTAATTCAAATTGTAGCCCTTAGGAAGCAGCCTATTGAATAAGAGCTTTTACTTTGGCGGTTACATCCTGTCTGTTTTTGTGTCTGTTGGCAACTTCAACCTGCCTGAAAATACTGGAACCAATACGTCAGTTTATGAAGTCCTGACTCCTTAATAAAAAAAAAATCGATGATTTGATGGTGAAACACCAGGATTTTACTGCCAATGAAATTTGATTCCTTTGAGAATTATTAACTAGATTTTCACAAATATGTTAAATATAGAAATGCTGACAGAACAAATGATAAGTTGAAAGCATATTAGAAATTAAGTGTTATTGGGAAAATTCTGAGAACAAGTCAAATATCATATTTGCAAAATGCACATTTGTATTATTGTTATTATGCTCAAATGTTCAATGTGGCTTCTATGGGACTCTTTAAATGAAGCTGCCCACTCTGCAGATCTATGGTATGGTCGCAGAGTTTTTTGAGGAAACAGGTTTTATCTTTGCCTTTATCTTTTAATACACCTGGCTCCAAATTAAATAAACGTTTGAAGGAAGATGTTACTTCAACATCCTTTAATATGAATACATTCCAGTTGTAGTGTTTCATACTTAACTTGTATAATATTCGTGATAATCTAATGTTTCTAATTAATGTTAAACTGTATTGTTTAGTGTATATTTGCACTTCCAGATTCACAACTACAAGTGTGACAAGTGACATCATATCTCAGTGATAATCTCTATAGTATTAAAATACCTCTTATTCCTCTGGTATAACACACCTGTACATATTTATCAGAAGTCTCTGCACTGGCACATCAGTTAGGCACATCAACCCAATAATAGGGAGAAAGTCCTTGAATACACTTAGACAGTTATAAAACTTTTTTATTAACCCAGACTATGTTAATAGACTCAGAGCTTAATAGGTCTGAACACACATGTTTACTCTAATTTGATCATGCACAGGCCTACTAGGATTATTTTACTCATGACTATGTAATTAATAATAATAATATGTTGTTGTCTTATCGCTTTATTCTGGATGTATTTTAAATTGGAACTGTTTTGCTTTGCTTTTAGTAAAAGGCGAAATAAAGGAAGATTAGTTTTATTATTATTATTCCATTATTACTAGTACATTACCAGCACATACAGATATATTAAGCCTGTAGGTTTTTTCATTGCATAGCCCAGTTCTTCTCAAAAAGCATCTATGCAAAATTGTTTTGTTTTTGTAGGCCTTTTATGATTCTTACTTCCTCTTTGTTTGTTCTCTCTCATGTTTAGCGATTGATGCGACACAACTTTAAATGTCTATCTATCTATCTATCTATCTATCTATCTATCTATCTATCTATCTATCTATCTATCTATCTATCTATCTATCTATCTATCTATCTCTTGTTTTTGACAACTCGATTGTTTGTTTCTTTCAGGTATGAAGCTCTGTAGTCTGTACTGACAGATGTCAGCTGGGTGTTTCAGCCCTCCGAGCCTCTCTTCACTGCATTGCCCAGATTCCCCCTTTTTTTCCCACACGACCTTGTTTTCAACATGGATGCCGAAAAATCTTCCCACACATCGCTGTTTTTGTTGCTGAAGAACACATGTAACAACACCCTGTGGCACGACGCGGCCCGGATTCCACAGCCTCGGTTGATTGTCGCCTAATGCTTAAGTTTAAATATTTATTTTCCACGACGACGCAGCGCATTTTCAGTCAAAAGCCCGAGACAATACGAAAATCGACGCGGAATGGCGTCTGCTAGGGGCCCGGGAAGCTGAATAACAATAACACGTGGTCGAACAGGACGGTGTAGGCCAATAGGAGCGGGAGCTGTGATCGCTCCAGCCAATCAACCGGCCAGAATTGCGCATAGGCGGTGCATGGCTTGGATGGGTGTGCTGCCATACATGTTCCCGGTGTGTGAACATCACGGAGCGTTTCCTGCACTGGTGCATGGTGGTCGAACAGGAGGAATTGTTGGAAATTTTTGGAGGTTAGTATATAAATTGGTTTTTACCCAGTATGCATTATTCCCACAGCCATCTCTGCGAGAGGGAGTGACAGGATGCGGCATGGAATCAAAAAACGAGCGGGGAATACTGTTGTGCCTTAAAATAAAATTGACATCCACCGAGTCAAAATGCTTATGTTATCATTAATTAGCTCATGGATTCCCAGTTCTTGTTTCCTAACTGCGTCGCTAGTTAGACGAACGCGGTCAGGAGCTTCATGGAGACAGCTAGCTAGCCCTTCGGCTGTCACGCAGTCGGCGTAGATTTCAGATACGCTTTTCAAAAAGCTGTTTTCTCGTTCAAGACAGTCTTCAAGAGGCAGTTTCCTAATAAGCGCTGAAAAAAAAAAAAAAAAAGTCGTGACAGCGCTGGTCCGCTTAGTTAGCGATGCTGTTAGCATAGCGGCTAACCACCCCACTTCGTTGTGACTATAGGTCTCGGCTGCTGTAACTGTGAGCTGATTGACAACCACAGCATCGTGTCAGTGTGCTAACTGACCAGCATTAGTAGTGCAACAGAGCCAGTTCACTAAATGTATTAAATAGTGTTCCATTACAGAGTGACAAATGTGGCAAGTCATAGTTGTGCTACACGTTAGCTAGCTAGCCCCAAATGCTATATTCAAATGAACAAGCGCCAAAAACATAGCATCGTTGACTGTGGATAAAGTAAGAGACCTTTCAGGCAGTGAGAACTCATTTGCTTAGAAATACACTTAAATAAATTCTCAAATGCTTCAGTTTATTGTGGGAACATAAACAGGTAGCATCTCTCTCAATAATATATGCAGCCAGGTAACTCGTAAGTCAAATAAGGTAAACAAGGCTACCATGTGGGAAAAGCCCAGGAGCTTCAAAACTCTTGAGTTGAGTGCGTCTAGTTTTCATTGTTTAATAAAAGTTTCTTCCGGTAATATGAACCATGAAACATGATAAAGGCCTTGAGGTGGTAAATGCTTTATTACATGAACTTGAGGCCCTGACTTGAAGTGAAGCGTAGCTGTAAAACCTTCATCATTGTGTCTTGCAAATTCTTTAATTTGTGTGTTGGTGAAGTTATTGCAACGCATTTCTCCCACATGTCTTTCAGCATAGTAAAATTGTAAACATTGAACTTGTGCCATGAGGCCCCTTGTATGCTGATTTGGCCTTGGAAGTGGCTTGCGCTGTTTAGTGACAACACCCCACCATCCAACAAGTGATGCTCTGTCTTCAGTGCATCACCCTCAGTCACATCTCGCAGAGTATTTACATGCCGATTGTTTGTGTCATTGTTTCTCTTTGTCCACAGAGTAAAACAGAAGAATAGAATATCTATATTATCATTGTCCAACTGCAACACAATTATGCAGCTTCTGCACTGGAAGCTATAAAAACAGATTAAACACCTAAGAGTTTAACCAAAAATCTGTTTATATAGCACTAAAATCACAATAGGTATTTTTTTAAATTAAATTGTTTATTCTCATTAAAAGCACCTGATACATATTAGAGCCCAATATGTTAAAACTGAATATGTCATAATATTTTTGAATACATGATACTTGATATTGATATTGTTACAGTATTGTAGGGATGTGACTATTGGTACTTTAACAAAATATTAACACAATGAGATTTGCGATTATCATTAGTGATACAGATATAATCACTATATGGGTAAAGGGAAGTAATGAAATAAGTAGAAAAGTCTGGGAAGTTCAAAAAATGTCATCACTTTACTGTAATGCAGCCTTTAAAACCAGGAATAGACAACGCTAATGCCATATAAGGATAAAATGATATCCAATATCAAGATGATATATGGTCTCATAAATGGTGCTTTGGCTCAGTTTCGCAAAGCGTCGACAAATCAGTAAACTGAAGGTATTAACACAGTGTCCAGTAGATGTGGGAGTCTCCATAGAAACACAATGTAGGTGAATGTATTAATCATGCAGAACTGAAGTAATTAACAAATCGCAACAGATTGATACGAAACATTGTGAACAGTGTCCGGCAGTGGTAAATTGTGCAAAAGCGGAGATATGTTTTGGTTAGCTTACTGACCTGTGAACACCAGTATGCATTTTAACCGTGTCTCCCTTTTTGTGTGTCATTGCAGCAGCTAAAGCATGCTCTTGGCCCAGATAAACCGGGACTCGCAGGGAATGGCAGAGTTTCACGATGCAGATGGGCAGCCGGTCACTCTCTGTCTGACAGAGGCTGTGACTGTAGCGGGTGAGTTAAGTGTGTAGAATAGTGGACAACTGGCCAAATTATTTTATATTAAATCTGACAATTTCTATATCATATGTAATAGAGTTTGCTGTTTGAGTTAATAAGACAAACTTGACAAACTGTTTGTCCCATGCAGAAAAATTTAAATTTCACAGTATGCAAAAAACAAGAACAAAACGCATATTATAGATAACTAGAATACTACAAGCATACACAGAACATCAGCATTTGAGCATCTACTACAAACAGTGGATGGAGAAAACCTTGTTGTCTTACACCTGTCCCTTTGGAAAGGCTGATTGTACAATGTGTGCATTAATGAAGATGTAAGACCTTTAGTACAAAGTTGCCTTGACAAAGCTAACAGTTAATTTTTTTTATTCCTAGATGGTGATCAGATGGAGAGCATGGACACGGTGAGCCTGCAGGCTGTTACTCTTGCAGATGGATCCACCGCATACATCCAACATGACTCCAAAGGCTCCTTTTCAGATGGACAGATCATGGACGGTCAGGTGATCCAGCTAGAGGACGGCTCGGCTGCCTACGTTCAGCATGTGTCAATGCCTAAAGCAGGTAAGACACAAATCCTGGCTATATCTTAGGGCCGAGAGGACAGTGTTGGTGTTATACTCTGTTGCATTGCAAGCAGTAATTTATGTGTAATTCATCTGGATGGCATAGTGATGTCTTACAGGACTGAAAGCATACATAAAGATAGCTGCAGTCAAGCTGAAGTTACTGTTGGTGAGGTCTTTGTTTTTTCTGTTGTAGGAGGAGACAGTTTACAGCTTGAAGATGGACAAGCAGTTCAGCTAGAAGATGGAACAACAGCCTACATTCACACACCCAAAGGTAATTTTTTTTGTGGTTGTTTTGCTACTTATATAAAATCTAAAGTGTCTTATACCATTAATTGTATAGATTTACCTATCACTGCATTAGGATTAAAAAAAAGCTTTGTTATCTGTCATCAGACAATTATTTTTTGTCTGTGATAAAGTTTTTTTCTCCAATTCATAGTTTTTATACTTATTTTCCTCTGTTTAACATACAGAAAAACATGCAACACCACAAACCCAAAACACCACACAACTCAAAATGAGTGGATAAGGGAAAGAATGATATCAGTCTACTTTTTTCCCATGATGTCCTTTTACAACCTTGAGAGAAGTATTGTACCAGAAACTAATTTGGGTCAAAGGTTAACTACCCAGTCAGTTTGTGGACATTGGAATATGTTTATGAACACGTGACACACATTTAACCCTCATGCAGTGTCCTGTAGCTGCATTCAGCTCAGATCTGTTTCTCTGAGTGCAACAATTGGCCATGGTGGCATTTCTGATTGACTGAAACCAAAACCCAATGTTTCATAATGTTCACCATGTTTGTTGATTCACTGAAATTCAACAGTGCTCCATCAAATTAAACAAATAGACCGTTGAAGGGATAAGATAGCTCGAGGATATGCAGACCTCCTGATCTTGACTAGTCATGTTTTATAGCAAAATGTTGTTGTTCAAAGAAACAGTGAGATTGACCACCATCATCATCACACCCATGTCAATTTTCAGACTGGATCAGAACCCAGTATCTTCATTGTTTCTTTCTATTAACGTCCTTCTCCTTGTTTCTGTACAGATGCGTATGACCAGAGTGGCCTGCAGGAGGTGCAGCTGGAGGACGGCAGCACTGCCTACATCCAGCACACAGTGCACATGCCCCAGTCCAACACCATCCTGGCCATCCAGGCTGACGGCACCATCGCAGACCTCCAGGCTGAGGCCACGGCCATTGACCCTGAGACCATCAGCGTGCTGGAACAGTACACCAAGGTAAACATGCTACATCACTGTGCCAGTGTGGCAATATGTGACACAGAATGAAGATCTCCCCGTAATGTCTTGATTTGTTTGTGTTGATTTTTTTTATTTTATTTATGGTGTTGGAATAATCTTCATGTACTGTATAGTCTTTGGAAAGTATGTGCTGATATAGACTGTATTTATTTTTGCTGATCGTACAGATCAAAACATTTTTTCAAATGTGGTCGGATTACATACCTGTATGTTTCTTCTTTCCTTACATTTCTCTTGATGTGAATGTTAATAATTCTGACAGCATATACTGTAATAAGCATTGCCCTTTTGCTGTGTCTGTCAGGTGGAGAACATTGAGAACCCTTTAGGCTCCTTTGGCAGAGTGGAAGCAGACAATGGCGTCCACATGCGGGTAGTGTATCTTTACTCAATCTTTTCGTGACTTTTTAATCCATCGTCCAGGTTTAACAGCAGAGTCTAATTCATGTTTCTTTCAGATTGTGTTACAGGGTCAAGACAACAGGCAAGCAAGGGCCTCAAATGTAGGCGAGAAGTCCTTCCGCTGTGAATACGAGGGCTGTGGAAAGCTTTACACCACTGCCCACCATCTCAAGGTAACTGTTGGTTGTTTGTGGTTGTGTGAGCATGTTTTGTTGTGCTGCTTTGCTTCTGCCTACTCAAGTGTGGGATTGTTTAAAGACAACGTTCCCCTCACGGCATCTTCATATGATTTTGTAATCTACTTGTTTGCTGTTTCTGCCTCACTGATACAGTTTTGTTTTTGTGTCATGTAGGTACACGAGCGCTCCCACACTGGAGACAAACCATACATCTGTGACTATCCTGGATGTGGGAAGAAGTTTGCAACAGGTAGCTGAGGAGAATTGATTTTTTTGCAGAGATTTCTCATTAACTTTTAGCCTTTAAATAGTTTTTATATGATGTACACAGTGGAAAATGTCATAGTATCTTTTATTATATTAAAAGAACGTTTTGCACGACTTTTAAGTTCATAATTGACTGCTGATGAAAATAATGTAATTACTATGGGGATGTTTTTGACAAATTAACACTTTGGAATGTAAATAAAATTGAACTGAGGCACTATGACATGACTATAACAAATGATCGTATAGAAGTAATTATGAATAAGGGCTTAACGAAAAGTCATGACTCGGTTTCTTTCTTTATGGTGTTTAAAGGGTATGGACTGAAGAGTCACTCACGCACACACACGGGGGAGAAGCCATATAGATGTCAAGAGTTGAACTGCTGCAAGTCTTTCAAAACCTCCGGAGACCTTCAAAAGCACACAAGGACTCACACAGGTACACAACCGCATTTCGGACCAATCGTAATTTTGTTGCGTCATATGTCTGGGAAAGTGTGTAAATGTGTCATAAATGTGTCATTAGTCTGGTTCAGGGTTTAACTGCTTGTTAAACCCTGAACAGTTTGTTACTGTAACTGTTGAAATGATAACCATTACTCACACAAATAACTGATTGTCACAATTGGATTGATACTTCGGTCAAAACTACGAGGTTAGAGTCACGTACCACTGTTTTCTGAAGAACACTGATTGGGGTGCAGTACCTCCGTCCAGAATAGGCACAACAAATTGCAGGGTTTTGTTAGCAGGATGTGTGTGTTTGAATTTTTTCTCAGAGCCACTAAAGTACTGGAGGAGTTTCCATGCACATGATCATCATGGGAAGCATAACACTGAGAGGCCGCTTTTTGTTTTTTAAAAATCAATATCCCTGCGGTTTATATCTCATTGGTTATTTAAATTTAAAACGGATAATACTGGTATTATTGTTGCTACCGCTGTCACTAAGACAACCAGATCATGTTCTGTTTCCTCAGGGTAGCAACTGGCGACCACATGAAAAACTGGAGTTTATTTATTCATTTAGGCAATAATTAAGAAAGCAGTAAGTTAAGTGAAAGCAGATAGAAATCAACCTAAACGCAGATGCTGTCATCTTTCTATAGCCAGAATAATACATGAGGGTAAAAAGTTGTCTGTTGCCCGTTTACAGAGTAATATAGCTAACAGAGAAACACACAGAATACTCAGAGTATTTCAGCATGAATAGTGTCTAAAACTGTAGTTATCATTTCCTCCTCGATTTTAAAATTAACTCTGTCAAGTTTTAATTTTTAAGTTTGTCTTTTTTTTACACTATCCAGATATCAACAGATGGATTCAATAGGTTTTGAAAAAATATGGGGACATGGAATAATGTTTGATAAACCCTGACATCATGGTTCTCGTCTGCAGGAGAGAAGCCTTTTAAATGTCCAGTCGAGGGCTGCGGCAGGTCGTTTACCACCTCCAACATCCGCAAAGTTCACATCCGAACACACACCGGGGAGCGGCCATACTACTGCTCCGAGCCTAGCTGTGGGCGGTCATTCGCCAGTGCCACCAACTACAAGAACCATATGAGGATACACACGGGTGAGTCCTTTTACATCACAGTCTCCAACTAATGTGGTGTTATATCTGACTCAAGAACAACTTCTAATATTAAAGATTAAAATGATAACCTTGCTTTCTCTTGTGCGACTACTTTTCTATTCCTCCAGGAGAGAAACCATATGTGTGCACAGTGCCTGGCTGTGAAAAGCGCTTCACAGAATACTCCAGCCTTTACAAACACCATGTGGTTCATACACCCTGCAAACCTTACAACTGCAACCATTGTGGGAAAACCTACAAGCAGATCTCAACCCTCGCCATGCACAAACGCACAGCCCACAACGACACAGAGCCCATCGAGGAGGAGCAGGAGGCATACTTTGAGCCCCCAGCAGGTCAGTGGAAATATAACGATATAGAAGAATTACTTAAAGGGCAGTTTTTGATAAAAAAAAAACTTGTTTGCAAATGATTATATTTAAAGTTTTGAATGTTTGTTGGATAAAACAAGCAGGTTTCTGGTATGTGGAAAATAATTCCCCATATATTTTATGGAACAAACAACAAATTAAGTACATAATTTGCAAAGGAATTGATAACTAAAAATATTAGCAAGACGATTAATTAGCAACTAACTGATAATTGCGAGAATTCAGTAGTTCCAACTTCTCAAGTTTAGCTGTTTGGATTCTTTAGTTTGTCATACCTGATAATAATCTGAATGGCTGGATAAAAACAATACAAAAGAACTGTATTACATTAAGTCAGACATTTGAAAATTAGGACGTTTTAAACCTAATTATCTATTATGTAATTTACTCTTGAAAATAAAGAAACTTGTTAGCAGCCTAACAAGTTTCTTGCCTAGCAGTTCTGCGGGTGATATCAACAAGAAATGGGTTCCCAGAAGGAAACACCAGGTTATAAATGCATGTAGTGAAATGAGAACATATGTAATACCTACAAGGCTATTTAAACTAAAATATTAGACAGAAATTTGTGTAAATGAAGCAAAAACATTATGTTCGATATGAACTACAATATGAAGCCTCGGTTTAAAAAAAGTGAACAATATGAAAAAGTACACATGTGCAATACACAGAGTGAAAATAACTTATGTTTAAAGAAATCATATAAATAAAGAGGAATCTCATTATCTAAAATACTGACAAAAACTTTTCATTTCCATTCAGATGCCATCGATGACCCCAACGTCAGCTACACGACACACGTGGTTGAGGCAGACGACTCCGGCTCAGAGCAGGTTCCCGTGGAGAGCTCAGACATGGTTGGTCAGCAGCATGTTGCCTTGGTAACACAGGAGGATGGCACACAGCAGCAGGTAATCACTAATAGTTCCAAAGATTCAAAATTGCTTTGTGCTGTTTGGCTGTAAGTAGGTGACACTTTTGTCTTTGATGGATAAGTTAGTTAGTTGAACATGAAGAGAAGAACACGAAGAAACTTGCGTCATTCATATGCAAGGACATGAGGCCGATCAGTATCGTTGATGGCACGGGCTTCAGGGAGTTTTGTCAAGAATTGGAGGTACCGTATCCCGAGCCGTGGAACAATCACTGATAGAATCGAAGAAATGTAGACATATTAAAACTGAAATAAAAATACCTATACGAGTAGTTAAGTCTCGTTGTATTAGTTTGTCATGCTGTTATTGACATAATGCACAAATATAGATATTCGAATGGTTCGAACCTATGTGTGTTTTTTAGAGGAAATATTCGAACATCATTTTGGAGCAATTTTGAGAGCCCTACCACTGACCACATACTGTTTTAGGCAACTGGCAACAACTGTGGCCGGAGGCATTATGTTTTCAGGTTGTTTGTTTGTACGTACAGTATGTTTGTCCCATTTTTGTGAATGATGCATCTCAAGAAAGTCTTGTGGGAATTTCCTTAGATTTACCCTCAAATGTTCCCTCAAGAATAAACTGATAAGATGGTCAAAGGTCTCTGTGCGCTCACAACTCAAGAATTATTTTGCTAGTTATAAATGATAATGAAGTGATGATATTTTATAAACAAAAGTGCAAAGGTCAATTTCACTATGACATCATAATGTTCTATAAAAAAAACTTTTCTGGCCATTATTCAGCATCATAACTTAGGAATGGACAGAGAGATTCTGACTTATGAGCTAGTGACAGTAATCTTGGGCACACCTTGAAATTCTTGATCGTAGAGATCTTCTGTGCCGACAGGTTGAACATGTGGGTGAATTTTGAATTTGTAGTGGCTTGCAGCATCACCCATGTGTGAGGCACTGTGCAATGCCATGGTTACAACTTCTTGTTCTAGCAGATTCAGCTTTATTGGCGAAGAATCCAAACATGTACAAGGACTCAAGACTCAAGAGTTTTTTTGTTCTTGTTTTTCTGTCTCTCTCAATGGTATCCACCACAAGTTTTATTGTTTTGCTGATATTGAGCTTTAGGTTATGTTGTTGAACCAGGTGATGAAGCTCTGTATCAGTACACTGTACTGCTCTGTAAAAATAGTCTATAAGAGAAGACAACATGTTTCTAATGGAAAAAAATATTACAGATTACTTCCATTTTGCCCACAAAATCTTTTATACTCTTTACTGAATACCTTCAAAGTCCTCACTACATGTAAGAAATGAGTCTGGACAGACACGGATGTAAACCACAACTTTACTGTAACCCGTCTTTCATTGGTCTGACTGTGATTTCTTGGGCCTTCTGTCTGCTATGCATTTTGTATCTTAAACAACAAAGAAATTAAGGGTGGATAATTATGAGGTTAATACGTTTCAGAACGAATCATGACTATGACTGAGGACATATTGTGCCAGAAGGACTGACTGTGAAACTGAATGTATTGTGTCTCCCTTCAGGTCAGTATCTCTGATGCAGACTTGCAAGCTATGGGCGGCACCATCACAATGGTAACCCAAGAAGGCACAACCATAACCATCCCAGCCCACGAACTGGCATCACAAGGTGCTCACTCTGTTACTATGGTAACAACAGATGGCTCAGACGAACAGGTAAACAGGGACACAAGTTAAACGTTATCGAGGGCTTTCCCTCATTGTTGTGTTTTCTGTTTAAACATAGCTTCATTAACTGAGCTGAGTATTCTCAGAATGTTACAGGAACTCCAGTTTGAAAAGAAATATACTTCGTAAGAACTGATATTTTTAGGTATAATCATATTTTATAGATATAATGTCAGACATCTCCACATTAAAATGTCTTAAAATGACTAGATCTTTGATGTTAGCACTACATTTCCAAAATCTTTCCAGCAATGTTCAAACACAGAGAAGTAATAATTTTACTCAAGTTAACATTGTATTTCATTTGGTTGCCTGTCGCTTCAACATTAAATTATATGTCTGAAAGTGAAGAAGGAAGTCGATGAATATGAATGAACATAACACGAATAAGACTTTGCTAGCTGATGACGTCATCAAACTACATCTTTTGTTTTTATAGATTTAATCGAGTTACCCCTTGCGGCACAAACAACATACTGTGCTTTTAACTTTAAACAGTTTAAACTAGACAAACAGCCGCACCACAACAGTTTCTTTCTGGCGCCTGCCCATTTTTGTACGGTTGTTGGAAATTCAATTCTTGGTGGTGCACGACTAAATCTCTGCTGAAACTGCATGATGACACAACTGATTGATCTGTGACCTTTGTGTACAACGTCTCTGTCTCCCTCAGGTGGCCATCATGACACCCGACATGGCCTCGTTCCAAACGGTGGAGGAGGCAGCCTATAGCCAAGACCAGGATGACATTCATCCTGTCACATTACTGGCCACCTCCAACGGCACTCACATCGCTGTGCAGGTTGGTAAACTGACACCACAGGAGTTCATAAACTGGCGTGGTGAATTCCAATCTGTGGGATTGTTAGTTCACTTGATAAAGAGGAAGAAGGAAGATATCTGCCACTCCGTCAGCATTTGGGCACAGAGGCACATTAAGTCCATCAGTGATAAGCCTTGGTATTGATCCTACAGAGTCTGCTCGGCTACAATTGTGCTCTGATCACTTTTGTTTTTGTGTTCTCAAGTACTCAAGTAATCCCTCCCCAGACCCCTCCCTTTTGTGCTATTTGCGTAAACACTTTTCACAAAAAACACAAAAAATCATGAGTAGGTGGGGCTCAGCTCAGGGGGTGTAGGTGTGTTGCTGCCCTCCTGCTGGTGCATTTGACTTGGGATCAAACTAAACCAAAACTTAACAACCACATGCTGTGTCAGTTTACATGTAATCCAAATCCAAGATAACCATCAGCACCCTTTCTGCCTTGACACCAGTACAAATGCTTATCAAGAAAAGCAGAAGGAAATTACATTACAATTTATTTTTTTTCTTAATTGTGCAATGACATGACATGACATTATAGGGAGATGATCATTTTTCATTTATTCAAAGATAAATGTATTTTAACGACAACCCTGATTCCGAAAACATTGGGGCTCTGATGATTCTTCTGACTTTACATGTTGCTGGCAAAACATTCATAAATCTGCAGAAAACAATAAAGTTATCAGTTACTTTAAAAAGCTTAAACTAGACAAACAGCCACACCTCAACAGTTTCTTTCTGGCGTCTGCCCATTTTTTTTTTTTTTTTATGGTTGTTGTCTTTCCTGTACGGGACTGAATATAAGTCGAAAGGGATTTGTAAATAGTTGCATTCTGATTTTATTCATGTTGTATGTCGCTTATTTGAAATCGGGCTGTACATATTAAATCATTGTATTCAATTTAAATACTGTATTAACTATTCTGGCCAAAAACCCTGAGGTGATAGGATATAATCAAAGGATGCAGTTCATCCTTAAAAGCACTGTTTTCATTTACCCCTTTCTGTTCTTTCTGTCATGTTAATTACAGAACAAGCACTCTTTTCCATCTTGTGACAGTCATCAGTAAAACTCAGCAGCCTTGCATTAGTCACAGTCACAGGATGGTATTGTCTTTCGAAGGGATGACAGAGTAAATTACATCAACAGAAGTGATCAATGAATGGTTGTTATCAGCATGTCAATCAGTCTTTGATTTATGCACATTGTTTTCTTTTTCTTTGTAGCTCAGTGATCAGCCTTCGCTGGAGGAAGCCATCAGAATAGCATCAAGAATACAACAAGGAGAGTCGCCGGGCATGGAGGATTGATGGACTCATTACGGACTATGATTTAGGATCAAAACCATCTCAACTGGACTATATCAACGAGACAAATCTTGAGTCTTCCTACATGTTTTTTTTGTCTTGTTCCACAGAAGACCTTAGCTTTTATGTGTACATAGGATTTTGATAACTGGAGTTCTGCTATGCTATTTTGTCCCTCAACCAAAAAGATGGGAGAGGGGAAAGATGATTTCTAATGTTTATGGTGCACAGTGCAGTGTACAGCTAATGCTATTTCTAGTAAAAAGGATTGTGTGAATAATTGACTGTTCCTGATTTTTAACACATGAGTCTATGTCAAACTTTGGTCACCTTCAACTTTGCATTGCTAAAAAGTTAAAAATACCTACAGCACGTACAGAAAAGATATGTGATATTCTGTTAGGGTAACAAAACACAAAAGTTAATGGAAACAATTAAAATAAGTTAATGGTATTAATAGTAGAATTAGTAGAAATAATAATACAAACCCCTAACTTTTTATTGATATATTTTAATACACACACGCCATTCTGGAGGGGAATAATTGTTTATTCAATGAAGATTTTTTCTTCTCATCTAATGACTTCCCCAAAACTACATAATGCTCCTTTAATGCTGGTGGATCAATAATAAAAACCACAAATAAAACATAATGTCCCACTTCAAATGAGTTGGTGATACTGAGATATGGGTGGGTATATTTATGCACATGCAATAAAAGTCGAATGTGTTGCATTATTTTGGGGGATGAAAGATGTTCACAAAACAACATAAAATCTGATGTCACAGGAAAAAAATAGTGAAACACTGAAATATCCCAATATACCTAACCAATCTTGAGCACTGTATAATACAGTAATTAACTAAAGGGGGCATTCAAATAAGATATTTCATGTAGTACTTACTAACTCATAAATAAGTAAATATTTGCACTATGTAGTTTTGGGGGAGATGTTTTAATCAGAAGGGAAAGATCTTCATTGACTGATTTTTTTTTTTTTTTTTTTAACTAAACCAAATGAACAAACTCTTCCTCAGGAGTTAAATCTCCTTGACAATTTTGACCATTTTCAACTGAATAATAAATCAACTTGTTGAAAAGAACTTGATTGGGTTTTGAAGTAGAAAAAGTGAGAGAAGTGCAGTTTCTATTCACATTTAGAGGTGGTACTTGGGCTTTTAAACCACTGGAAGCAGATTTATTACTATATAAATGGCTTAGATAAATGTCGTCCTGTATAAGCTGGTGGTTTTACGCTCCATTTTGACTTTGATCTTTGTACGTATCGCGGCTTCTCTCATCCTGCCGCTTCAATAATGGACGCATTGTCTTGGAGGTAATGTAACTGTTTGACTGCGGCCACATGAAAGATACCCGTTCGCGCCAGTTTGTTGCTTTGCCACCGATGACGTAACGCCTCCCGAAACCTCTCTGGAACGCCCATCTTTCAAAATTCCTCAAAACGCTCTGATTGGCCGTGCGGGGACATGTGACCAACGGTCGCGGGAAGTCCTTTGCCACGCGCGTGATAGGAAGAGGACAGCGCTTGACTCATTCAAACTTTTTTGTAAACATTGGTTTGGTTTTATTGCGGAAAGACGTGTTTCTGTGTCGCCGGGCCACCGACAAGTTACTGACGGATACCGAAACTCGACTGGAGCCGGTAGTTTTGGTGTTTGTTTTGAGTTTAGGAACAACTTCGGACATTGCTCTCACGGTGAAGACTCGCTAACCAACGTTAGTCCGTGGCCATTTCTCAGCGTTGGAGGGGCGTGTAGGAGTTAGCAAACAAGTTAGCGTTTTCTGGGATGTTAACGGACCTTTAATCGATTTACTTTGACTTTTTTAATGAATACCTTTTTATGTAAGGTAGTTATAAGTTGACTAGCTTTGTGTTTTTGCTACAAACGCCACTGCCACTGTAGTGGGGGTCCAACCGCGTGATTTTCCCGTCGACGAAGCCGGGGTTTAAATCCTGAAAATGTCGAGCTACGGTCGCCATCGGCACGGATCGCCTTCCCCGAAACCTCGACCAATTTGTCAGAAACTACAGTTTACGTCCAGCGATGGCGAGGACGACCCGATTGAGGATGTTAACAACAGTACTGGAGGAGAGTCCGGCTTCACGGAGATGGACTCCCCGATGCCAGTGCGACGGGACCCCGTCGACAAACGGCTGGAAGGGAGCAGCAGCCCCCTGAACCAGTCCGGTGGGGACGACGACGTGGAGCTGTGGGACGAAGAGAGTTACGGTTCTCCGTCTCATCTGCGGTCACCCAGCAGTGTTATCTTCGCAAACTGCTCACCGTCGCCGAGGAAAACTTCTCGGCTGTACGGAGGGTCACCGGAACGGTCCTACGTCCAGGACGACGGGGAAGGATCCAGCTCCCCGATCCCGGACTGCCCCGACACACCTCCACATAAGACCTTCAGAAAACTCAGACTTTTTGACACACCACACACGCCAAAGGTTAGTATTTGGTGTTATTATCATTCCTTTTTTATTCTTACGTCTTTTTATATTTGAAAGGGTGTGTTTATTTGTGTTTAGTGGCAGAATTTACTTGCATACGAAACATACGATTTTAACATTTCAGGCATTGGTTTAAATGATCTTGCAATAGCATTTTAGAATACGATTTCTTCTCTTTATCTCCCAAGGCTATGTTGATTCTAAAATATTTTAGAATAAAATGTCTATATTTCTTAAGGGAATTTTGATTTTTCTAATGTGTCTGCTGACGAATCCTGTCTGGTGTTGAACTGGAAAGAAATTCAGCAAACATAAGCAACATAAAGCATTTACAAAGAAACATGTCAATTTTTGAATTCCATGGGGAAACTGGGATATTTCTGCTCCGTCAGTTACCACAGTGACCCACTTAATGTACCACTGTACGATTGCATAATGCTCTCTCTGTAGTCAGCCAGATGATTTGGTGACCCGGATTTTCATGTCTTGGCATGTCTTAGTCAGTGATTACAGCATTACACTGCATTGCCCTTTAAGCATCCAATGTAAACTTAAGTATTTCACAGGAGTTGACCATATATTGTTTGTGAATCACACTAATAAGTAGATAATCTTTATTCTTTTGGTTTTGTGAGTTTTCCTCTCTCCTGCTGCTCCCACCTATTAACAAAGCACTAAATCTTATTTTTCAGAGTTTACTGTCCAGAGCGAGGGGCTCCGGTCCAGGATCCTCCAGCAGGAGAGTTGCCCTGTTCAAGAATGTGGAGCCTTCAGGAAAGTCAGTCACAGACAGCAGCAGGAGACAGCAGACCCCTCTGGTTAACTTTAACCCTTTCACCCCCGACTCCCTCCTCATCCAGTCGGCCACACAGCAGAGAAACAACAGGAAACGGGCACACTGGAATGAGTATGTTGCACAGATGTTTTCTCACTAATACCTTTTATCTTTGGAAAGGGATCAAACCCCAGAGATATGCTTTACATGAAGAGTTGACTACAATCAATATTTTGGCTAGATATTTCTTATCTTGGTCAGTTGGTGTGTAGTCCGTTGCATCTTTGTCATCACACTAATGCAACAGCTGTTAATCCCACAAACCAAAGCTGTGCTGAACACCTTCACCTGTCATCTTGAGCACAGATCAGACCCATTGTTATAATAACCAGATACGTTAAAGCCGTTGACTAAGGCCAGGGGGTTTGGCTGGGAACCAGGACCTCATGGTTACTGGTGAACTCTGCCATGTGCTTGTGAAGCCCTTAGTGCTGCCCCCTGCTGTACAGAATGTTGACCAACATCCTCTATTGTCTTTAATCTTTCAGCTCTTGTGGAGAAGACATGGAGGCAAGTGATGGTGAGGGAGAGGAGGAAGTCTTGCCACCATCAAAGGTAATTAAATGTTCATGTGATTTGCAGCTATAATATTTAAGTGGGAATAAAATTACAACATTTTTCTTCATTAGACATAGCATTTTGCCGAATTTGTCACCTTGGTTATTGATTAATCTGTTTTGATTTTTCCAACTGGTTGAAAGTAGTGGATCAACAAAAGTGTAAATTTGTAGTGAAACTCTTCTTCTGCCCTCAGAGGATCACCATGATGGAAAGCAACATGATGTCCAGGTACACCTCAGAGTTCCTCGAGCTGGAAAAGATCGGCTGTGGGGAGTTTGGTGCCGTGTTCAAGTGTGTGAAAAGACTCGATGGCTGCATCTACGCCATCAAAAGATCGAAGAAACCTCTGGCAGGATCAGTAGATGAGTAAGTTAAGCTCATAACAATATAAAACAATATTACAGAGGATTATGCCTTCATTTAGAGCTGCAATGATCAATCGAGTAGTTGTGAAATATTCCATTTTAAAGGACAGGGGATAGTTAGAAAGGCTTTGTTTACTCCCCTTTGGTTTGTGGACAAAAAAGACATAATCAGACATCATCTTGAGCTTTAGGAAATCCTGATAGACATCACCCTTTTCTGACGTTTATAGACCAAATATCTAATTGAATAATTCAAAATTATTGGCTGCTATTTTCATTCTCAACTTATGTTTTTTGAGGCCATTCCTTCATTTTTTTAATCTTATTTCTACGATTCATTGTAACCTTTAAAATAGTGTAAAGGTTCTATATGATTATGTGACATTTAATGCATTTAAAGTCGTAGACACGCAGAATTTAATTCAAACTCTGCCTCCTAATGTTCAGTGTAATAGAGTACATAATGCAGCCGAAGTCATCCAAGTGCTCCTTTGCATGACTCGACTGGCGCGATTTATAAAGTTGTTTACTGGAAAGACTGGAGGCACTTTTTCCCTTCATTTTAACGACCAAACTTTGTTCAGACTTGCCTTAATTAAAAAGGTCTGTTCCCCTCCTCCACAGACAAAATGCTTTACGGGAGGTGTATGCCCACGCTGTACTGGGCCAACATCCCCACGTTGTGCGTTACTACTCGGCCTGGGCGGAGGATGACCACATGCTCATCCAGAACGAGTACTGCAACGGAGGCACGCTTTCTGACGTCATCTCAGAGAACTACAGACGACTCAGTTACCTGTCGGAGCTGGAGCTGAAAGATCTGCTGCTGCAAGTCACACGAGGACTCAAGTACATCCACTCGACATCTCTGGTGCATATGGATATCAAGCCCAGTGAGTAATCATAGTCAGATTGTTATTAAAGGAATTATGCAGCTAATGCTTTGGAAAGTGTGTTTGTATTTGATATTTGTGTAGAGTTTGAGTCTTGTTTTCTGGTCAGAAGCTAATGAAAATTTTAACATCTTTTCTCAGGCAACATCTTTATTTCACGGAAGTCTGTAACCAGCTGTGATGAATGTGATGAAGATGACATACTGACAACCAGCGCCATCTACAAAATCGGTAAGATGCCTCTACAGTTCTGTCATTCCTATTACTGGTATTTTAACTACTCACATTAGATGGACAACTTAAATCTGTACTTTTGTGCCTCTCCAGGTGATCTTGGTCATGTGACAAGAGTGAACAATCCACAGGTGGAGGAGGGTGACAGCAGATACCTGGCCAATGAAGTTTTACAAGAGGTTTGTCAGCTTACTTCAAAACTGCCTCTGTTTTGGACCAAGTAAAGCTTCACAGAGGTGTTAACATTTGTCTGACTTTATTTGTAGGACTACAGTAACTTGAGGAAAGCCGACATCTTTGCTCTGGCTCTGACTGTGGTCAGCGCCTCGGGGGCGGAGCCTCTTCCCACCAACGGAGACAAATGGCACGAGATCCGACAGGGGAAACTCCCTGCCATCCCTCAATTGCTTTCTCCAGAGTTTCTCAGTCTGCTCAAGGTAACAGGCATCTTTGTTTCTTTCTTTTTTCTTTCGTTCGTTCTTTCTTTCTACAGTTTTGGTCTGTTGAATATACATTGTATACATATTTAGGGTCCTGGTTTGCCTTCTGACTGACGATGTCCCTGTGTTCATAATTATTTTTAAAATGTTTTGATAATTTTAGATTAAGGTCTATATTCCCTAATGTTTTGAGTACTCCTGAACTGAGGCAAATAACAAACTATCACTCTGTCATTTATCTATTTTTAGAACTTCAGTGAATATTTTCTAAAAATCCTTTTAATGGAGACATCATTTAACGTAGAGCTTAGTGGCTTTTCAGAAAATACATTTAATTACTTTTTTTTTTAATCATCTCTACTTGGAGATGTCTTTGGTCTTTCTTGTATTTCTCATCGATGTTAAGCAGCTTATCCTTTTTTTAACTTAATCTTATGTTCTTTATCTCTCAGCTGATGATCCATCCTGATCCGAGTAGACGGCCATCAACTTCTGACCTCATCAAACACCCGGTGCTCCTCACGGCTGCCAGAATGAGTGCAGACCAGCTCAGAGTCGAGCTCAACGCAGAGAAGTTCAAGAATGCACTTCTACAGAAGTAGGTTTATAACAGCACAGAACAAACTCCCAACTCAATACACTCAGGCTGTTTATCAGACAGATTTTGATTACATGGTTAAAGTGGTTGTACAACTTGTGATGCAAAAAATATTTGATTGGTTGTGTTTATGAACGGTTACAACTATGTAAAGTGTGCATTCACATATGTTCTACTGTGTCAATTTAATCGGTGATCTGTAGAAGTAATGTGCTGCTGCTTTGCTAATAAACCCCTGGGAAGTGGAGGAGATATCTGAAGAATTATCATTGACTTTTTTGAGATTAGGAAAGTTTCTTACATTTTACAAAACAATTAATTTAAAAGTAATCGCCCTGATTTATCCAAAGAAACTGTCCCTAGGTGTAATCATCTTAACTGACTTTTTCTTTTTTTAATCTTCCTCAGGGAGCTGAAGAAGGCCCAGATAGCCCGAGCTGCAGCAGAGGAGAAGGTTTTATCTACTGACAGGATCCTGACCCGCTCCACAGTCCAGTCGAACCCCAGAACCTCCAGACTCATCGGCAAGAAGATGAATCGATCGGTCAGCCTCACCATCTACTGAGACTCGGGTCCGCCCTGACAGGAAGAGAAACACGAAGGCTCATTGACCTTTTAGCCAGAACCATTCAGATGAGAGGGTGCCTTTTTGTGTTTGAGGACAACCCTGTCAGTCGTTGTGCTAGTCCCAATCAGAGCTGCAGACTGTTAACCACACCGAAGTGGAACTCATCTCGATAGACTCTAGTTGCCAAAGTAGTTCAGCCCTTTTCTTCCACAGACTTTTTTTCTTGGATAAACTCTCATTCCTCAAAGGTAGTTACTGTACCTTTTACACTCTGTCATTCCTTAAGTTTGCATAGACGTCAGCCTCTCTCTCCATTTCTGTCCTTGCACTTCCCTCGACAAAGCCGAAGCCTGTTGGCAGCGGATCGAAGCCGCAGTGAAGCCCTCTTCAGTGTGAATGTACTTGCCGTAGCCGTGCGCACCTTACTGCCTGTCAAATGCCTGATGCTAGGTACCAGAGGGTCTGAGAACTGACGATTTCTGTGTTTGTAATGGAGCACTTTGGAGGCAACATGTGGACCTTGCCACATTTTTTTTTTTTTTTTTGTTTTAAAAAAAAGAAAAAGAAAAAAGAGAGAAAAACCTGCTGCTATTGATGTTTTGTGTGTATCAGGGTTTGGCCAGTTTCAGGTTGGATCGTTCTTGAGGTCATTGGCTCTTATTTTCAAGTAGCAGGAGTCCCCCTGTTCAATGCCTTTTTGTTTGGCTCATGCTGTGATCAATGAGGAAAATCATCTAAAAACCAGTGACTTGACTCATTATCTGTGAGGTTAGAACTGATCCGTAGTGTTTGAATTCCCCTGTTGATTGGTGCTGCCAACCCTGCCTGTAGCATTAGAACAATCATTGTCCTGTTCTTTGGATTCTCATGTGTTCCGTTTTCTTTTCCCACAAAGCTCATCTTCAGTTACTGTTTAGAAGCATTCCTCATCTTTTTGTTCTTGTAACCTCTAACACATAAAACCCTTTTCTGTTGTTGTAACCTGTAAATATGTTCTTTTAATAAATTCTCACCTTCTACACTTTCTGGTCAGTTCAGTGTGGTGTTCTGTGATGAAGGAACTTCCCTTCACTGATACTTTAAATATGTCCGATTTATTGTAAGAAGAATTTCAGTTGTCACAATACAGTCATCATAAACATCACTCGTAAAGTTGTTTCCTCTGAGCTTTAACTAAAACGTAATGTCAACCTGCAGTTAATGTATACATGTACATAAAAAACAAATGATTTAGGCGTGGTAAAAATTATAGATGCAATCAGAAAAAAAGTAACAGTAAGCTAATCAAATGGGAGGATTTATGTTTAGAATGTAATATTTTGGGGTTATTTTTGGTCAGATGGAAACAATTTTAACATACCTTACGCTGGGAGAAATTGTGTATTTTCTGTGTGATATTGACTGGACGTTGAAGCGATAGAAAATGATTTATAATTATTTTCTGATACATTTGTGGAGGTTGGACTTCAACTGTAACAAGAACACTTTTAATGTGACATGTTGAATTCTGATTAGTTGAGCTGTAAATAAAAAGCTTTGCAGTTACAGAAGATTTATAAACAGGCTGTGGCCTCCTGCGGGGCCCTAAGGTCATTTACAATAAAAGTTTAAAATGTGGCTGACCTAGACCTTTAATATACAGTGCTGCCTGAAAGTTTTATGAACCCTCCAGACATGGTCACTGTTTTTGTAAAAAACATTAAAATAGCCTTATTACACATACATCCAAATCCCAATTTGTAAAGCACACCTTCCAAATAATGGACACACACAAAAGATATATTTTCATTGTTTAATTAAAAAAAAGTGGTTTATTTCACAAAAACTGAACATTTAACATGTGCAAAAGTATGTGAACCCTTGGATTAGTAGCTTGTGGCTCCTCCTTTTGCAGCCATTACTTCAACCAAACGTCTTCTGTAACCACTAACCATTCTCTCGCATCTGCTTATGGGGATTTTTGCCCACTCCTCCTTGCAGAACTCGGCCAGCTGAGAGAGGTTGGAGGGAAATCTGGCATGTACCAACTTCTTCAGGTCTCGCCACAACATTTCAATTGGATTAAGGTCCGGACTTTGACTGGGCCACTCCAGGGTACGAATCCTCTTTCTCTGAAGCCATTCCTTTGTAGTTTTTCTGGAACGCTTTGGGTCATTGTCTTGTTGCATAATCCATTTTCATCCCAGCTTCAACTCCCTGACTGATGGCAGGAGATTCTGGTCAAGAATTTGTTGATATGCCAGAGAATTCATGGTCCCTTGGATAATATGGAGTCGTCCAGAAGCAGAAAAGCAGCCCCAGACCTTCGCATTTCCACCACCATGCTTCACTGTTGGGAGGAGGTTCTTTTCTTCATATGCAGTGTTGGCTTTTCTCCAAACATGGTGGTTTTGATTGTGACCACATAATTCTATTTTGGACTCGTCTGTCCAGAGAATGGACTTACAGAAGGCCTTTGGTTTGTCCAAGTGCTCTCTGGCAAAGTTGAAATGGGCAGCTTTGTTCTTTTTTGAGAGTGGAGGATTCCTTCTAGCAAATTAAAAAAATATTTGTCTTACAGTGGATGGATGGAGCTGGAATCTTTTGGAGACGGTCTTATAGCCCTCCCCAGACTGATGGGCTGTCACTACCCGCTTCTTCATGTCCTCCGATATCTCCTTTGCTCTTGGCATTGTTGATTTGTACGGGATCGCAGTGGTTTGGTTGGTTTCCTCTCTCTTTTAATTAGTGCAGGCCAAACCCTTTCCCAAAGATGTCTCATTTCATTGGTCTGCTTAAATGATTAATTAAGCACCCAAATGTGTTTCACCTGAGTCTGTTACCTGCTTGACTTAACCAATGCAGCTGGGGGTTCACTTACTTTTGCACATACACTAATTCCATGTTTCATGTAGTTTTTGGGCTACTTAAACAAGTCCCACTAAACAAGTACATGGAATTGATAAACATATATCTTATTATCAACTCACCATCATGCAGGTGGAACGTCACGTGAGGTTTCATAATCCACAAAACTTTTCTGGAGCTTCACAGAAAAACAGCATTGCATCGTTCTCCCGAACAGCTGAAGTAGATGAGGACATGCTTTAAAACAAAAAGAAAACATAAAATGGATCCATACAGCTCTCTGACGCAGTCCAAGTCTCCTGATGGCCAGAGATCCCCAACTGATTTGAAAAGACATTATTTACACCGTAGATGTGCAGATGAACTGATGAACTGATGCAGCTGCTTCAGACAAGTGTGAGCTGACGCTTTTACCTCAGCAGCTACAGTAAAGATGTTTAAATCCATTTGGGATCTCCGGGCTCCTTGAGTCAATTTTATGTTTTTCTAAAGTCTGTCTATTTCAGTCGCTTTGTTGTGACTGTTCATCATCCAATTTTTCGTCTGCATGAGGGTGAGGAGAAAAAGACTGAATTTTCACTTTTTGCCAAACCTTTTCTTCAATTGCAAGTTTTTACTTTTAGCTTCTTGGGGTCCTTTGACTAGGCTTTATTCTGATGGTGTCATTTAGCAGATGCAGAGATTCAGATTCAGATCCAGACAACTCTATCAATTCTACCAGGGGCACATCTTACCTTGCACACATACTAAAACATACAGTAACATTGAGACAGAAAGAAAGATGAAATAAAATAACAATTTAATTAAATATGCCAGGGAGTTCAGTGGAATATTATATTACATCTATAATAAATAGATGTTTTTGTTTGTTTGTCTGCATACAGTATTCTTACACTGTAGTATTAACTTTAAAATTAAGTTTTCTTCTCTGACGTTTGACACATATATTCATTATATATATATATATATATATATATATATATATATATATATATATATATATATATATATATATATATATATATATATATATATATATTAAAAACAGTCCTCCAGTGATCCACACATAAGTCTTGCTGTGTAGTTCTCTCGCTGAGTGGTGCTGCAGCTCTTCAACATAATAATCATGCCGAACATGCAGCTGTGTGTGTGTGCGTGTGAGAGAGAGAGAGAGAGAGAGAGAGAGAGAGAGAGAGAGAGAGAGAGAGAGAGAGAGAGAGAGAGAGAGAGAGAGAGAGAGAGAGAGAGAGAGAGAGAGCGGGTCACATGACTTTTCCTCATCGTGTCCCGCAGACAGTTGAGCCTCTCGCAGTCACAGAGGAAGAGTCTCGGCCTCAGACAGGAGTCTCAGGTGAAGTTGAGCACCATGTCGCTGCGGGACGAACTCTTAAAGTCCATCTGGCACGCGTTTACAGCTCTGGACGTGGACAAGAGCGGGAAAGTCTCCAAATCTCAGCTGAAGGTAAAAAAACAAACAAACACCGACATGTTTCTGTGGAGGCTGCTGTCCGGAGGAGCAGGAAACTCTCTCGCTGTAGCCTCACATCACGTTACCTTTCGGCTCAGTTTAAAAACATCTTTCTGCGCTTTCTTTATGGGGGAAATCAACGGCGCGTTTGTGTCCGTGAACGCAGCACAGACGCACCTGTTGGTCGTTTCTACTCCAATTGATGCAAAGACAGAGCGACTTCTGGATGTCCCCGTAGAACAACTACAAAAACAAACTATTAAGTGAATAATAAAGTATAACCAATGAAGGCTAGATGAAGAGATTTCTTTCTGTGTTTCTCATTAAAACGACCTGCATCACAACAAGAGACACTGAAGTATTTGTTCTATTGCATCTGTTATTTCTTCACGTTCTGTTGACAATCTTACTCAATTCTTTTTAACATTTTACATCAAAATTCTTACAAATTGCACTCTTAAAATTATGAGATATCAAGCATACTTAAGTAAATTTGGCAATAAAATGTACTTAATTAAATTAAAGTAAAACTGAATTATACACATATTTAGATATTCAGCTTTTTCCTTAGAGATGAAATCGATGGTTGTTTTTTTTTTTTACTCTGATTTGTACTTGAGTTAATCACTGTTAGTTACATTACACCACTGATGGTGAGTAATCAGCCCATAGAGCTCATCTTTGATTGTTGTTACGCTAACACAACATTAAGCCTCCATGTCAGAGAGTACTCTGGAGCACTGACCCATATTCATGTCACATACATCAACTGTTGTGACCATTTTATAGGGGAAAACTAATAAATGTGTTGTTTACACGGGGTAAATCAGGCCTGTATCAGTGGACGGATCACAGCCAAGTAAAACAAAAGTCAACTGTTTTTAAATTTCCTGTGGATAATTCTCATTATGTATACAACTCTATGACACACCCATGTGTTTCCAGTCAGACATTGTTCAGCAGTTTAAGAGAAATCAACAATAAAGGTCAAGTTCTGAGGTCAGCAGCCGCTCAATGGGAAGAGAAAGAGCTCATCTTTAGTTGTATTATTTAACAGCTTCCTCGACAGACACTCCGCAGTCAGACATGTTTGATGTGTTGAAAGATGTGAAACTCCCCTCCTCTCTGACTGGAAGTTAGCCAATACAGCATTCCCCTTTATGTCTACTTATGTGGATGTAACATGCTGTGGAAAGGCATTCTGGGAAATACACGAAATCACTGACTGTGAAGCAGAAACGTGTGTTCCCGGAACATTTCAACACCACAGTTATTCCTGAAATGTGTCCAACTTTGGATGGAAATCTACCGCACGTTGTGTTTTTAAATAACTCTGTATGTACTGAAATAGCTCTGACAGTTCCTGGAGCACATCACATTTGAGGAAGTAATTATTTTGTAAGAGCAGGTGAACAATTCAAGTTTCTGTTTTAATTTAAGATACTGTCACACACTAGTGAACACACAATGGCCGTCTGAAACCACACTGCTCTGTTAGCTGAAACAGGTGGAGCTTTTGTTTTGTTGAAAGAAAATGTGGATGGAAGAGAAGCATTTAGTTTTGTACTCAGTAAAACAGAGGCTGACACCTCCTTACTTTGGGTCAGTAAACTTGTAATATTTGATAATTGGTGTCAAGACCACTTTTTGAAGGTCTTGCATCCAAATCAACCACATTAATATCCTGTCTTATCTTGGTCTCAGACAAAGAGGACTCCGGAAATTGTTTGATACATTCTGTTCCCTTAAGGTGGGAGATGATGAGAAGATGAGAGTCACAAAGACTTGACTTGGTCTTGTCTCCATCTCGATACACTCTTGATCACTAAGTCAGTCACTGATAATGTCTTGGTCTTGCTTTGGTCTTGGTCTTGCTTTGGTACAGATACACTGGTGTGGATGATGACTTAGTCCTACTTTAGGTTGTCTTGGCTACGACACTGAAGTTCTATTTTAAAAATGTGTGATCTCCAAGCTCAAATTACGTCACTTCAGTAGTATTCCTAAACTTCTTTGGTGACACAGAAGACATCATACAACTGTTATGGCTCGTAAATTGACCTTCATATGTTACATTTATTGGAGCGCCTCTTAAACTCTTCGGATGATGAGCAGGAGTATCATAATCAATGCAATATAGTCAGTTTAGAGGCAGAATATTGACAGCCAACAATTTTAATAACTGAGTGTTTGAACAATAATTAAGAACAAAAATCTGGGTTCCATCTTCTCCTATGTGAGTATATTTTTTTGGGTTTCAGATATCAAAGTAAACTTGAACATCCTTGGAACTGTTGGTTGGACAAAACAACACCATCATGTGCATTTAGCTCTTAAGTAATAAACATGTTTCACTATTTTCTGAAATGTTTTAGATTAAACATTTCATAGACTCATAATGATCATTAAAAAATAATAATAAAATAATTATTAGTCATTCCTAGGACTGGATATCGGACTTCGATACTGTTATGGCGCTGACCAATTTGGCACAGTAATAGCGAGCATTGAAAAATATCTTGTCATTAGATGCCAGATTTATGGAGGGAGTTAATCTCATCAGCGTCCGTGAGCCAATAAGCATGCAGCACACTTTTTGTGCCAAGATCTAAAAAAGATGAGGAAAAGATGGAGCTCGCCACGTGCATGAGTATTATAATCTTTTGGTAAAATGCATTTCATACAATTTTGTATAGAAAGAACCCAAGGTATTACTACTGGTATCTAAATGTATTGAACAGTACCAGCCTCAGTCAGTCCTATAATCCATTAATAAACAGAAGAATTTCCCATCTTTCCAGGTGCTGTCCCATAACTTATGTACAGTGATGAGGATCCCACATGACCCTGTGGCGCTGGAGGAGCACTTTAAAGACGACGACGAGGGTCCCGTCTCCAACCAGGGATACATGCCGTACCTGAACAAGTTCATCCTCGATAAGGTACCGAAACATTTCAGATGATACTCCCAACTTGTCACTTGAATGTTCTCCCCTTGTTTTTGTTAGTTTTCTTCTGCAGTTCTGTTCAGGGGATGGATACAAAAACATTTCCAAGTCACTGAACAGCCCAGAGAGTTCAGTTAAATCAGGAATATGTACATGTGTAATTCTGCCATGTTTAGAGCAGGCAATTAAGATTTGGGTAATTCCTCGCTGTATTAAGGCACAGCAATCATCTCAGGGAGAAAGTCGACATGCCATACATCGTGTCTACTATCCCCATCCACTCTGATGTTGTTGGGCGTTCTTTAACCATCCAGTATTTGAAGAAGGTATTTGTCACGTGGGCTGAGTTTGGTTTGAATCTTACCTAAATATATTGTACTGAAGTCATGATTGATCTCTGAGCCAAATATTGATATTATACCATTTTATTTGAACTGTTTAAATTTGGTGATTTGTTGTCTTATTACTCAGCAAATCTTCAGTGAAGACACTGGTGACATACAGCAGGAGTCCGCTGATCTTTGCATAGTAATAGTTTGTAGTGCTGTGTGTGACACGCTCGATTGTGTTCAACACTCATTGTACTGAGTGGAGCTGAGACGGCAACACAAAACCAGTTATTGAACACTGAGTCACTTCATTCAGCTCCCTCTCTGTCCCTCTGTGATGATGTCATAACGGGTCACAGCATGAATGGAGCAGCGGCCATTGTTTAGTCGGGCAGCATGACAAGAGAAAGAGCCGTTCTCTTATTGAACTCTGACTGTTTGGAATTCTTGTCATGTGATGTCATAGCTGCTGTTGTCATGGCGATGGGTCTGGAATTCTGTTGTGTCATGAGTAGATTCTCTTCAAAGGCTTATTGATACATTTTTTTGTAGAATAGAAAAGAATGGAATAACTAAAAGTTGTGTCTGGTCTCACCCAGGAAAACACAAACATGTCCATAGGATTAAAAACCAAAAAAAAAGATGCATCACATCAGTGAAACAAACATCTCCCAGCTTTACATCTGTCAGTGCATTCATACCCGTAGTGTTCAGCTCATACTCTCATATTTAAGTTTACTGTAACTGAGAACCTTCAACATCTTTACTGTAATTGGTTGACTACATACAAATTTAAAATCACTTTTAAAAGTAATTCATACAATGTACAATGCTTTTAGAAAGGTGCAGAATAAATGAAAATTATTTCGGAAAAAGAACTTGTATGGTAGTGAATGGAGAGAAACAAATAATATTTTCAATCCCTCTTAAATTGTGCCATGAACTACACATCTGATATTTGTCAATTTAAAATATAATTTGCAACTGCAGTTATGTGAAAGGAGAGTTCTGTGAGCAGCTCTACAAAGTTTAAGTTACGGCTTTTGGCGTAGGTTCAACGAGGCGACGTCACTAACGCGACGGTTGTCTGACATCTAAAGTAAACCGTGAAAGCCTTAAAATCGGTTTTGCAAATTGCATTTTAAAACGCAACAACTCGTTCACCATTTGAAGGCAGAACATAGAGAAAGAATGATTACGGACGTGTATTTAATCCGCTACTCTCAGCAGAGAAGTTAGGCGCTTCATTAGAGAACTAAACTGTTTATGTCGGGACAACTCGTGACCTCATGGTGTTGTCCTCGCCATGAATCTGTTGAACAATGAGACTTTCCCTCAGAGAGCTCTTAACGGCGTATTGTGCGAGCGTTGTTTGGAGTAGGTTCTCATGGTCAGCGCTGCTTTCAGTGAGACTGCCAGACTCAGCAACTTCAGAGCAACTGTGGTGTTTTTTTCCTTTTTAGTTCCTCATTCCAGCTTTTAAGACATTTGTTGTAAAGTTGTTGTAAAGAAAGTTGTACGATGAGTTTTACTGCCAAAAACATTGCATCACTTTTCTGTGTGACACACACACACAGTAACATACAATCTCCTCTTTAAGGGTTTTAAATCTTATTACACACTGTGCAACATTATCGTATATATAGGATATTTAGTATTTAACTTAAATTCAAACCAAGACTTCTGAAGCATTTTATGCACCTTATACCAAAATTCAGCCTGGCATATTGTTTATTTTTCAAACATTTAGGATCCCCTCTACAATAAATAAATAAAGTTCATGTCTGCACATCATGAGCTTGTAAAGACTGACACACCGGCCGTTCAGTCTGGATTAAGAGGTTAAACTTTGTGGCAGTCGACTTCACTCTCACTTAGGAAACGTAGACTCTGGATTAAGCTCCAGGAGGAGAGACGTGACGTCATGGGCAGACGTTATTAACCCCCAACACACACACACACACTTTTCCGCACACAACCGTCCCACCCACCCATTGAAGTGGCGATGACGGGGCCGTGGAGAGCGAGGGCGTCGGTCAGCGCATTCAACTTCTCTCACTCCCGAGGAAACTCCACCCGGTCACACAAGGAAGCTGTGTATGTATGTATGTACGCAAGAGAGTGTGTAACCAGAAACTTAAAAATGCAGTTCACACATGAACGGAGCTGCTTAAAACTGAATTCCCTCAAAATAAAAACAAAACAACCCCGTGTTACTCCTGTGGAAGTAACACTGGATGATGCGCGTGTGTCATTCTCATCCTCACTGACTCACTTCACGTGTCAGTAACAATGCAGCAGAAAATGAAGAGCACACGGCCGATATTTTTCTTTATTGGTGACACAGGCTGACGGACTGTGGGGCTGAGTGATCTGAATCACTGACGACTGTTGATTTGGCAGCAAAGACAGCGGTGATGGTGAAGATCTGGACTCGGCAATTTGTGGTTTGATGGAACGTCCCGCTGAAGCAAACAATCCACTGTGACCCTGAAATGCCGTGTGTGTGTGTCAGTGTGTGTGTTTAAGAGAGAGAAACCAACTTAATGACCAGCTGCAGACCTGTTTTACTTTATCAGGAACCAGCGTTGTTGATATCACTACAATGTTGGGAGTATATTCAAATGGACAAGGCCGAGCTTCTGTTGTATCAACGGCATATTGTTTTTCCACATTTTCTGTTTTGTGACTGCCTATTTGTCACCTAAAATGTTCTAAGAAACATACCTTAGCTTACCATTTGGCTGTAATTAAGGTTGGTAAACTGTACGTTAGAGCTGTATTGCTTCTGTATTTAGAAAACAGACAGAAAAAACTCAGATCAAACTATAAAACGATGTGATGCTGATCAGGTATAAATGAAGATCCTGTTCATTGTCTATTTCTCTCAACAGGCTATTTTTATAAGGTTCAACTGTTTAAAAAAACCTTCATTTATGCACTTTTCATGTTAAGTCAAGTGATGAAAGTATTGTCATGTTTTTCCAAAAGGTCTCGTAGAAACAGTGATTTTCAGCTTTGTATTGATGCATTTATCAGATAATCCAGTGGGTCTCCACTTATTTATGTAACATAAAAAGAAGTAGAATTTAAACATTTTAGTTTGTCAGTTTACCCCCCAAGAAATCTAAATCACTGAACTTGGAGATGCATGGTTTTACAGGACAGTGATGGTACATCTTCTGGTTTGGGTGAACAGAACTGTCGCAGTCGTTGAAGTTGAACGAACGACCCAACCAACAGCTGCAGGTGTTTTGCTGATTTTGTGCTGTCGGGCATTAAAAACTCTTCTCATTTCTCCTTTTTACACAACTTTCATTTCATATTACGTTTTACATTCAACTCCCCCTCTCTGCTGGTGGTTTCATTTACGACAGGACCTGTCATTAAGTAGCTGATGATCCTGTTCAGCTGGTAACAAACATTTTGATTGTCCTGCTGTTTAACCAGACACCACTTTGTCTCACAGCAAGTTTTTCCCTCTGTGGAGTTTCTGTGTGAGCTGTAAGTGCCTCTGCAGGTTTGGGATGCAGGAGATAAGGCTGCAGTTTGGGATCCTGAATTCTAATGAACATGTGGCAGTGGAGAAGGAGGGGAGGCAGCATTCACAAGGCTCTCATTGTTCTAGTGGTGAGGAACAGAAAAAGACAGAGAGCGAAATCCAGCAGGCCACGAGGACAAAGACAAACAAGACGAGCACGACACAACAATGTTAGAAGAAGCTCTTTCATAACAAACCAAACCATCATGATTCACTACTGTCCCCTCCCCATTGGTCAGCCTGTCACTCTGCAGACAGTCTGCGCTGACTCGGTCTAAGTCTAACAGCAGCAGCATGATAAAGACTGAACCTGACCGTCCACATCCTCACATGAGAGACAGTCACACCACTGAGTAACACCAGGACAGACCAGAGGTGTTCAGTGACACTCCCCAAATCTACTTTTAGACTGTAAACACCACCTGTACCAAGAGATGAGTCGTTTTTTTTTTTCCCACAAAAGAGAAACAGCCGCTGTGTTCAGCTTGAATTAGTGTCAGTTTAGAGTTTTACCTGTCACCTCTGAGAATTACTGTTAAAATGAAAAAAACTGAAAAACCATAAAAAGCATTGAGACATCAAAGTGAAACCTTTTAAGCTGCATGTAAACAATAAAACCTCTTTTACACCCAGCACAGGCTTCCACACAGTCACTCACCCTCAGTTAGCACAATAGAGAGTTACATCAGATCCTGTGTAGCCATAGGAAAGTTCACTCCAACTGCAGTCGTTCACTCCGGCTGAATGTCCCCTCGCGGCACGGAACATAAAAATAATTCGACTGATGGGCTTGTTTCAATCCCCGCGGTGCTATTGAAGCATCACAGCAAAAAAAAAATGGTGCCGCGAAGCCGGTTAGGAACACGTTTCATTTCCCAGAACTTCTTCATAATAAAAGCCCCCGTCCTTTAAAAGCTTTTATCATGAAGCAGCATTACAGGAAACCAGCAGTAACTAAACATGACTACCGAAACAGCTGAAAGAGAAGACGCCAAAACAGCAAAACTCAGCAGATGTTTGAAAGTACAAACAGGACGAGAGAAACTAAAGAGAATCAGTGAGAAGCAACAAGTGTACTCAGAGCTGAACACACTGACTTTTCAAAACGTCTTTCTCTCGGGTTTCCTGCACCAACATGAGCTAAGTCTCCCTGGGGAGATGGGTGCTTGTTACGGGTTGGACGCGTGTCGTCACCACGGCCCGTTTTGGAAGCGGGGCAACCGCGGCTGAACTCTGTGCAGTTAGACTGGTGATGGAAAAGAAAACTGGTGTGACTCGGTTTGACTCGGCGCTGTCTAAAGTGCTATAGGAAAGATGTTTGAACGTTTCTGTTACAGAAGTTGGAAATTCATTGGAAAAACTCTTTTATACTCCTTTGATATTCAATTTAGCATAAATGTATAATAATTATCTGCCTGCAGCATCCCTGTACAAAACTCCTGATACCTGACTGTGTTGTCTTCGCTTCAACTCAAATAAACTGTAATAGAAAGTTGTTTGTTGACCAAGATACACAAGCAGAATAACCTCAGATCTGTCACGCTGCACAGTAAACATGTTTTTTTTGTGTGTGTGTGCACTGCCTCCTGTTATAGCTGCTCACATACCTGACGTATCTGATATTATTTTATTATTTATGTTCATGTGTGGAGGACTACATCGCGGTTATGAAACCGGGTTCTGCATCACTGGCTGCTCAGACCACACTAATGACCGCACCACATCTCACATCGTCGATTCTGGTAGTATGAGTTCAGTTTCAGGGTTCACTTCACGTTTTAATTGGAGCGAGAGCTGAAGTTGTTCTGGGGGTTTTCTGGTGGTTTGTTTGACGGGACGACTGCCAGCAGGACGAGATGTGCTTCTAATCGGCCTGCCAGCAGTCTCCATGGAGACGTCACTGTTCAGCGGCTCGAGAAGAACATTTCCCCTCCACAGCTCTGATTGTACCTTTTCAAGAGCTTCCCTCACATTTAACTCAAGAGATTTTTTATTTTTTCCCTGAAGGAGACCATTCTCCTTACACAATTGTTTTGACAAGATTCGTGGGATCTCTGGTAAGGAAAGTACACCGTCAACATAGAAAGTTTACGTGTTTTTATGTGGACGTTTAGTTCACAAGCCATTTTTTAATCTTTTTTTCCCTCTAATATGTGTTACAAATATTTAACGACCTGGCCTGTTTTAATGAAGTAATATCCTAATTTGTACCACAACATCAGACCTTGTACAGGGTTTTATATGATTTATAAGCGGTATGCCATTGATAAAAAAAAAACAAAAAAACATTTGGTTGCCAGGTTGTGAAAAGTCCATTTGGCTGATGCTGACTTTTTCTACATTTGTTAATATATCACTAACTTCTGTGAGTTACATGGCCAGATCCTTGGCAGCATTTTTTCAGAAGGAAAGGCAAAACTGTTTCCTGAACCTGGCAACCTGGCGAAAGTTGTTCTCATTAATGGATTATAACTCATCTCTAAATGATAGGACATGATTTAGTAACATTGACAAAGCCACTTGTCACAACTTGTTTAAAAAAAGAAAGAAAAGGATCATTAGAAAGTGGAGACACTAATACATATTGCTTCGCAAATTGGGCATCAGGGCCGCAGTGGTTTCCAAACTGAGGGTCTGGACCCTCTCACGAGATAAATGAAGGGATCAATGCTCTCCGGCTCACAGCCTTAAGATATATGAAGCTCATGTACTTCATTTTTAAGGGTTGCAAGCCAAACAGTTTGGGAATCTCTGACCAACATGTTATGCTATTGTAGATGTCAGCACGGAGAATATCCGAGGTTTGATCTCATCTTCCTACCAACTGTACGGCATCTCAGAAAACAAACTGTTCTGAACTTGTGAACTCTGACTCACCAGAGCTGTTGTTCTGTTCTGCTGCAGGTGACAGACAATTTTGACCGTCAGGACTTCAACAAAATGTGCTGGACGCTGTGCTCCAGAAAAAACATGGACCAAAGCCAGCTGTTCATCTCCAACGACGACGCCTTCAAGATCTGGTGCATCTTCAACTTCCTGTCTGAGGACAGATACCCGCTGACCATTGTCACCGAGGAGGTGAGTGGAAATCAGTGTTTTCATATTTTTGCGCCAAAAACAACTTTTTGTATAATACACCCCGCGATGATACTTTTTGAACTAAACACCGCTTAGTTTTTCTCTTCCAAACTTTAGTTTGACCTTTAGCCCGTAGTCAAGCTCAGTACTGGCTGAGGCCTTTAACCACTGGAAAACACTTCCTCTGAAGTTGCCGGCTATCTGTTAAATAAAGGAAGTTACTAATGTAAATCGTCAGAAAAGTTGAGATCCATTCACTCCTGTCAGAAAGAGATACCTACATGTACACACACAGACGGAGACAGTGTCAGGAAAGTTGAAACTCATACGCTCCTGCCAGACACAAATACAAGAAATAGACATTACACATAGTCCTGAAATGATTCTTGTAGCGTGAAATCAGTCAGCTTTGGTCAGTCTGTCAGGTGAACTTCTCACTGCTACCACGAATCTAATAAATGGGCTTTTGTTCATCTGGAGCTCATACTGGTTAGATATGAGCTGGGTATGATTTGTACTGCTGTAGATGTCGGCGCTCCACTGCTGCAGTAACCAGCCGGCTGAAAGCGTCTGTTACTCAAGAGCAGAAAAGGAAGTTTCCAGCTTCCTGTTCTTTAACAAATGCTGGAAGATTTATTGTTGTTCAACAAGCATCAGAGCTGAATCACAGGAAGATTGTTTGCAAGAGAAATATAAATATCTGTGCTGCAGCCAGCTGGTGTAGAGATGAACAGAAGGAAAACAACACACGACAGGGACAGTTGTCTTCAATATAGATTTACAGCCGTATGTTTTAATAATATTAATAAAAGTAGTAAAACCTCATTATCATGCCTGTGTTTTTACATCTTTGCTCTACCTCATGTTCTGTGTATGTGTCTCCATGCGCAGATTGAGTACTTCCTGCGTAAGCTGACGGAGGCGATGGGGGGCAGCTGGGTGGAGGAGCGTTTCGAGGACTACAAGCTGCAGCTGAACTCAAAGCAGCAGAGTCTGAACGCCTGGGAGCTCATCAAACTGGTGGGCTCTGGTCACTTCAGTAAAGGCATGGACCGCCAGACGCTCTCCATGGGCATCAACGAGGTCTACCTGGAGCTCATCCTTGACGTGCTGAAACAGGTAGGCTCAGTGTCTGTAAAGGGTCATGGGCTAAATGCCATTCCTAGTTGTGTTGTCTCAACTATTTAGAGAGGTGAAGGTGACATCACTATCACTTTTTCTTTTTCCTGGCCTAAGCAATAACATTCACCGCAATTTGGTTTCTAATGGATCATGTCAAGCACCCACATCCTCCTTGCTCTGATGTCCCGATGCCAAATCAAAAAACAAACCGATAGTGAACCGCAAAAGGGCAGCGTGGATCGTACAGGGACAAGCTGTACGCGTAGCGTTTTTTTTTCTCTCAGCGAACAAACACTTCATCTCAGTGCTCCTGAGCGCACAGCCAGCATCTTTCTGCCTGGAAACATTATGTGGACAGGGGCCCGAAGGCTGAACTATATGATCTGTATTGGTATCCATACTCAGAATGGGAGTGGCTTAAACCAAAGCTGGTGGGACTAACATGAAATGACTGTGGGTCTATAAGGAGTTGGTGTATTTATTTATCGGAAAATTATTTAAAGAACAGCTCTCAGAACTGAGCTTCAGGTCAATGGTTTTGATCAACTGTAGAAGGTCATTTATTAATCATAGTACAACACATGATTGTATGATGAAATGAAAGTTGTGAACTCCTTAATGTTACCGAAATTACAGAACATACACAGTATATAGTTATTTATATACAAAAATACATAAATATGGTGCATCTTTTGAATCTGAATCAGTGGTCAGCATCTTTACATCAAAAGTTCGACATCTGGGAAACTCTGTCCATCACCTTTAATTGTGTGTGAGCACCAAGCATTGATGTTGTAAACACAGAGTCCACCCCTGCCTCCATTGTAACCATGCGCTGTTGTCGGCTGTCCTTTTCCTGTGACTGGGCATCAGCCAGCAGCAGCAGTAAACCGAGATGGGTTAGCCTGCCTCTGATTCCAACTCTCTTTCTCTCTGGAGCGGCCCGCCCGGTCAGGTTGGATGGTGGAAAGACACCGCGGGCCGCGATGGTCTCAAAGTCTGCTGCTCTTAAACCAAAACACTGACTTTCTTCTCCAGTGACTATGACAGTATTCCTGCTATGAGCAGTATGTGTATGTCTTTTTAATGGCATTTGTTGACTTAACAAAAATATAGAATAACAAGGATGACACATGTTGAATTATTGCTTAAACATAGTCAAGCCTTGGTGTCAGCAGTAAGGTCATGACTAAAGAAGCCTTTGGTTTGAGAGAAGTGTTTCCTTCGTCAAGTCAAATGTTTTACGTCCTTTGTGAGAAAAGAACTGTACAGATTAAGAAAGATATTTTCAGTGTTTGAAAAATACAAAGAAGGAATCAAATGAAACAAACATAACAGACAGAGGTGGACTGTCATGGGAAGAAATCTGAATTAAAACAGCTCTTCCTTTATTAAAAAAGGAAGTGAGAGTTTGTGGTCATGTGGTGCAGGGCTGTATATCTTCTTGTGAAAGCATGAGTGAATGTTACTGAGGTCAGACAGAGACAAATACAAAACTTCACCTGCAGCACCTGAAAACATTCATTATTTTCAAGGTGAACTAAAGAATGAACACAACAATATAATGTAAATGAACATTTTATAATCAGTGGTTTAAATTGCCCTGATCCATGTTGTCCTTTGTCTTTGCAGGGCTACATGATGAAGAAAGGACACAAGAGGAAGAACTGGACGGAGCGCTGGTTCATGCTGAAACCAAACTCCATCTCCTACTACGTGGGCGAGGACCTCACTGACCAGAAAGGAGATATCTTACTGGATGGAAACTGCACTGTGGAGGCAAGAAGCCATTGTTGTTATGAAAACTCTTCCACCTGTCAGATTTCTGAAACCAGTGTGTACATAATATCAGCAATATCACCTGCAAGTGATACCCTTTATGTCCACAACTGGTGCCTTATGGTCGCTGAAAGAGAAAAGTCAGAAGGATAAAAAGAAATGTGAAAATTATTGTTTACGCAACTGCATATTTTGGTGCACTCTCCATGTTTGCTTAAATGTTTGTGTATCTATGAGCTATAATCATTGTGTTTCCGCTACAGCCTCTGCAAGACAAAGAAGGAAAGAAGTGTCTCTTCCTCATCAAGTCGTCACATAAAAGCTTTGAAATCAGTGCGTCAGACAAGAAGAAGAAGCAGGAGTGGATCCAGGGTAAGAAACTCAGACATTAATCCTTTTATTACTCTCACAGATAATCATTATTTCAGCCTCAACATGGTGACTCTGGATATTTTACTCATAATGTGTCTCACTCATTCACTCCTTTCTGCTGCATATGCACTTTTGACCTTTCTTTTTGTCAATGCAGCATTTCAGCAATGGTGAAGAGACAATTTTTCATTTGAGCTGCGTCAAGGTCATTTAAAGGTCATTTCTGGTCTTAAAAGAGGTAGTTTGGATCTGAACCAATGTGTTGAAACACCGCAGTCAAACAACACAAACAAGGTAGCCGAAAGAGGCAGCAGTCAGTGCGTTTACATGCACAGCTTAGTCGGATTACAGCCATAGTTCGACTATGCTGCTCAATCAGACAACTGCAATTGTCCGAGAATACATGCCGGTGAGAAAATCGAATTACTGGCCGAAGCATGTCATACCCCGGTACGATAGGTGGCGCTGTACCCATTTCAACTAGTGATAATAGAGCCACCTCCGGCTGACCTCTTTACATCACCAGCTGCCTCGGCATTCGAGAAAGATGCCGAACGAATAGCATATTCGTCACAATCCCACACCGCGGCGCAGTCGACTCGAGTCCAAGTTTTTAAAACTGCATGAAGCTTTCAGATTTTTATTTCATTTTCAATAATCTTTGTACATTTCGTATATGGTGTACATGATAATTACACAAACTAGATGCACAATGGCGCTCTTGCTTGCGGTGATTTCGGAGGAAAGACGCCGCCGGCCACCGCCGGCCTTCTACTTCCGGCTCATGGCCCCGGGAAAAAAGTCCCGAGCCTGCACAAAACGCAAAATCCAATCCGATCTGATGGAACATATACATGCAGGAGTAATGCGTCTATCAATCGAACAATCTAGGTCTGTTAATCCGACCATGAGAAATCCGATCCGGTCCGATTTTAGTCAGACTAAGGTGTATACATGCATTTTAAAAATCCGATCATAGTTGGACTAACCCAGTAATTCGGTTTTCTTGAGTGTCATGTAAACACACTGAGTGTTCCAGCAACTACCATGTTCTGCAAGGTTTAATCACGCATTTTATGAATGGAATCTGGTGGCTTTGAAGACAACAATATGATCAGATAATAAAAGTTGCCTCGTGCCACTTTCCAATCCAAGCAGGTCTAGACCATACTCTTTAATTAATTAATTTAGCAAGAGCCAGCATTTTCCCCCATGAGCAAAAGACACAGTGTTTTTGTTCTTGCTTTTAACAAAAACGTGGGGCTCTGTAGGAACCCTTTACATAATGTTTCAGACACCTACAGTAAGTCTGAGAGCCTGTCAGTAGAAATCCCAAAGTACATCCCTTTTAGTGGATGTACTCTGATCGGTATGGTAAGTTGCAGTGAGTTTCACTGCTGCCAATATGGACTTGATCAATTCCAAACCTTTTTGTCATTTAGACCCCAAAAATCACTGTGCTTACTGTTTAGAATAAAGTACGTTGTTAATTCAGTGGGAAAACTTGTTCTAAATTAAAGTTATATATTTTATTTTAAAAACCCAATAAATCATCAGAAAATCATCTGTGAAATTCATGGTTAGCTGACCAACAGCTAAATGAGGTCAACTAGAAATAAAAGTCAAGTTTTTTTGTTCTTCATGAGATGATTTCTTTCTAAAAGAGGGCTGCAACTCACTATTATTTTCATTAGTGAATAATATGCAGAGTGAAATACGTACTTTTATAGAACTCGTATATAAAATGATGAAACTCATTTCATTGCTCAAAATATTCAGTTTTCCTTCAAAAATGTCAAAAAAGCAAATTTCAGCAAATACTCACCAGTGAGAAGCCAGAAGCTGAGAATATTTGGCTTTTTTGCTTGAAAAATGACTGAAAATGACTAATTCACTATCAAAATACTTTTGGAATTGTTGGCGACTAATCCGTTGATCAACTTATTGTTTCAGCTTTAAAAGCCAGCCAGTGATACCAGATTTGTGTTTTCCTTCACAGAATTCATTTTGTCACATAATTATACTGAAACGCTGAAGCTTCTCTCTGATTATTTGGACCCTACATACATTCACAGACAGCTTTCAGTGAAACCACAACATACAATTTACGTCTCCTCCACGTTTCAGCCGTTCAGACCTGTGTGAGTCTGCTCCGTCAGGGCCGGCCGGCGCCACACCGTGAGGCCCGACAGAAGCGGCGGGAACTGCGACTAAAGCAGCAGGCCGAACAGGAGGAGCTGGAGCTGAGGATGAGGGAGCTGCAGACGGCCAACGAGGCGAAACAACTGGAGCTGGAGAACATGAGGAAGGTAAGGATAGGACACGCAAACACGCTGAATGTTCCCCCTGTGAATCCAGTCTGTTCAGGAAGCGTCTGGTGCAGTAGTTCCTTGTTGAAGTATCCTGAATTTAAAATAGCTCAGAGTGGAAGTGAGAATTGCAGCAGTAATCCTTGATGACAGGGGAAAGATTGTACCTGTGTGTGCCAATAAGATGTACGTATTGGACAGATTATCCACAGTCTAGTATTGTTTCAGAGATTGTTCTATGTGGTTAAATTAAAAAAAAAACAATCATTGGAGTTTTCAATTATAACAAACAACACACATGATGAAAGTGATCAGTCTTTGCAGCTAATGTTGTACACCATCACATAAAACATACATTCGTACTGAAAACAAATGGGGGAAGTATATCGCCAGAATAGCCACTAACTGCTGCTAACTATAGCTGCTTTTACATAGACAGCTCAGTTAGCCGTGCCGTCAGAAATTTGGGCAAAGGAAAGTGTTTGTCAGACATGCGACTCATTTGGTAAAAGACTCATGTCATCCCAAAACATTTATTCAAGGGAAATTCAAATTGAGTCCTAACTTAGGCTGGTTTCGACCAAATCCTTTGGTGTGGCAAAATGTGTTTCCCGTTAGTTCTAATGAGGGTAGTCCAGTAGCTGTGGCGGCACAGTCGACTCGAGTCCAAGTTTTTAAAACTGCATGAAGCTTTCAGATTTTTATTTCATTTTCAAACACTGGAAGGCTTTCTTTAGTAATGTGGATCAAGTTGTGGACGTTTTTTTCCTTCTCCATTATCACAGCGTAAAATGAAACCCTTTCGTAAATAACACGTTCATTTAAGACACGGAAGTAAGAGATTTAAAACTAACACACTAAAGTACACACAAAGAGAAGGGGTCCACAAAAACTAACCCCACTCCCAAGACAAACAACTCAAAACAAACAGGTGGATTAGCATCACAGTCCTGTGAACTGTGAACATGTCAATATTAATAACGCTGTAATTGTAACCATGGTGCACCTGAAACACCAGCACATGATTATCTGTTTAACAAGTGACTAGCAGAAGAAAGAAATCTAAGGGCAAAGCAGGAATTAGTTTACTGGAGTTTGTTTGTGAATGAAACCGGAGGGATTTCCCCTGAGGGAATTTCTAAAGCTGTAAGATAAAAAAGGGACTTCAATGATTTAAAAAAGTCATGGACAGGGGGCATTCCTGTTCCAGGAGCAGCGTGAAGACAAGTTGTTCCCAGAGTGTATTTGAAGAAGTACAGACAGAGCAGCACTTTGTGTCCTTTTCAAGGCTCTGTGGATATTAAGACTCACATGTTGTCATTTTTACAGCTGACTCAGCATCTTTTCTGTTCTATATCAGGAAAGCAAACTGATCGGATTCCTACTCATCTACTGTCCTCTAAGCTATTTTGAACTGTGATCAGAAGGCAGCATCATCAATCATATCTTGACTCAAGATGGCAAATGAGTATCTGTCAGCTCAAGGAGATCAATCTTCACAGACAGAAAATATTTGTTTTATTATCACTGACTGAATTTCTAAAAGGTAACGCTGAGACCAACTTTTGGACCTGTGAGAAAAAAATGGAGCCCTCTCGTTTATCTGTAGGAGGCAGATGTAGAGGACTTTGGTGTAATGCAATCAAATATCTGCAAGCACACAGTCCTGGTAAACTGTGATGAAACCACTGCCCCATGAAAACTCTCCTTTCCTATCTTATTCCAAAATGCAATGTTTGGCATCTGATTAACCTTCAAACTCCTGCAGAGCATGATGGGCTATATTCAGAATGCTAGCACAAATCTTTCAGGTTTTTTTTGTTTGTTTTTGTAAGGTAAGAACAAGAACATGTATCAAACATCTCCAAAAGTTTGCAAAAGAATAATAATTTGAAAGCGAGATTTTAAAAGCGGTTCAAGACTTAGCGTGCCTTAATGAGGCAGGTAATAAAAGCCTGATCACCCTTTGTAGTTAACTGTGACCAAGGAGTTACAAGCAAGTCCAGTGTGATAAAAATGACTTAATTTGAGAGTGTCTTGATGAAAGAAACATGACTGGACAACACATTTAACTGGACTGTCAAAGCACAGGTTGGCATCAACCACTGTACGTAATGACTGACAGATATTTTATCAACCAGTTTGCTGTCATGATGCCTGCAGCTAAAACAAACTCTCAACGCTGATTCAACAACATTCCTCAGAGACGTCACTTAAAAATAAACACAAACTGACAGTAGAATGAGTTGTCTGTAAAGCTCTTGTAAGAGACAAACTCATTTTTCTGTTTCACATTGCTGGTTTCAGTCACACACACATACTAGCTGCTGCGTTTCACACAACAATCAAAGTAGGTCACCTAAAAACTCTGATGGCTCTCTTCTGAAACTCGCTGCAAGCTCATGAATACCAATAATAGATCCAGTCCACTTTGCGGCCTCTGACTGATGAATGGTCTGTCACCCGCTGCCAAAAGAGGAATGTGTATTCAACCGGGGGGGCAACATTAGTTTCCATTAAACATGTTTTTCCAGTAAATCTCCTTAAACCTGACTCACACTCGTCTATTGACAGTCCTGACTGACTGGTCATGTTTAAATTCAGAGATGAAGTGGATTCCAGCGAATCGGATGATGAAAGGCTGTTTCCTGTTAATGAGCTAAATGGCTATGAGGTTAACAGGAAGTGTCACAAAGCTGAGGGCTGATGTCATACAGTCAACTGACATGTATATCTAACACTATTACTAAACTGTTACAGGTACATTGTCTACTTAAAAATGAAAGGATTTCAAAATAGAAAAAAAATTGTTTTATTTTCAGGGTAGATTTTGGTTTGATTGACAGACTGAATGTATATTGGTAATTAATAAACAGTACATTTATAGTTAAACTTTAGTCAATTCATTGTTTTATGAACAATAATACTTTATAAACCTTTTTATCAAATAACTGATTCTTGGAAAGTTATATCTAATGTTTATAATATTTTGGAAATTGTTCATCTATAAACATTATTTGGATTGGCATCATTTACGAGCAATATAACTATAAAAAATTTTCATGGAAATAAAATAAAATATATTTTATTTATATAGCCCAAAATCACAATCACATTGCCTCAGTCGGCTTTACAACATGCTCTGACCAAAGACCCTTGAAGTAAGATGAAAAACCCATTGCATTGTATTTAAATGTTTTTCTGATGTTGGTAAATGGGGATCATCAGGAAGTGTTCAAAACCACTGAAAAGTACAACCTCAATAATACACATATAGCTAAATTAACACCTATCTGAAGATAAAAACTGAACATTATTATATTTGTAAATATAGATTTTATGGCTGAGCATTTGAGTTGGATTGCACCAATGTCCTTTATAAAGTCGTCACTCAGTGTATTTCAAAAATAATGTCAGAGTTTGTCAGGAATATGATGAAGAACGGATGCGTGAGACTGTATAGACTAGAGCTGGAATAATTCATACACAGTATTTTTTGTCAAAGTTAAAAAGCTGGACTATATGCATGGTTCTGTTATATAAATGTCAGCCATTGTGAAACTGCTCACATTTACTCTAGCCTAATTTCTGTTCCCAATGAGCCGTTAACGATTTGCCCTTAATGACTCATTTCATTCACACCTACATACTATTTATATGTATGCTATCCTTATCACAACTGTAGAGTTGTGTGACTGTATTTTGCATGGTTGTGAATCACATGATGCCCTTTTGGGTTGTTTTTGGCATTGACAACTATGCCGTCTATTGCATCTGGATTTGTAAAGATCAACAGATTATTAGTTTAATACCCTGAAAATTGTTTTTTCTTCTTTATTTTACAATTCAACTTTATCCTGGAGGCTTTTTACAGATCAGGGTCAGGCAAGTAACATTCATGGAAAATAAATTCTAGAGTTGAACACTAAAAATCTCTCAGTGATTTATCATAAAAAAACTAATTGCCTCACAAAAAAGCATCAAATCGTAAATAAATATTGCCTGCAATAAAAAAGTGAAAAAATATGACAAAAACTGACCAGTGAAATTTTCTAACAACTGAAACAAAAGAATATTTAAATATTATTCAGATACTGTCTCCTTAATAGTCACTCACACCTGCTCTAATGTGTTTCATATGTGTAGATTCTCACCACGTGCGTGTATAAATAACAGTTTCTCTGTGGTAATCTGGTACCTGGACTTTTACCGTTTCCTGGTATTTGCACCATCACTAAACTTTATCAAAGGGTAGACAGGCATTACATGTCAAAGCCCGTTTTTTTTTAAAACTAAAACGAGAATTAAAAAAATTTTTTTAGCTGAATTTTAAATATTTAAAGCATACATGAGCTCACATAGTGAGAGAAATCTCAGAGGATAATATTCTTTATCTGAACTGAAGACACAGTTAGCAGGTTACAGTTGCAGCACAAGGTATGTTGCAGCGATGTGCAGGGTTGTGACAAACTGAGATGCAGCAACAGTCAGTCAAATTAGTTCACAGTGTAGTTGTGAAACACCCAGTGAAGTGGAGAACAATGGTTTGTCTTTGTCTGGGGCGACACTGCTCACTTATAAATGCACAACAATCTGCCATTGAGGTGAAAGTCGCACATAGACGGTTTCATGAATGCACAATGAATATATGTCCACAGAGAGAGACTCAGGGTCCCCTTTAGTGGTCACACTGTGCTGCTATAAGTTGAGGACTGTCACAGTCTTGAGACAGTTCACAGCTGGGTGACAGGGGTCGGCATGAGGTTACTGTTCGAACACAAGCACGAGTTAATTAACTTAAAGATTCATTTCTCCTGTTGTATTTGCTTTAATGTACAAAACAATATTGACATGCTCCACAGTTTTTACTTCAGTTTACTTCACTTCCTCTTAAACTTGGTTGGTCACTTTTGAGTTCTTCAATTGGTAAAAGCAATCAATTACAGGCAAAGGAAGAATACAAATAAAACAACCAAAAACAGATATTGACAACAAAAATATCACCATCACCACTACGGTATACAGGAAGACAAACTGCTCCCGGGCCGACAGTGTGTTTCCTATCTACAATATACAAATATAGAGTAGAACCTGACTGATATATTGGTCCGTATTATTGGCTTATATGTGTCAGTTCTATTCAACAGCAAAAAACCCAAATCCAACACAGTTCTTTGTAATCTCACATCTCTAGCGGAAACACTCTGCAGTTTGCTGGCATTACAAAGTTAAAAACTCAGTAATTCAGTCCATGAATATATTTTGCCTTGGCAGTTACAATTTCTCGGTTCCTTTTGGGTCTCTGTTTACTGTTTATTTTATTTTTAGTGGTAACTAGTCATACATTCTCAACTCCTCTTTAGATCTCATTTTGTTAAAAAAGGGTATTAGTTTTTAATAACTGTTCAATAACTTGTTCAAAAATAGCACATTCGCTTCCGTTTGTGTACTTTATCAAATATTTCACCTGAATTTGGAGCTGAAATATATGTTGCTGGACATTAGAGGTATTTTTAAATGTACTTTTATCGACCTTTATTTGACAGATGTTTGTTTCCCTTTTGACCAGGCTCTGGAGGACTCAGCTGCGAATGCAGCAGAAGAAGAACGCAGGCGTCTGCAGACCCAAACTGAACTGCAGGACCGCTACAAGATGGACCTGGAGAGAGAGAAAATGGTATGTCACTCCTCGTCATCCTCGTTACATCAGAACATGCGGTGGAGCAACTGCAATTTAAATACAACATCCTCTTTTTGGTACACTGTAGGGAGACTGTGAGTTGAGGACAATATTTTAGCTGAACATTTATCAACAGGTGTCAGGTCAAATGAAATGTGAAGAAGATTCTCAGGCAAACAGCTTGAAACAGACTTACAGTTGAGGCACACTAGAGCTTGAAGGTCATTTAAAGCTGAACCGAAACTTGACTACAGATGAGTCATTTTAAGTTGTGGTGATGTCCCCATTACACCTTTAATAATACAGTATGTGGTGAAGACGCATACTCATCACTGTAGGGTATGTTTGATGAAAGTTACCACTGAAGATGCATCTATACTTTGCTTCAGTGCCTCTGGTGATGAACATCTTGACATGCTCAGTGGACAGCAGGGATGTGAGTGCACCGGCACACAATGTTTATCATTCATCAGTGAGTTGATGGCTGGTTTTCACGATATACAACACGAGTTGTATCGTAAACTTCGACATTTAGAAATTATTTTTATGATCGAAATAATGCAGTGTTTGACATTTTGCTCGATAAAATAACTAAAACGATGAACTGATCATGTCTAATCATATTCGTGCAATTTTATAAACACCTTAGCATAGAATCTAATTCTAGATTATAGTCAGATACTGATGAATCACAGGATAGTGTACTTTTGTATGTGTGTACTTCACAGTGCCAAGGAGTTAGATGCATAATGCACCACTACCTAACATAAGCTGGGCTGAAAGAGTCACCTAAAGGAAAAGCTGATAAACAAAGGCAGTGTTTGGAAACCTGAAGTATACCTGTAGGAAACTGCTTATTAAGCAAAAGTGTTAATATTGACTCCTAGATAAAGTATTTTTCTGTATTTCCTGGTTCAACAGGTACGGCAGCAGATGGAGGAGCAGGTGGCGCAGAAGTCTACAGAGCTGGAGCAGTACCTGCAGCGGGTTCGGGAGCTGGAGGACATGTACGGTCAACTGGAGGACGCTCTGGAGGACGAGAGGCGTGCGAGACAGGACGAGGAGGCTGTCCGTAGGCTGCAGGCACGGTCAGTTAACAAAGAGTGGGCGAGGGACAAATGCTTTGAGGCTCCACGTATAGTAGAGAAGTGATTTTGAACAAAATATTCAGGAACCAAGGAAAAAGTGAAGATTATGTTGGTATAAGTCAATTCAGGACATTTAAAAAAAAAAAAAGTGGGCTGGTCTCACGCTACAGCGGGCTTAACTGCCTAGCCTACAACAAGATATTGTTAAGATTATCGTGCCAGAGGTAGCAATGCAGCCACTCATGTCAACTCTCTCTCTCAACAGAATATTTCTACATGACACCGTTTATTTTGCCTTAGATTCACTGTACAGTTGTGGGAAACCCTTCAGTGTGAAACCGTCTTCTCCTGTTATTTTTGGAGAGTCACACATGCAGCAAGACATTAGACTTCTGCTTCCCTCTCTCCACCACATTTTCTCCGATGTCCTTCCTTCCTCTCTGCTGACATTTGCTTTCCACCTCGCGCGCGACTAACCAGCAGTGAGCATGTCAGCACCACTGACCGCAGTGTTTAAATTAAAACACTGGGTTAAAAAGTGACCATCTTTAATTGTTAACAACCTCCATACAACCCATTACACAATGGTTGTCCAATCTTCTACTTCACTAAATTTCAATAGTTTCATGTAAAGCTTAGAATAGTATAACTGCTGGGGTTACCAATTAAGCAACACAGGGCACATTAAAAGCCATTATGACAGAATAGTTGCTGAAAGGTATGTCATAGCTGCACTGTCATTGTGCACTGAGCTGACCTCATCATTGATTAAGATTATAGACAATGCAAATATTTATCCTGCAGTGCAATCTGTAGTTCCTTACACAGGAGCCGTAAACTTAAACAGAATCCGTTATTGTACTACAGCACCACCTGCTGACACACCGACAGGCCACATCCCCCTTCAGTTACAATAGATTTATACATTAGTTGCCCAATTTTTTTAGTTGAACATTACTTATAAAAATATTTAAGTTGATGTTATTTGTAATTTCAAATGTTGGGATTGTACTGAAACTAATGTCATGTGGAATAAAAAATGTTGGTTTCTGGAGAAACATATACACACTCTTCATGTACACACCTTGAAAAAAAAGAAATATTTACAGTAATACCATAGGTATCACCCACCTACAATGCTGTACTGAGTTCCCTCCCCAGACAGCTTAACAACGATTCACACCTGGGCTCACCTAGCCCTAGCAACCCACGTGAAAAGGCTGGGTCAACCGCAACCGTGAACCCACAAGTGGCCCCAAGACCCTGAAGCTCAGAGCTCACACGTGTCCTTAAAGACTCTGCAATGACACTCCCACACAGAATTTAAAAGCCTGCAACTTTCCCCAGTTAATTATAACTGAAGAAACCTCTGGAATGAGAGGTGAAATGTGTTTAAGAAACTGAAACATGTTGGCTGTGATACAGCACTTAAACTTGCCATGACCTGGGCGACTGAGAACCTTCATCAGCATTTTAGTGAATTTCCTTGTGAAGGAGGCAGGCCTATGTGGACACTGCATCGGATGTGTGTGTCAACTCAATGTCAGAGATGAAATCAAGGAAGCGCAGCTGGTACTGATGTGAATACTGCAGAAATGAGTATTAAAAGTAGGGCTGTCAGTTTAACGCGTTAATTAGATTAATTAATTACACTGCAAATTAACGCAATTAATTCTGAGATTCTGAGTGGCAATTCAATGCGCGAGCATTTTAAATTTGGCCCACTGAATGACCCGTAGGCTACTTGGCAGTGGCACGTCACTGTAGCACTAGCACCGAGGAACTTGTCAGGACGTGTTCGTCACTTCCCACCTGCGTCGCTAGTGGGGCTGTAACGATACACGTATCGAAGCTGAAATGGCGACACTCAGATCCACGAACCTGTCTCGCGCTGTGAGGAGGCAGAATCACGACACAACTTCCAGTCCAGATCAGCCCTATGAGCTGTAAGTAACACCATATTAACACCGCAGGTCGTTCGCCAATTCTCCGCCGTTGTTCGTTCACACAGAGTGAAACATCGCTGTAAAGACGAACCGCTGTTTAATTCACATAGAAAGCCGGCGCTGCGGCTCCTAAAGAGACGCGACGGTACACCTCATGATGATGACGTGTGTGTGTATTTAAGGGGTTACGCCAGTGTCTCCCCTGTCAATCAAAACCGACGGAGACTGTCTTCTGGGGTAAAGTTCACTGAAGTCTCGGTCGGAGGGCTGACCGTCGCGGAGATTTTCTTTCATCAGAAACACTCAGTGAGGTAAAGTTTTTTTGCCAGTGACAGACGCATGGCAGAAATGTGAGGAGGAGTCTGTAGGACGGGTGGGAGGAAGGATGCTTCTCCACGTACAGCTGTGGTATTTTTAACTTGTTGCCAAAGACAGTTACAGTTACTACGTTACCTTAGTTTGGTTCTGTAACGTTGTTTTGTGGGACATTTCTCTGTGTTAAGTTGAGTGAAGGATCTGTGCAGTTAACAGACCATCAGATAGACACGCCCTCCACAATACTGCACCTCTGATACTATCAGACAAGTATCATATACATAAGTTATTGAAATGTTAAATGTTGAGGTTTGTATCGAATCGTGGGTCAACAATCGTGATACAAACCGAATCGTGAGTTTGGTGTATCGTTACAAGCCCTAGTCGCTAGTCAAAGCAGGGTGACAACAGACATGGAGGCGACTCAGGGGAGCAAGGCGAGCACATCGTTGCTAGGGCCTTTGAACGGCAAGTTCTTCTCTTCTTAGTGTATTTAATTGATTAGTCATGCAATACAATTTTGTAATGTCCTAGAATTCGCATTCTTTATTTGGGTACCTTTAGCAGATATGAGATTAAAATGCGATTAATTAGACAAATTTTTTTAATCGCCTGACAGCCCTAATTAAAGTGTTTTTAAATATTATGAATCGGTGTATATCAATATTTTGACTGTTTAGACAACACTAATGAATACATGGAGCTCAGTTAAGATTATTATATTTCTTAGCATTGTTTAATGTGACACACTAATCCTGGCCCAAGACCAGCTGGAAATGGAAGAACTATTATACTCTTTACTGACCTGTGTTGATGTCTGTGTGGAGCAGGTTACTGGAGGAAGAGGCTGAAAAGAGGGCAGAGTTGGAGCAGATCCACCTGCGGCAGCAGCGCGCCATCTCAGAGACAGAGGCTGAGAAACAGGAGCTGGAGAAGGAACGTCGGGCCAAGGAGAGCGCCCTGCAGGCAGCCATGACACAACTGGAAGAGCTGGAGCAAGAGAGGCAGGGGGCGCTGCAGCAGTACCAGGTTGGCTGAGAGCACTCATAGTCTTGATGTAGGGACTACCAGTAGCCAGGGGGACTGCTTTCTTTCTATATACAAGTATTTTGTATTACTGCTATAATGAACAATAAAGTGTTTTAACAATAGTAAGTAACAGTGATAATTCCCCATCATTGCTGTTATTTAGGATGTGACAGGGACAGATCTGTCTACATTTACAAAAAAACAGACTTCAGTTCTTGGTAAAGTTGTTCTGTGTCTTTACCACTGGGTGTCACTATATAACCGCTTGATGGCAGGTAGCTTTGTAAACACCATAGAATGTATGAGAGGAAGTTAATACTACTACATGTTATTTGTTGATGCAGTACTAAATATGCTGTTCTTCAAACATAAAACACACATTGCATTTCATTACTTGTTAATCACTATGCGGTTTGTTTTGTGTCTCCTTGTGTGAACCAGACGGTGATGAAGAAGCTAGAAGACGCAACCAACAATACAAAGACCTGGAAGCACAAGGTGGCTGAACACGAGGGCATGTTACGGCTCATTCAACCAGGTAACAGCAGCACACTTACACTGTCTGGTTTTTACTTCTATCTCTGGGAGGACCAATGTGAGACAGACTTTGAGCGTGTGGACACTTTGTCTAGTCTTCAAAGGATGATTAAAGGTTTAAGACTGGATTTTAGGGTTAGGGTTTGTCACTGTCACAGTCTCTGGAATCAGAACGGCAATAGCCCTAGTCAAAAAGGCAAGCTTTGATCAGGGCATAGAGTTAGTTTGCAGCTAAGTTACCAACCATGAAAGATTTTCAGCTGCCACATCGGAACAACAAACATAACATTTGTAAAAAAACATTTTAAAAAAAAATAGCATCAGGCTCAGATGTCAAAAAATCTATTGCTATGAGCTCAGCTCATTGCCGTTTCATTGACCAATCTTCTCCTCGAACCAAAGTACAATCATGCTTACACACACTGTGGTCACAGCAAGTGGCTGTCAGGCATTCTAGTTCAGTGTACCGTGATGGACAACATTGTTGACAGAGTAACAACACCCTCAATGTCTGCAACAGTGTCTGATCCCAGTTAATGAAAAATCAAAAGAGGAGTGGGGGACAACAGCTGTAAGAGAAGTGACTTTATGGCAACAAATTGTGCAAAGTGGCATTATGGGACCATGAGGGATATGGATGACCAGAGTCAGTGTGAGTCAGAACGAACCAGCCATGAGAAGCCACTGTCAGACTCTCCACTGGATGAGTTTTCAGTGAAAGTCTGATGGAGTGTTGACAGTCAATAGGAGCACATTTATGGCCCTCTGACAGAGAGTCACTGTCACCGTTTAGGACCTGACCTCGGTTGGAGCTGCAATAATGGCTAAAAATCATGTATGACACTGTCTATCTGTGCTTTGTGAATAGAAAGACTGGTTCAGATAAAATAAAAAATGAGATGTGTTAAATCTCACTGTTGCTCTGCTTTAAATGCATGAGGAAGAAACATTTCACACTTCATTTTAAAAGACATGGTATTGTTGGTAATGTTTTACTAACTACACTACTGAACTGTACTTGGAATCACTGCACTGTTACTGAGGTTTGACAGACTGAAGTCTCACACTTACTCACATTGAAACTAACAGACACAACACACATTTGGCCACAAAATAAAGTGCTGCATCCACGAGGCAGACTGTTTCAAGACAAATTACTGTTGCTGCACTGTGGAATAAAATATGATATAGAACTTATTCCTGTAAGAATATCATACATTGTTATATTTTAGCTGATCTAAAAGAGTCAATTGGTACAGCTTTGAATACATCATTAGGTACAGTACACCAGTGTACTGTCTGCACAGTGCTAAATGTGAAGTTTTTGTGTGACACATTCAGTCTCCCCAAAGCTACAAACTGACTCCTGCCATGAATACATTTAATGGTGCCTTCGTCCTACTAATTTCCCAATAGAGTTCATTAGTGAAATTATTGGAGGAGAAATAACTTGGCTCTGTTTAAACCTGGGACTCTCTTGTCATACTGTCTCAGCCAACTATGCACAGGCTGCTCCCTCAAAGCAGCTTGCAGCCAAAGAAAGAAAGAAAGAAATCATAACAATAAGATTTCTAAAATTCCACAAATACTGTTGCCTGAAGGCTTCGTATTAAGAATTTCGCCTACTACAAAGTTAATTGACCACTTTAATACAAATAATATCAGTCTGTCCAAGCAGGTTAAAGACTCTGAAATGGTTGCACAGTTTTAACAGTTCATCTGTAGTAAGTCAAATCATGCTCTGCTCAAACCTAAGAGGATAAAGGGCATTTTTTTTATTTTACCTCAAATGTGAAGTAATAGAAGCATTAATGAATGACTTGCCAACATAACACATACTAGTGCTCACTTTTGCTTTGCGGCCACATTTGTATATTTACATCTGTTTTAATGATTAAAAGCCTGACCTCTATCTAAAAAGCAATGAGAGGTCAAAAAAAGCAAAATCGTCAAAGTAGTATAAGAATATAAATAAAAACCTTGTTTAAAAATAACATTTTATCTTATATTGTTATTATTTCATATAATAATAAGTTAAACTAACTTACATACCATGTATCATAAACCGTTTCTTATGAGTGTATATAAATGACCACAGCCTACAAATAATTGTAAGCTATAGTCCTCCTTGAATAAAATATTCCTACCTCCATGGTGAAGAAAATCTTGAATATTTTCCGTCCAGGTTCAAAGGGACCTACGATGATCACCAACTGGGGCCCAGCCGCCTTTTCTGATGCAGAGCTCAGCCTGAGGCAGAAGAAATGGCAAGAGATGAAGAACCCGCCAACCCAGGCTCAGTAGAGAGCCCCTGTAAACCCTGAACCTTAAACAAAAGACAAGTGAGGGCTGCTGGGATGTACTGGCAGGTGACTTTACCAGAATAATGTAAGACATTTTTATGTTAAAGAGGACTGTAAATAATCAATTACCATCTTTAGTGTTGCCCAGTAAGGCCCACCACTGATAGAACTGGTATTCTTCTTAACAGGCCTCCGTCTTTGTAGGCCACCATAGATGAGGGAGCAGTACACACACTCACATTTTTGCATTGTGAAACTAATTTTAGCTGGCCTCCAACAAAAATAGTAAGTGAAGAAGTGTTAACAACAGAAAAAATGCTGGAATAATAAAAGATTGGTCTGCCTTTGTTGCTAAATGTGCTGATTGCTGTATCAGTTGATCGGTCTTGTATAACTGAGCAGCTAAGTATGTATATTGTAGTGTGTTTTAAGTCTACTGAGGAAGGAGTTTTCTTTACAAAACGGTTTACATGGGATGTTAAAAAAAATAGTTGTAAAGGCGAAAGAGCTCACTTAACGCTGTTGTGTCATTATGCAGAGACAGTATGTTGGAGCCAAAATAACTTAAATAGTGACTTGGCCATCTTGATTTTTCGGTAGTTGCGTAAAGCTGACTGAATGACAGTCATCCCTTCTACTTAAGGGCATCTGGGCTCCTGTAGTACTAATGGCTGGTAAAGCTACAAGTCAGAGACACTGTCAAATATGTAAGAGCTTTAGTTAATAGTTAATAAGCCCCTATAAGTCTTAAAAAGTGTTTAATAACATTTACAAGACTGTAACTGTTAATAATCGCATAATAAATCATTTGTTACATTTATAAGCACTTATCAGAAACTAGTTAACAGTGTATAGACTGCATAAGAATGTAAATAAAAGCCTTAGGAGTTTTTTAAAATATAACATTAAAACCACATTCATTGAGTTAAACTAACTTGCGTATTATGTATAATAAACTGTTAACAAGTTTCTTTTAAATGTATTAAGTTTAGAAGCACTTATAAGGGCCTTATTACCATTAACTGGCTTATTACACTTACCTTGACATACAGCATTAGCTGAGAGTTGACATGACTAAAATCCAACCAAGTTAACAATATACAGAATTTAAATTTGTAGAGTTTAAGATGTGCAGCTTATTTAAAGTCACTAGTGGAAAAAAAAGTGAGCAGCACTACCTTTTATCATTTTCTCCAACTTTGTCCTCACTGTCTGTTTGTATCTATGAAATGCACTACAATTGATCACAGCCTGATTTGGCCAACGCGTGTTTTAGGGTCAGGCTGTTGTAAATTGAAGACATGGTGAAGTTGTAAGATCTACAACTCTCTTTCTTGTGACCGTTTTCCTCTCAACACTTGTGGATGATTTTTACATAAAAATGTAAGGGATTTTTGTAAATATTTTAACAATGGTTTCAACAAAGTTTTTGTTTTCTGTACTGAAGTTAATCTGCATGAAGGCACCGTCAGTAGCACCTGAGGATGACATGCTTTATGTATGAAGTAAATGATGTTTAACTAATTGCTGTTTAAAAAAGTTCTCTTCTAAAAACAACCTGAATTGAAAAAACATGTACGATCCACTAAATTATTCATTGTTAACATCACAGTGCTTTTCTTATCCAGTTTGTCTGACCTAGGTTTATGTCTGTCTAAAGATCTGGCTCTTAAACATTTCCTGCTTGTATACTCTGTGTCAGAAATAGGGCATTTTGCTGAAGTCTCATTCCAAACAAGAGTGCTAACTGCAGATCATTTGTTCTGTGTTGTACTGTAACCATCAGTGCCTTTGACATTGTCATGAATGAACATTGTGATTTATGGTTTTATAAATATATGTAAAAAAACAAAAAAAGACTGATGTAATAAAACATATCTTTAATAATTACTGTATTGACTGTATTTTGTCTCAGACTATGCACTACATATGCAACAATTAATCCATTAAATCAATCACCAAGTGATACATTGGTTTGAGTAATCTTAAATCTCTGATTTCAGCTTCTTCAATACAAATATTTTCTGGTTTCTTTATTACTCTAGAAAGTAAACTGAATATCTTTTGGTTTGTGGACAAAACAAGACATTTGAGGACGTCATCTTGGGCTTTGGAAAACACTCACATTTTTCACAATTTTTTGTATACAGCAAACATTATGGAGAAAATAACTGACAGATGATTGAATAGTAAAGAAAAAAATAGGTCTTATTTGCACCCTGCACTTAATGAATGCAGTGAACACAGATCAGCCTGAACACTACAGCAGACCAATATGGTAGTGCATATGACCATACATGCCTTCTGCACTTTTAAAAACATGTTTGAACCTGAGTTAGACTGTGCAATACCTCATGTTGTCATCTGAGAAATTGCCTTGACCTCATCTGTTCACCAGATGGTGTTAGAGTGCCACAAACACCACATCACTACAGAAAGCAGTCAGAGACTTAAAGAATTTCTAATGGCTAGAGAGCCACATTTACTGACTATAGTAATGTGTGTTGACTGTAGATCATTTGGAGACAAAGTAATTATAGAGACGTGGTGACTTCATTTCCATGACTTCACTGTCTAGAGATGGTACTTTCCAAAATAAAGCCGATCGCTGTCTTCTGTCTCCTGCTACGCACGATACAGACAATATCAGGATCATGTGCTGTTCTATAATTGTGTAATCGTAAAAATGCATAATTCAGTTATCATCCTCTTTTTGTAATGTCTGGTCGATAAAGGACAAAAAGTAATTTGAGATATGGAGCAAGCTGGGAAGTTTTAATTTAGACTAAGAGAGAATAAAACATTCCTGTCAATCACAGGTACACACTACAATATCTAGACAGAACAGTATTAATTATCAAACTAAGAATTTTGGGGAGGGATTTGTAATGTAGGGAGTTTCTTATTTGCTGTTCCACTGTTTTTAATGTTCGACACAATAACTGAGTTCCAATACCAAAATTATGTGGAGAGAAATACCTTCGGGAAATATTAACTTTCTTTAATAATAAGTCTATCATCTGTCTGATGAACGATAATGTGACCAAAATTTGTGCTGAAACAATCAATCAATTGATTAGATGACTGACAAAATGCATTACCAACTATTTGATATTGAAAACAAATGTTAGTTGCAGAAAAGGCAAAAAAAAATTGCCACATAATGGCAATTATTTTAAAAGACATTGTGATTGCAATATGATTCAGAATAATTGGGAATTATCATTTTGCCATCACAATTTAAATTTTCATAGAAAAATTACCACGATGATGTGTACCAAACAAACACATTTTCTTACATCTGGGGAACAGAATTTGTAGGCCGGCAATACTGCACTTAATTATAATGGCTCTTTGTCACAGATTTATTTTATTTGAAAAATTTGAAGCTTCTTGATTTGGATATTGCATTCAGCTACCTAGTAACAAGAAAAACATATAATGTTATTGAGGTTTTACTGTGTTGGGGGAAAAAAAATGTGATCAACATCTTGATGTTTTGATTTCATTCATGTTGTCAACAACTAGCTGACCACAATCTGGATGAAAATAACAAAACTGTTTTAGTTTTCTGCCAACTGAAGAGTTCATTGCATCAGGGCAGATTATGCTGTAAATCACATGAAACAAATAAAGCTACCAAACAGAAATGTTCTTGTGATGAACTAAATGGTTATGTCGGGAGACTACCTGGAGGTTTTGTTTGACCAAGATCTGACTGTCGCACTGCTTCAAACACAATGAGCATCTAATCCTGACAAGATTCAATGTGTAATGTGTGTTGACGCTGCCAGGATCACAAAAAGCCCAAACTATCTAAGCGTTATGCAAAACAGACGTCCTTGTAAAATCTCCACTTTTAGATCAGCCCCCCCTCGAATGATCCCCAAGTAAGTTAATTCACTCCATCCTCCCTCCGTATCGTGCAACAGTCGTTAATTTGAGTGAGACGGGACAGACCAAACAAACACACACAAAATGCATTCCCAAAAATCTGCGAGCCAGATGCGCTCGGCACATACCACAGCTGCACTAACATTGCTTTATGCAAGAAGATGGCCTGTCATTAACGCCAAGTGCCACGCCGGATGTGCTTGGTCAGCCCCCCCAGCCCCCGCCTCCCATCCCTCTTAACTCCCCCCCAAAACCCCCAGCAGCGTCTGTATCCCATCATCCCTCTCTCTTTTAAACATCCTCACACTCATCAGCCTGAGGTTATGAGGCTTGTGGCACGCGTGCCGCATTCCTGGGAGGTGATGCGAAACAGAAATGCATTAAATTCCCGATCTGGAATCCATCGCAGGGGGTTGTGTGTATGAGGAGCAGTTGGGGGGGGGGGGGGGTTGAGTTTGAAAATAAAGACAAGGCGGGGTTAAGGGGTCTCACTGCTCCCTTGAGTACTGGAGCATCTGAATTTACAAAGTGTCTGAAGGCGTCTGAGGAATTCAAAATATATAGGGTTTGAAAGTTTTAGGAATTCTGAGTATTTACAGCGAATGGGGTTCTCGGGAGCCCCAGGGCCTGTGGAGGTTTACGGAGCAGAGGGGCACTCTTGGGACGGTAAAATAAAATGCCTGCAGAACATTTAACTTCCATCACTGTATCACATACGACAATTCATGGACCCCAGGGGTGTGATACTGCCATATTAAGAGTTCAGGGAAGCATCTGGCGAGAGAGCAGACAAAAATAGCATATCACTGCATCTTCACATTATAGATCTCTATGGAAGATTAAAAGGTCCCCAGAGAATCTGTGTAAGGGTCAACGACGCAAACAGATGTCCTCCTCCGCCTCATAAAAATGAAAAACACAGAAAGTGGGTCCAGAGAGCGAGGAATTAACAGCAGCATTCCACTTCACACCAACTACAGTGACTATTTACAGTAAAGTCTCAGTCTCGCTGGTGGAATTTCAGCTTCAACCTCATTTCACCTGCGTGGCATCCCTCTTGTCCACCAGCACATGTTTCTCTCCATCGCCCTCCTGACATTTCACAACATCACATTAAAGCTGGATTCGTGTAATGTGGGACTTACACCAATGACTGAAGGTTTTAGTTTAGAGATTTCGTGAGGTTCAAGGGTGCAAGAAGACGGAATTTGGGACAAAGGATCTGGCTCCAATCAGCGCATCTGACTGAGGTTGACTCTGCACCCACAGGAAGGCCGAGCCCGGGGCCACAGCAGGGAAATCAAACCCATCTTTCTCAATTGTTCATTCCAGATATAAATAGCTTTTGACAATGTGAAGAGCCAAGCTAAAGGTGAGCCCTATGCCACTCTGACCTCCCATTTGTATTTTTACCCTCATAGGTCAGAAGTTACTCTGGATAGATGTGGAAGCACATGCACATACACACGTACCTATGCTAAATCATATGCAAATGCATGCACAGTGTCTACACTGGATGCAGACACATAAATGCCCACACTCAGATGAATGCTGCATGCATATACTCATACACCTAAAAACAGAAGAGTAAGGCTTACAACAAAAGACCTTTACCTAAATGTGTTACAGACACGTACAGCTGCACAAAAACACATGCACTCATTTTTTTCCTTTTTTTTTAAAAATTCAGTCTGATACAAACTGTAATAAGTCAGCATTGAGTTGACTGGTTGACTATGTGGTGCTACTCTATCTGTGAAGAATGCTTTACGTGACGAGACAGAAAAACTTCAAAAGACAATGTCTCATCCTCTTCCTCCCCCATGAACACAAAAGAATGTGTGGCAAGGCGCAAATATAAAACACAAGTGTTTCTCTGGAAAAAGAGAAAATACTGCAACCCCCATGGACTGTTCTGTACTACTGCCAGCACATGAAGTTATTCCTTTTTCACTTGAAACCGTCTGACTTATCATAACCGAGCCAAGTATGGAGCTGGCCCCCAACCAGAGCATTGTTTACCGGCATCCTACTTAATTGCACAGAGTATATGACATGGTGCTAAAAATACCCAAGCACAGCAGGCTTAAAGGAAACAAGTCAACCAGTCAGCAGATCTCCTCTTTACCGGGTGAAAGGCCAAGTGCTTGATCAGGCAATGCCTAGGGTTACATTACCTGCACGCTCCTGTATCATCATCTCTTCAGTAAATACACACCCTTTCTCTTCCTCCAGGATAAATGTGTCATCGAGGTAAGACTGAAGGTGCTATTTATCACCGCCGAGCAACACAACCAGCTTTGTTCTCCTTTATATAAAAAAAGACATATGCGTAAAAGGAGGGAATGGCACCTAATCCTAACTGTCACGAAGTGTAGTGAAGACACTGGCCTGGAGCCAATCCTCCACCTCCACACTAACTCCCTAATTGGCTTTGTCAAATTACCACAATTTACGGGGAATATCTTTCTGCATCAACACTACTTACCAACAATGATGTCTAATAAATTATCCAGATTTCTTTGGAAAACTGGGAAGATAGAAACTTTTGAAACATCCACTGACAATGTAAAACTCTTTTCAGATGTGCGCTTTCTTAATGCAATGGCAACTTGTTTAGCCACAGCTCATAATATTTTTTTTCTTGTTCTAATTATTTTTGTTTTAACCATTAGTCTTTTGAATCCTTAGTTGATGAGTTTGATTCAACCAACCCATATCCAGTTCATTTCTTCATCGAAACTGAAGACAAAAATAAGAAAACCCCATGGCTGGTTCAGAAAAACAAAACATACACAGCCACTATATGACATATACTGTAGCTCGCTACTACTTCTAAATACATTTTGTGACTTTTAAATTTACTCAGCCAGAATGTGATTTCAGTCATTTAATGTGTTTTAGTTTTTAAGGTAATTCAGAAAACAAATACTGCTCTTCATCTTCGTGTGGTGGTTAACAAACGCCACTGTCCTAGCCTTTATTATTATAGAATTGAACAGGGTGAACCTTCATGCCCAGGTCAAACTGAACACGTGTCTGCTCTCAGTTTGAGATACCTTCAGAAGAATCAGAATCCTGAAAGTGACCACGAGCAGCTTTGATAATCACAAGCATGATAGCTGGCTCAGATTTGGTTAAACAATTTCTCTTGTATGCCCAAATTGTCTGGCACACCGCTGATATAATCCTCCTTTGCACAAAAATCTGCTATCAAAAATCCCACTCAAATGTATTTTGTGATCTCTAAAATTGTTTATTATCAATATACTACCATACGTAAGACTTCCAACATGGCAACTTATGAGCCAATTCTAAGTTATTAATAAGATTCCTTAGACATGGGGGAAAAAATCTTAATTATGATCGACTAGCACTTCCTTTGTATTTGAGATATTCATAAATGCCAACTACATGCATGAATATCCAGCAAAACTGTTTGCTAACAACATATTGACAATTAAAAATTGCATAAGTGTCCAAACTGAATGTCTTGTCACTAAATGCTATAATTTCGGATTGGAGGTGCAGGACAGAATACGACAAAAACTAATCTGCAATTATTTTGATATAAATCAAATTGTATATTGTATTTGGCATTTTTCACAGTTTTTGTATGTTTCATAGATATAACAACTATCAAAACAAAAATCATTAGTTGCACTTAATGTCCATAATTTGGACATTATAAAAGAGGCAACAGAGTTAGTCATCTAATACTTAAGTGATGAGACCGATGATGTATAAGAAAATGCATTGGGGGCAAGCAGGGACAAGTATCCATTACACACTCTGTGGTCACTAATAAAGGCTAGAGCCTGATAAATACTGGATTTGTGGGGCAGATGCTGATCTGCATTGTCCAAATTGACACCAACGCACTAAAACAGTAAACTTGGCTGGAAAACATATCCATCGATACAGATATATCTTTCATTGGCCAATATAGGCAGAAAAGGGGGCAGAGAACAATATTCTTTGTTCATATGTTAACTTTACAAGTCCCCAACGCTGCTCTCTCCCATCCACCAGGTGTAAACTATCCTGCAATCATTTTTTTTTACATAATAGACCAACATGTCTGAATGACAGACGGCCCTCACTACAAAAGTTAGATGAAGCCGTCCATGTTACATATTCCATGGCAGAAAAGGGCTCAACAAACCTTCAAAACAACAACAACAAGAGAGGTGAGGTCCGATTTGAAAGAGCCTGTCTAAAATAGTCACGTAAATTTCACAAGTTACCCAATCCATCTCTCCACTTAATTTGAAAGTGATGAAACATGTCTTAAACTATAAAGTTGTAATAAGGACAATGTGACAGTAATCCCTTTGGCTCCAAAACTAGAGATAAACTCCCAATTTCTAATGAAGTGTTATACAATCATTTAGCTCACACGAGTCCCTGGGTCACATTTCAAAGAGTCTGAATCACTCAGCAGGAAACCAGTGTGAGTGATGGCCAGTGATTCTAGCCAGATTTAGCTTTTTGATCCACAATCAACGCAGCATCGGGCGAAGACTGTGGCCTTTCAGCGTGCGATGCCTCCGTGTAAGCAGATGACTCATGACAGCAGAATGCAATAGAGCAGGAAACATCACTTCCAATTACAATGTTAACTTCCAAGGGATAACTATAGTAAACATGCTATTTTCGAAACATGTTTATGGGCCACTTGAGGGACATCCATCTGTTGGAAATAGCGAATAAAATGATGAATAAAGCCCCAAAACATCTCAGAAATGTGATCTACGTTTGCTCTCTGCTTGTTGCCTTGGTACAAAAATAAAGGGGATAAACAACTTTAGGCATTGACCAACATTGACGTACCACTTTGCAATTGTGTCATAAAACAGGAAACAGTAGAAAGTAGAATGAAGGCCAGTGACAATGTTAAGCAAAGTCCTTTTTTCCATCTTCTACTCCAGTCACTATTTGAAACACATCACCGACGTTACCATGCTTGAATGGAGACAGAAGGAAACGTATTTACGCGTTAAAGTGTGGATCTTCAACTTGGATAGTCTTTCACCAGTTCTCACGTTTCCATGACAGCCGGTTGGAGCTGGAGCCGATAAATACCTGTTACTACTGCATTTGACCCAAGAATGAACAACGGTCGTACCCTTTCCCACCGACAAGACAAAAGCCAGATGTTGGTAGGTGTTTGTGGGTTTTTACCCTGTGTGATAATGTATGTCAGTGTATAGATTGTTGTGTATGGCCAAAAATTGGGTTTTGTGAGGTCACAGTGGCCTTGACATCTAGCAGGAAGAATCTCGTCATTTCATCCTTAAGTCCAAGTGGATGTTCATGCCAAATTTGAAGAAATTCCCTTGAGGCATTCCTGAAATATCATGCTCAAAAGAATGTAACGGACGAGCAACTCGAAAACACAACGTCACAACACTGAATAATTAATGTTGACCCCCAAACACACCACGTACTGTCAACGTGCCATCAAAGATGTAATCATCGTAAGAGTGGCTGTACTAGGTGTGATGAATGTACTAGATATGAAACGGTGAATGTTAAGCAGGGCGTTCCTGGAAAATATAAATGCACTATTCTTGGATAAAATTCCAGATGATTTCCATATAATTAGGCTTATAAAGACAATTTGTTGCATAAGCATATTTGCATGTCATTGTTTGGTAGTGGACTCACACAGATGTGTTTTCAAACCTAATAAAAGCAGAGCGTTGTTACTGAGAACAGATCGTAAAGGGAGATTTCTATAAATATTCAAAGGAATAAGAAGAAAGATATTTATTGGCCAATAGCATGAACAATGGACAATATATCTGTGGTTGGTTGACAGTATTGTTGATCAATATGAGTGACTTCTCTGCCAGGTGCAGAGATTTCTGGCTTTCAAAATCCAGTTTCCATCCTGCACCCCACCCACTGGAATGTCAGGACTGTCCAAATTGATCCCTGACGTATTTGCACTCTCAACGCAACAATGAAAGAACCAAGTAAGGAACCAAGATCACCAGGCACGTTAGCTATAAAACACAAATATGTGTCAGATGCAGGTCAAAAAGGAAATTTGACATGCTGATATATTTCCCTTTTCTCCTCTTCTGTTAAAGTAACCGACAAGGGAACATCTCCCCATTATGAAAGATTGGTTTAATGTGTCAGGGTGTTGTAAAAGCTGTGTCTAATTATCATGAAGAAATATTTAACTGTGCTGGACCCTTGTACACTTAATACTAATAAAACCTTGAAGGGCACAATACAGACAACATTAGTAATTACAGGGATCAGTACCTGTGTTAGTGGACAAATAGAGTACATGTAACAGCTGCAATTCTCCAGACCACAAATGCCCCTGTACACTCTGCCGTCAGAGCAGCTTCAAACCCATTTTTCTCTTTACTTTAATTTCCTCATTCATGACATTCAAGTGTTCCCCATACATAGGTTCTTGTTGGGCGGCCCATCAGGTAAATTGAGACCTGCCTACAAAAATAAAATCCAAATTCCACTCTTTTACCAAACGACGACGCAATTTTACAGCTCACACAGACCATCCACCCTCTAGTCCCACCCACTTCGTCAAACACGTGTGCAATATTTAAGTTGGTTTGCTTGACTGGAAAAGCATATTCACATAAGCTAACATTGTGAAAGATGTGAATGTAAAATGGTGGATAATTGTTTTTGAGCCTCACAACCCCCACAAAGTGACTCATTTTACTGTCAGAATTTGAGCCATTCAGTCCATTACAATTTGGAAGGTCTAGAAGAGCCACACGATTAAATTATTCTAACCCCATTAAAGTTAGCCGGGAGCTAAACCCAGAGTTAGCCGGCTCGGTTGGTGGAGGTCTTGAGTTGCGCACCCTACTTTTCAGAAGAATAAATAATTAAATTAAAAGTTATTATTTAAATAAATAATTAAGACAATGAACTCTGAGTTGAAATGATTGTCAAATGATGGCTAAAGAAAATCATTATCTAAAGACCTAGAATGACCTTGTTGAAATGATGATGCAAATGTCTGTTCAACTACGAAATTGTGACAGCCCTTCATGATCTCCAGAGAATGAATGATTATGACTTTGGTGATCTTCTGACTTTCCAGTAGCACCACCATGAGGCTAACCTTTTTAGTTTATGGTAAAATATCTCAACAAATCTTGGATTGATGTAACTATCTGACTACAGATATCGAAGGTCCCCAGTAGATAGATTCTGACAACTTTTGTGATTTTTGACTTTTGTTCCATCACCATCTTCTGGTCAAATCCTTATTCAGTGAAATATAATATTTGGAGAGATACTAGATGACTTGTTCTTAATTTTGGTATAGGTGGTCTTGCTCCATAAAGGATGAAATGCCATCATCATCCCTGACCTTCCATTCAGCACCAACATCAAGTTAAGTCAGGTTAATCTGTTGAACATTCATATTGGTTTATGAAACAATACTTGCAAAACTAATGACATTCCCATCAGCCACTCATTCACATATTTGTGTTGAGTGCCAACTGACAAATGTCAGCATTCTGACACACTAAGGTAGGATGGTGAACATGCCAACAATTATGTTTGTTGAACACAAACGTGCTAACACTTCCATTGTGAGCATGGTGATGTTAGCATTTAGTGAAGCATCACACAGTTGATAGCATGGCTGTAAGCCCTTCTTGGCTGGAGTCTTCTTAACACTTCACCAGCTGGGTAATTAAATTAATTTCTGGGCAACCTCTTAAAAATAAGGACAAATGAAACATTTGATTATCAGAGACTCATTAAACGCAACAATAATGGTAAAACTCTGAGACTTCTGAGAAATCTCTGAAGCTAGCCAACATCTGGAGTATGATTAGGTCAAAAGGTATGAAGCTATGGGTACAGTATAAACCTCTGAAATCATAACTATTTGTCATTTGTGTTGATATCGGTGTAATTCATGAAACACGGAGGAGGAGCACCATTTCAACACATAGACCCCGCTGTTTAGGAAAATATTGACTGTGCTTTTAAACCTGTTACAGAATATCAGATTAACTAACATCTGTGGCTTAATGCTGTTGAGATTTCTGGCCTTCAAAAGCCACTTTCTGGTTTGTTTTGGAACAAAGTATCTCCCCCATCCCCGCTGATATTCTGACACGCTACTCACTCACATTTTTAACTGCTTAATAATGGAAAACTGTGCTACAACAGCGCTACTGGCAAATCATTTCAGCCTTAAATGATCTTAGGGTTATAAAAAATTTAACAGTTTCAGCTTTCACGTATCATTTTATAAATGTGCACATTGTATGCCATCTGGGTGAGATTTACAACATATCAGAGGTTCAAAGACGATTCAACATGACATCTACGGTACACCAAACACTCAAGTGAGGTAAAAGACATTAACCTTTGAGTCTAGTTTTTGCGAAGAACAGGCACTCTGCTGTTTATATGGCAGTTTGGCATCTGGACACTCATCTTTACCACAGCTCAGTTTGTGGTGAAGGATAATAAAACAGATTTATCCTTCGATAAAAATTTAGAGCAGCTTTAAAGTAGCTAAGTCACATACCAATCTAATTCAGTGATTGCTCTCATGAAACAGATTAACCAAAACGAATGGTTTTACATCCATTTAATCTTTGGCACAGCGTGATGGAGTAATGCTGAAGACAAACAGTTATAAAGTCTGTCAAGTCATCATATTAGTTGCATCAATTTCCTGTTGAAAGTATTCACTCGTGTGTGTTTGTGTGTGTGCATACATACAGTATGCCTGAGGGTGTATTAATTTGAGTTTAGATTGAAAACAGCATCACATACAAGAAAAAGAGTGTGTTGGTGTGTGTCACATTTCAGGTGTGAGTGAGGTGATGAAATATGTTCCAGTAAGGGTGGTTTCCGTGATAGGTCCATTGTATTTGAAGGTTAGTCAGCCACAAAAACACATCACAGTGATTGAATAATGCTACAAGACAAGATTTCACTAGTCTGAAAGGTCATAAAGAAGACTCATTTTACAGAGCTACAGCATTCACGTTACCAAATAATGTACTGTTTATGTCACATGCACATATATGCTGATACAGTGCATTGCCAAGTAACAAAAACAATAAAGTCATGTTAAACCTGCAATAACTGATGACTGAAAAACTAGGCAGTAAGTTTTATGGTGCATTTGCACAGCATAAGTAAAAGTACATTTTTTTACTCTGTTTTACTGATATTATCTCCTAGATACGATGTCAAGGCTCTGTATAATATCAACTTTGAGAAGCGAAAGCATCTGTTCTACATAAGCCACATTATTAATATAGTTCATAGGCCATTTTTTGCATGTGTTATAAGCATAAATACACATTTTCAGCTCTTTAGAATAAGTAACGGTGCATTTAGTAAGGTTTGATGCACCAAAAACCTCCAGAACAGCTCAAAAGCTCTTAGTGTAGATTCTCCAATTTCCCTGAACTGGAGGGATGAACACCATTCTTGTGAAAGATGCACTATTGGTAGCCTGACAAATCAAGAGCTTCAACTTTGTTGCATCATTGGTCATCGGTCTATGCAATCACCCTGCCACTGTGGAAAGCACAGATCTGCTATGTGCCATAATTGTTTCATCACTGAAGTAGCTGTTACATTAAAGTCACGGCAATAAAGTAAACAAGACTCAAGAAAATGTGGTTATTTCCTACTATCCTTAACATTACAAAAAACAGATATATTCATGTCCTACAGGGTCATGGATGGAATGATAAACTTAATGATCAATCATAACAATACTGGCAGAAAGCTGTACTCTCCAAATATCCATCACTTGACACAAGGTTTACTTTTTATTCTGACAAAAGGTTCTGCCCTGCCTCATTTGGCTCTGATGAACTAGTCTCTCAGGACAACTGTTGAGACATTGCTTTCTGAGTTTATGTGCTAGAATTCCCATGGCAAAGTTCTCAGGACTCAAAAGTCCCACATGGTATAAATCTGAAATGCAGAGTAATAAGCCAGGCTCTCACTGGCCCGGAACAGCAATATTTATAGGGGTGGGTGAACAAAATTGATTCACATAAGAATCTCAATTCGTATATCCTGTGATGAAGACATATTCACAAAAGTCCCAAATCGATTTAGTTAAAGTTACCAACACAGGATAAAAACATCAGAGCTGAGAGGACAGTGCACCACCTGGACAGCACACACAGGCATGAGTAATCTTGTAATTCACCTTCAAAAAAACATTGCCAGTTACAATCATTACTTTTATTTATTGACTAAATCATTGCCTTTGTGAGACAAACATTAAGTAGGCCTGCTTTGTGAATAATTGTATGCCTTCACACAGAGACTAAAGTTAATAGAGTGGAGCAGCAATTAGCAGTGGCAAACAAAGAGCAGTTAAGCAAAACAATAAAAACATTAAAAAATGTGAAATCTGTGGTAAAGAAAATAACTATGTCCAGTCTTGTACCACAATGGCCCTCCCTGGAGTTAACAGTGTAGCAGAGGGGCTGCACTCCACTGGTGGACTTATAGCTCAAGCTCGACCGATATGTTAGTTGACCAATATTATTATTATTATTATTATTGTTTGATTTTAATTGAATGAACAGTTTCAAACAGCTCCTACAACACATTCAATATACATTTGTTACAACATTTAATACGTTTTTTCTCACTTTTAGATTAGTTGACTTGTCTAAATTTAAACTTTTGCTTAAAGGTAAAGGGAAAGTAGTTTATAGTAGTTGTATAGTATGCCTATTGTGTGTTAGTTGTATGTATATATGGTACATGCATCTATATAACACACCAATGGTGAACTTCACCACAGAATGATCAAATTGGTAATTGGAAATCGAATAGAACCAGGATGACATAATCTGAAAATACAGACATCTCCCATGCCTGGCAAACTATGACAAAACAGCTGAAGTTCATATCGTTTTGTTATATCTCTCTAACCATATCCGTCAGGAATACGTGGACTATTGTCTTTCTCTCGGGCAAACAGACATTTTCCACCTTAGATATCTGATCCTGTATTCTTCCATAGAAAAACAACACATACTGTACATACTGTGATTTTCCGTTGTTTGGAAAAGAACTAGAAGTAATGTTTACGCTTCACATTTAAACAAATGCATATCACTCAGTGCATTTGAAGGGAGTATTTTCCTTCCGACCCACAAAGAACACCATGATAATACATACCAGAGGAGCAGAATTGATAAAATCCCTGCAACCCCTGCCTTTTTTTTCTAAATCTAAGCAGTAATAAAACACAATATGAAATGTGGAACTATAAATAGACACTGAATATCTAATAATATCACATAATGGGTGCCTGCCAAAGTTGAGCTCACATTGTGTTCTACTGACCCCTGACTGTGGAAATCAATCACAGCTTCATCCTTTCTCCAACATAACACTTTACTGTCACGATTTCTTGTAGATGTAATTTAAAAGGTATTCTTGCAGCAACAGTTCAAGGGGGGGAAAAGATGTTGGCCTACTGATATGGATACAATGAGCATTTATCAAACGGTGGAGTGATAGATTTTGATCATGAGGACACTTTGTTTTGGAAAATGAAATTCTGCAGCATGAGGTGCGCCATGCAGGGCAACTAAAATTTACAACTGGAATGGGTCATGTTAAAACACAGATCACTGTTACACCCTTTCTGGCCTGTGAAGCTAGCCGTGTTGTTGCCATGACGGCACTGTGTGTATCTATTCAAGGTATCCAACCGTATGACTCATGTGCTTCTCTAGAGCAATCAAACCGAATGTGTCAGTGGGTTTTGTAAAGTCATATCAAAACAGACCTGATGCTGGCACTGAAAGATTTTGCCTACGGACATGATGAGGATGATGATTGTGAGGGTGGTAGTTGTTGTACTGTGGGCTGGGATTGCATCAGCTGTATGCAGGTCAACACAAGTTTCTGGCAAACGTCCAGTATTACTTTAAAACTGTCAAATCAGTTCATCAACAGACCAGGATGGTAAATGTGCTAATTCACAAGGGTTCTGTAAATTCAGGTGATTTGTGCTGTCACACCTGTTATTCTGTTCATTTGGTCAGGTCCCAGGGAAAATATGTACATGTACATACAGATTGTCATGTAGTTGTAGCTGTATAGCTGTATGCCTTAAGGTGTACTGCCCCACATAGGGAAATCAAATTTCAATGACTGACAGCAGGTCATGCAGCACTTTATTTCTTCTTATATCTATATTGATGTCCCTCGTGTCATAAAACTTGCAAAGAAACAAGTGATATAAAGCCATTTAGGTGTGCATGGCAAAAAATAACCTGCCAAGTATTATAAACAGGTTTTTTTTCCCGACAAGACAAAAAAAGAGGCGTATTATAGCGGGTATTGCTGTGATATTTTAAATCACCACACACTTCACACATTCACAATAAATTCTATTGTGTGGAACAAATCTATTTAACTGATTCTAAACAATCTGTCCTGATATAAGACTTGATATCAAAATATCTAAATCATCTTCAATTTTTAAAACCTTTTTTTGGCTAATGTTAAAGCTATTCAGTCTGTGCAACCGTGAGTTGGTTCATCTATTAGAGGATTTAATGATTTGCTGATAAAAAAACCACTAGTGTTTTACATATGAAGTCCTCGCAGTCCAATAGAGACTGAGAGCTGAAAAAAGCCTTTGACGCTAAAAAATGACTTAAGTGTTCAGTCGAAACTGCATTCAAGATGCCCAAGTATACAATTTGAATATCAGGAAGCCAGTAGGAGGTACAGGTGTTTCCTGTGGTAATTCCCTGTCCAACAACAATTTCATACAAGCAAAGTAGATAGAAAGGGAGAGTGTAAAAAAGTGTTTAGTGGAAACCCCATTAAGTAAATTGATTACATTAGATCAGCTCAATCCTCGACTGCTGGCAACTGGGCATCACCACTAAAGCAAATGGCCATTAAAAAAGCTTTGCAATTTGAGAGCTAGTAAATTCAGAATTGTGATTTTTCACAGCAAGATTTCCTAAACAAGACCTTGCATTCAAAATGTGTATATTCTTGGTAAAAAAAGCCTCTGATGTGGGCCACCGTTTAGCTCAGTGGGTAGAGCAGGGGTCCCATGTACAGAGGCTTTGTCCTCGCAGCAGCGGCCCCAGGTTCGAGACCCCCTCTCTCTTTCAACCTGTTTCCTGTCATGTCCTCAACTGTTCTGCCCAAAAAATATACTTAAAAAAAAGCCTCCAATGTAACAACTTACACACTTCCATTAACTTATTAACAAGTCTTAAACTGAACAAGATCTCATCACAGTTATCAGATTCTTCTTATGATAACCACAAATGGGTAGCCAAAGGGTTTTGGGTGTGATATTGGACGTTTTCTCATAATACTTAAAGGGATATTCGGGTGTAAGTTTAATCCATGGTCTAACACACCGTGACACCGAGTAAGACCCCACCTCAAGAAATCAAGTTTGCATACTGCTAACTTATGTAGTTTTAGCAACCTCAGAAAAGACCGCACGATAACAATGCATTGCAGTATGCCTCCAGAATGAAACCGCCATCAAAAAGCCACTCTTAGACACAAATTATGCTCAGAACAGAACCAAACTTCAGAAACAGTACAAATAGGTAGTTCCGCAGTCTCCGCAGTCTCCTCCAAATGCCTGAAGTTAGAAATGCTCAATTCCGTTCTTTTCCCTGTCCGCTCTCGATAATAACTGTTATAAACTGGTAGGCAAGACACACATGAACTTTGATTGCATTTCCATGGAGTAATAATCAAACATTTTCATCCTTGAGCTGCAGAACTCTACTACACTTGGTAATCGACTCGTCGGGCTTCCCCACAAGAGGAAGCTGCTGAGTGGTGAGTTGTGTTCACTTTACAAAAGAAATCCGGCTAAGCTAGCAAATGTTTGATGCCTCCAACTATGTGCTGGGACCCTATTTGTACTGTTGCTGAAGTTTGGTGCTGTTCTGAGCATTATTTGTGGCTATGAGTGGCTTTTTGATGGCGGTTTCTTGTTGGAGGCATATATTGCAATGTATTGTTATCGTGCGGTCTTTTCTGAGGTTGCCAAAACTACGTAAAGTAGCGGTCTGTAAACTCGATCTCTCGAGTGGGGTCCTACTCGGTGTCACGGTGTGTTAGACCATGGATTAAACTTACACTGGAATATCCCTTTAACTTTAGAGGGTGCTCTCAAACTGACATCAAAATTGTCAGCAATTAATTTCCTAATTGATTATTCTTCAAGTCATTTTCAAGCAAATGCTAAATATCTGTTGGTTCTAGATTCTCAAATCTTTGGCTTTTCACCATTACTCCATATCTGTGGACTTTTGGACTGCTGGTTAGCAATTTTGGGGTCAGTATTTCTCACCATTTTCTGACACTGCATCGCATATCTTAAAAACAACATGTCCATTTATCAGCTCATGTGCCTCACAGAGATGAGATTACACTTGAATCTTGAGATTAACCTTGGGGCCAACTAAAGCATTGCTTCTTAAAAATGAATGTTTTAACTCTTGATATGTTTGGGAGCAATGTACAGCGTGTTTTCCAGGGTAATACTCAACGTTCACATAAAATATTCAATTTCAATTCATTTTTTAAATATGGAGCCTTTTGCACTTTTGCAATAGCTCTCATTAGTCTGAGGCTAACAAGGAAGACCTTAAACAGTGTTAATCCTCACACATGCAGAACCCAGTGCCCTTGTTCAGAACGCTTAGAAGTCACTACCAGAGAGTGTAAGTAGCACTCGAAACTGGTCATCTGGAGGTTGACAAGTTCAGGATAAAGCCCATGTTCCTACCCTTAATTTTTGTAGTGCATGCAGTTGCCGTAACAACACAGTCCTAATTTAAATATACTTAGCCTTTAGCAGTGATTTAAAATCACAGATGGCTAACTCGCGCTGAAACAGAGTAATCCAAAAGCACATGTCCTCTAGAATAAATGGACCTACTGACAACACAAAACACCCTTAACTGCCTTAAAGCATGCATGCTCATTGTTTGAACCATTTAATTTCACAAAACAACTAGGTTTGAGACAAACATTAAAAAAGTAAGACAAAAATATGTAAATACACTTGGTGCACATAAGTCTCCCATTTGCACAGCCAGAAATAAACCTCGGAGAGAGGGGAAACATGTTTTAGGGCAATTTAGAAAAAAACATGAAATGCACAAAACCAATTCTTTCAACATTTTCTGAAAGAACAGGAATTCTTTGAGTGTATTAAATTGGAAATGAGATTCACACAAACAAATAAGCACTAGTCACGCCATTTTGGGGATTGCTGACTCAATTATAATCTCTATCTGCATGTTTTTGGTTTGACTGTCTACATGTGGGGTGGATGGGTTGACGTGAACTGTCCCACAGTCCCTCCCACTGGGTCTGGCATTCAGGTACAGCTCCCTCCCTCCCTCTATAAAGCCTCTCATGTTAGGAGTGTAAACTTCAGACTTCAACTCATGGTAAACTCTTTACAGCATTTGAAACAACACCCCCGACTCTTGGTAAACAGTATACAGTATATTTGGATGTGCATCATAAATTCTCTACATCACAGTACAAGCTAGAATCTGAGGTAAGTGACTTTTTGCACAATTTTACGTTATGATTATGTTTTACAAGTTGGCTTTAGGATTCTTCAGGTATTCAACAATGTAAATTTACATCCTGTCAAATTTGGGATTGGAATTTGGAGGACTACAAGTTGACTAAAAATTTAAATTTGTGTGTGTGTGTACTGATGACTGGATGTTTCTTTAAAATCCCACCCTAAAAATCCATTTACAATGATTTTGAATTGACAACTGTTCTCAACCATCCTGCTATAAAAGTAACTGAATTAACTATTAGATGTTGTTGTGGCAGCAGTTCAGAGCCAACTTCCTCAAAGTAATTGTTTTATCTTTACCACTGACAGCTGCCAGCCAAAATGAGATTAGCCCTTCAAACTGTCATCTGCTGCTGTGTTTTCACCACTGTCCTGCCACTGGTGAAAGGTGCCACAGAGGATCTCAACACCGGCCTGAAAAAAAGGTGAGCTGTCTGATCAACAAGCACTGTGAGAACATTGTGTTCATTCTAAAGAAAAAGCTTTATTTTTCTGTCCTTCAGCACTCAAGCTCTCAATAACACAAGATATATTTATATCAAGTAATGTCTGTTAGTAAAAGAGAAGAAATTAAGAAAATACAGTCAAGTCAGAAGATTTCAGTTTTGCCATAACTTGACAGATACTTAGTTTCTGAGACAGATACTGGTAGATACTTGAAAATATTAAACATCTGATCACGATGTCAGCCAATGCCTAAAATCTTGGAAACCATGTTTAATAAGGAACCCCAATTGCATCACAACAGAATAATGACAAACATTGAAAATGAACTTGACGTCAATGTTCTCTCCAGGACAAACTATTCTAAATGCTCTCAAACATGTCTTTGGCATTTTAGTGCTGCAATTTGTAACCAACATACACATATATAATTATACCAACACATCTTTAATAACCCGATATCGGGCTTTGAGTTGGCCTGGCTGATACACCAATGTGGTCATTTTTGCAAGTCAAGAATCCAATAAAACTTTTTTTATGTTATGGAAATAAGTAAAGATCAGCCTTCCTTCATGATAATGCTACACAATCTAAGACAATTACTGAAACTTTTGAGCTATGAATTCACTGCATATTTAGAAAGTGTGATTCTGCGTCATACTTTATGTCTGTACCCCACAATTTGTCTCAGTAAATTAGTTTCAGTTTCTGCTATTAAGACCTCTTTACTGTTCTTTGTGGCAGGTTTAGAGTATGGATGCAGAGCCGTATGAAGAAAGACCTGAGCAACAGCTTAGTGACAGCCAATGAGCAGCACCCTGACATCCATGTCGGACAACACCAGCATGGGAATGAAAAAATTGTTGCACCTCCGTCAAGGTAACAAGCTACACTTTTCTAAGCATTTTTCCTTCTTTTTATGGCTGACAGTGTGGAGATAGATAGGGAACATAGGGATTCAGATTAGCGTTTGAAAGGCAGCAAAAGTCCGAACATGTCGCGCCTCTTAAACATTGGGCAACCATGACACCCTAACAGCACTGCAGTTTATTGAGTGTTTAAAGGAGCCACAGATGCCATCTGGAATTCCCAACTGAAATGTCCACCATGAGAGAAGAGACAGATATTTTTGAGAGGATGGCTAAATGAGGGCCGTGAATGATCTACTCTCTATTTTACCGAAACATTTACAAGAATTCAGTTAAATCTTGATGACACTTTGGATCTATTTGTTGCCAGGTCAGATATGACAACACTGGAAAAAACAAAAATAGAGCATAAAATATTTCTTCTCTTTTCACAGCTTTGGACTAAATATCAGAGCCAAAAGGTCAACATCATCCAAATCATCTGGCTGTGCCCTGGTCACATGTGCATACCAGGACCTGCTGCACCGACTGAGCAAGTATAACAACAGGAACACAGACACCAATGCCCCTGAGATCAAAATAAGTTCAAAAGGCTACGGACGCCGACGTCGCTCACTCCAGGATGTCATTCAACTTGTGCTCCGGACAGGAAGACAAAGACGGAGCACTGAATTCGGTCAGCAACTCTGCAGTCACAAATGCCCAGGCACAGTGGCTTAAGACAGCAATGGAAAGGCAAAGGAGAATCCTTGTTGGGTTTTTTGCTCACCACAGATGAAGATAAGTCCCTCAGGTTTGATTCCACAGATTTACAACTAGATATGCAGCAAGAGCGACTGCTACATCTGTACAGTCCTTCAGAGGAAGACTTGCTCAGGTCACTCTGGATGAAAGCAAGATTCCAATAACAGATACTGTTTGTGCATGCTTAGGCACAGGTTTCAGTTTGTCTGAACAAGTGTATGATTTATGGATGAATTCAGGTCAGGCCTGTGCGACTTGACAAGAATGTGTGTTTCTTCTTCAGCTTCCAAAGACAGTTTGGCAGCTGATATAGAAGACAATCCCTGAAGATCTTCTCTGACATACCCGTGAACTGACGAGGAACTGAGGCTGCAATGGAGGAGGATTTTTTTTTTTCCCTCCCAAGAAATTGACATTACTAGAACCCCAAAAGTGGGACAAGCATGATCCTTTCACAAGTAAAATGAATGTAATGAACTGCTTGTGAAGTGCAATTTATACAATATTTAGATAGTTCAAAATACGTAACTATCAGCTTGTATATACGGATATATAAAGCTACCTTATATTTAAGCATATAACACAAGTATATTTTTATACAACAAAAATACATATAAAACATGTCTTTTTCAACTTCAATGAAGTATATGTATCTTAACAGTGCAAGTAATTATCTTGTTGTGTATTCTTGACATCAATTAAGTCTCCTATGACAGAGTTACGTGTTCTATCAATTGCCAAGATTTTATTGTGGTGATTATGCCTGATCGGAAAAAACAATCATATTATTAAATTTGGTGCAGAAATTTGTTGGATGGTGAAAATCACACATGGCAACTTAACTGCAAAGCAGTCATACAGTTTTTTGCAGGAGTTATGGAAAGTGATGGAGAGCATATTTTTGGTATGAAGTACAAGGACGGATGTGCTCATAAAAGTGTTGTGCTGCCATCTAGCTTTATGTGAGGAGACATGTACCAGTACGGGCCAAGTTGTTTCAAAAATGAAATGTAGCTTTAACAAAGCACTTCCTGTTATCTCAAATGTTTAATCTTAAAAGCCTTTATCTGCTTCTTCATTTGAATGTAATAAATCTTGTTCATAATTCAGCTGAAATTACTTGACATTGTTTTTGAATTAAATGGATTAATGCAACAATAAAAAGAACTTGAAGCAACTTTGACATTATTTGGTGACCTAATATCAAATATTCTGCTTGTGCATGCGTGTGCTAATGTAAGGAGGCTCATAAGACAAACCGTACACTGTGTGTGTCTCATTGGGTTATGATGGTATGTGTTTGTTTCATTAAGTTTATAATCTGTGAACCAATAGTGCACATTCCATTCTAAAAATAGTATGAGATTTATCAGCTGCACGTATTCTGAAATGATTTTTCTCGGGTCGACATGTTCCTAAATGTTTCAACATTTCACTAAAATGAATGAGGCCTATCTTTTGGCAAAGACACACCAAGTTTTGATGAATGAAGGGAAAGGGGCAGTATGCTTTTTAAACCAAGAACACTTAAATGAGGATTAAATAGAGATATTAATCACGATGGAATTTGACCTCCACCGACAGTGTGCAGAGTGGTCAGACTGGTACAAACAATTTCACCATAAATCTGGTTGTTTTCATTAAAACATCAACACCCCCCCCATTATAATACGTAGATAAGATGAAGTAGATTATAAAATTAATGGTTTAAGACTGGCAAAAACTAAAGACTTCCTTACTTAAATCAGTAACTCTTTTTCTTCATTTTTTTTTCAAATAAGTAGCAACAATAAATTTAAGCAGTCGTTTGTGTTTGAAATAAAATGTAGTTTTCTGTGATAGTTTTCTTTCCAAAGAGGCTCCCAACATGCAATTTCAATGTCACTTTTTTGCACAGTCCTGCACATTGACTCAAAAAAACTGAATGAAGCTTTCTTCAGAACTATTGGGGCCAACTGAGCAATTCAACATATACATATATAGATATACAAGGTACAGTTTAATGCAGCAATATCTCAACATCAACACTTAGTTCTTTCTGTCAAGAGAAAAAAATAGTAGTCCTCAGAAATTCCTGGCATCTTCCATTCAAAATTAGATGCAGCCTAATAAACGGACCACATAAACCCATCCTAGCTTATTGCTAATCTGTTGTCTTAAGTGTACCTGTAATAAGAAACTTGAGTACAGAAATGCTAAGGTTACAGGTAATTCAGAAACTCTCTCCATTTTATAGTTTGTCCAACAGAGAGCACTGACACAGTGACTGTTCAGTTGGTGGGTTTGTATAATATTTTGCTTGTTTAAAGATGCTATTTGCAAGAAAAGTTGATTTTTGAGTCTCCTTCCCAACTTGTCAAAAACTGACACTTAGGGAGTGTAGGACTGGTCAGCCGCCATTCCAAAACATCAGTTTTTGAAGAGTTGGGAGACTCAAAAATGATTTCATGTTGTTTGTTTTAAGTTGGCTGTTTGTTCTTTCGTGTGAAACTTTTTCTGTTGCTTGTAAAAAAGATTGAAGATGAATCTCAATAGGAGTATTTTTGGCAAATTAAATGTTTAATAAACAAATTAGAATAAACACTTATATTAATACAATTAGCAAATATATCAAAATGTTTTTGTTTTTAAACTATCAAATATCTGTATGGCATTGGCCTGAAAAATCCCATATCAGGATTACAGTCACACATTACACTCATAATTACACTCCTGCCTGCATGACATGCACTCAACTCCCAGATAAATTCCTGCTATAATCTTAAGTACTGCTCCAAGTTATACTCAATGACGATGCACATTTGTGTGGCAAGTCTTATACTAATCACAGCCCAAAATATAATGCAAATATTTGTCTGTGCCTGTATTTAACGGCAAGTAAAGCAACAAGAAACATTGGATACTCTTTTGCCTGTGGCTGTCCAGCGAAAGCTCTCCACTGCTGTTCGACTGTATGAATTTTTTACTCTGCATCCCTGTGACTTCCTGGTGATAAGAGTCTCTCCCTGTGTTGCCTTCCTTGCTGTTGTGAGTAAGCTATATACACATTCACATGCTGGCTTCTACCCTCATGAGCTGATCGCCTGCTCTCCACTGCCTGCTCTTATCGCCCTTGATCTTCTGAGCTGCAAGTGAGTGTGGACTAGTCTACTGTTCACCCAGCTATTGTCCTGCCCTGTTCCGCCTGCCATACCAGCAGATCTGCCAGAGACTTTGTAAAGGGATATTTCTGTGATTTTGCACATCGTAATCTGTTTTAATGTTAAACTCCCAAAGTCACAATTCCTTTATGCTGCATTTGGGTCCATACACCATCTGTTACAGTAATGTAACAGTTTTCTTATCATAAAGCAACCAAAATCTTTACAAATGCAGTAACTTTAGAGTCATGTCATTGTGATTTGATTTTACGAGTGTTTTTATTGAAATGTCATAAAATACTATAATCTTACATACTATTTTTCCAGAATTATTGTTCCAATGAAAAGGTCTAGCCAAACAGAGGTCACAAAAGAGATGGAGGAATTTCCTTGACTGTCCAGATGGTGGTGGCCTAAGCCTTACTCCACCACTCTAAAACCAACTCAAATCCCAGTATGCATAGTACCACTTATGTTCATGAATTATTAGCATTCATAACCTTGTCACAGCAACTTGGGCTAAACAAATTTCAGTTTAAAAGTTTTTTCTAATGATTCCATAATTCCACCGACATCTCTCTAATCTAATGCACTTCACTAGTTTACTTTCTTATGAATTGTCAAGACTTCCATCTCTATTTAGACAGGTAGAGGACACCATAACCTTTTAAAGGAAAAAGGTTCCTCCTAGTATTTAAACAACTATCTTTCTGTAAGCACAGGTCTTTATGCAGATTTTTGTGCGATCGTATCCTCTAAAAGGTTAGACTATGCCTGCACAAGGTACTGCACATACATCTTGAACAATGAGGGGTGTGGCCAAAAAAAGTTTACATGCTCTTTAACAGGGGCAAGTACTGATACGATACAACCTTCTTCCAGCACTTCCTCTACTACATTGTGCAACACTGATGCAGATCACTTCCTCAAACTTACTGAGCGCTGTAAATATCTTCAAGTTGCACGGACTGGCACTGAATGGTTAAACCGGTTGTACCTTTGCATGCCGGAAGAAGCTGCTCTGACAAGAGTCCCGTCCTGTGAAACCTAATAAGGGTCTCTACAGCCCCAAGAGGTGTTTATATTGTCCACCGCCCAGCAAACAGTAAGTACACTGCTGTCACGGTTCTTTGCACGTGAGTTTTTCCTCTTTGCTCTTCTTAGCTTCATAGCTCTTCTATCTTTAGTCACGGCTTATCATTTTCATCACTCTTGCATTCTTTCTTGCACCTAACCTACTATGTATGGTGTTATCTGCTAAGAGAATTACCACAGCTGTATTTTGCCCTGGAGGCTGACACAGAACAAATGTTTTAAAGTAAAGATGCACATTCAGTTTCACAGAAAGTATCTAAGCATATTAAAATAGGATGGGAATACTTTGTAGTCGTTTCACTTCAGGGACTATAATTATCATGAAATAAAGTTGTACTGTGGTTAACACTGTACAATTGTTCACACCTAAAAAGTTGCCAGGGTTTTCTCCTCAGTTTTGTTTTTTCAGTAAAATCTACTTATGTTTGTGCAAATGTATTCTTCTTGTTTTTACACATGCCAAAGACAAGCAAGATCAGATACATTAGAGACCAGGAATTTTCCACAGGGATGAATGTAATGTGATGAATATTGCATGTCCAATGTATGGTGTGAAAAACAAGTCAGAGGTGCAGACTATGTGTTGCAAAGATCTGGTGAAAATTACCTTCCAAAAAGCAGCATTAAATGAAAGTCACATTATTCATACTTGTTTATTTCATTGCGCTATAGGCTAACACTTAGGTTTACCCAAATGCAATAACAGACAACTAAATGCATTCAATTAAGTAATGTTAAATATGTAATTCATTACAAATTTTTGTAATTTTTGTCCCAGACGCTGGCTGGTGAATTCAGGCCAGAACTCGCTGTGCAATTGTGCCTGAACAACAAGTCTAAGCATGTTCCCTGAGAAGTCCACTTGTTAGTATACATGAGTGTACTGCAAGTGGATGTATGCTCTTCTACAGATATTCGACTGCTGCTGTATTGACTGAAGTTATCACAGAAATGCATCAGTAAGACTGCTTGCATCGCCTGTATCTTTAAGTATCTACACTGTTGACCAAATGTATTTGTGACATCTACTGATCTGAAATGAACTAATCAAGGCATGATGCAGATCTTGTAACTTTTAAGCCAAAGTTGTATCCATTAGTAAACTCACCAACCCCTCAAACGATAGCAGCTGCCACAGTTGCTTTGATGGTTTTACATAGGAAAATTTGAATATCTAAATATAAACCTGTTCACAATCTGCATCTCTGCAAGATTATTGTGCAAAGAAGAAAGAAAGCCCCAACTCTGGGGGCCCTATTGGGAATGGGCTTTGAAGGCTTTAGTCAAATACGTCCACCTTGTGTCTTAAAATAAAATTCATCTTGTGGCTCAAAATCTTTTATTGTTTCTGTATTATGTGGAAAGTTCTGGCCTATGTTGACATTACTTCTTGTATCCAATATGAAAACAGAAAAAAACGATTTCTCACATTGTATGGGAATAATTATGAATACACAAGGTTCCAACATGAATCAAAAATTTAAAACTGAATATAAGGATAAAGAACTAAAATGGACACATTTGAGTACTCAATACTGTGCAGAAAATGTGCTTCTGCTGTTTACAGTATCATGAGAGAGAGAGGTGTGCGTGTGCGTCTGTTTCGTGGAAGGACCTGAACTGCACTTTCATCCCCTAAACTCTGCTGACCCTCCAGCAGGTCTATCATTACAAACACATGTTGCGTGGGCAAGCCTCGGAATCAAGGCACTTATCTGAGCATTTTGGCAACTAAACACCACTGCAACACCAAACATTTCTCACTTGCACTTCCCACCTGCTCAGAATAAATCTGGTCTTTTAAAACACTTGGCTGCATTCGGCCTCTGCTTCATATTCAATATTTATCTAAATTCTTTTGCAATCTGACTCTTCTCACAAGTTAAGCCCCAGCCACACATTGCCTAAAAAATAAGGAGCTGAAATTCACCTCACCTTCACCTTTTGACAATGTCTTGTTCCATTGATGTTTTTTCTTTTCTCATCTGAGAAGCTTAAATATGATACTGGGGTTTTCTGCCAGTATTCTATGTTTACTGTTTATCGACTGCACAAGGCAATAAAATTCGAGGATGTCAAAATTGTAATCAAGACGAGACAAATATTTAATGAGCATTCAACAGCTAACAACAAACTTAGCCACAGGCTAGGCTAGCAGCTGGTGATGACTGCTAACACAATAATCTTGAAGGAGAACTAGGGCGTTCTCAGATTTTATTCTGATATTTCAACTTTTCATACAGAGTTGAAAAGAACAGACTGAAAACTACAAACTACAGTCAGTAGAGAGTGTACCTCCACCAAAGCTTTACCCCCTTTGTAATCACTCATAGATACCAGCAACCTAAATAGCCTGATTTTCTACATCAAGCTCTATGCTGTATTACCTGAAAGACAGTGAGAAAAAATCATGAACCTGTGCCTTTATCTGAATCAACACCAATAAATGGGGTCATTCTGGGCTGAGACCCATCCTCCATCCAAGTTTGGGGGAAATCTGTTTGGTAGTGATTGTTTAATACTACTGACAAAAAAACCTCCCAACAACAACAAAAAAAAAACGACTGCGCATAACCTCCTTGGTGGATGGAAAAGGACAGAACCCCTATTTACTACCTTACTTTTGCTCTGTGGACTCCACCACTCAACAAACAGTGGATTATTTATTTCGTTGTTAATCAATACTTTTTGTCTCTTGTGTCAGCGCAGATCAAAATGAAGAAACGGGACACACCCCTTAGTAAGCAGCAGTCCACACCCTGCCTTGGGAAAGGTGAGTAAATAATCCAGTGCATGAACACAGTTCACATATCATACACAGTATTAAAGAATTATATTTCAGGAAACAGCCGTAGTGGGTTTTAACTGATGAGAACAATGCAACAGTAAACCAAGAGGGAAATCTCTCCACAAACCCACATTATCCATCAAGGTAGAAAGTTGGACACAACTGTAACAAAAGCCTGGAAAAACAGCTTTGTGGACACATGATTTTATGCCACCCAGACATACAAGTTCAACTAGTTTTCACCCGAAATGTATTTTCTAATGAAAGGACAGGCATCACAAATGTGAGAGCATGCACTTTACAAACAAATGCCTGATTGCTTTCAATGGCATTTTACTTTTAACTTCAAGTCACAAGTTGTTTTGGATGGTGATACTCTTGCTATGGAGATTCTTTGCCATGTACAATCATTAATTAACCACATTAGAAAGATGGTTGAGCATTTCCTGCACCTGGCATCAACTGGGTTTCTCTTAATCCATACTTGACTCACACAAAAAAACACCCACAATTTCTTCCTCCCCATTGATGGCTCCACACACACATTAACACATCACCAAAACAGACTTCAGAACAGCTGCAGAAAACCTTATCCACACATCATCACATCCAGACTGGATTACTACAACAGTGTACTCTATGGTACATCATCCACAATACTCAGTAACTCCAGTATATCCAGAAATCCGCTGCTCGCCTGCTCATCCACTCCTGGACAACATCACTCCATTTCAAACTTCTCCTCATTATCTAAAAAGCCCTCCATAACCTGGCTACCCCCTCCACTGGTACACTCCGAGCTGCACCCTCTGGTCAGCTGACATTGACCACCCCCTCCCTCCCTCCCCAGTACCTTACATGCTAGCTAAACCACAAAGCCATGTTGGGGTTGTGGAAAATAATGAATTGTTTACATTCAGTAAATTACCCCTCTGTCTTCAAATACATGGCCAGCTGCCAAAGCTAACATTGTCATTTGGGAATAATTAAGAGTTTTTCAAATGTACTTTCGCACGGCCTAAATATTAACTTAGAACTAGGTATTTCTTTTCCTCCTCGTTGCTGCATCTCACGGATAGCAGCTCACATGTTAGCAGACAGTTGTGACATGCCAGCTTGGATAAGCAGCCCCCTTGTTGCTGTGACACTCTCAAAACCCTAAAATAGAGATAGAGAGGGACACTCTAGACAGCAACAACTAGCAGCTGCATCATACATACAGGCACCAGGCCACATAAACAGCAGAGCACATCCTGACTCAGGCAGTCGGGAGTGAAAACCCAAGAAGGGACGCACCATAGATACTAGAAAGTCAGAACCCAGACCAGACCGTCTTGATAGTGTCAAGAGGATTTACCGACAATTTAACATGTTCTGAGACACACCCAAAGTTGCCGACATAAGAAAATAGTGGAGCCACAAGCTCCTAAGTACTGGGGCGTTTTGAAGAGAAAGCAGACGCTTGACAGCAGAAAGCCTTGACTCAACAGGCAGAGACTGAGAGAGTTAAACATGGCTAAAACCACAGGAGAAGGTAAGAGACAGATAGAGCTGTATTGACACTGAGATGCAATTTGATGACAGTTACCAGTTACAAAGAGGTTCATTCAATGTCTACGGTCTAAGGTACTGAGACTCACTTCCTGATGTACAGATGCCAGCATCCAGCTCTGACAACTAAACATTTTCCATTTTAAAATTACATACTTTATGCAGACTCAAGTTTCCAGACATATCAGAGAATCTTTCAAACCATATTTGACATCTGGAGTACAAACAGCTTGATGTTTATTATGTGAATGTCATAAGTTAACATGTTACCATGCTACCTTATGACCATGCTTTTATGTTGCCAAATAACTGCTTGAATTTGCTAGGTACTGCTGCTCATAAAAAACGATTAACACCATGGAAACAGTCATTAACAGAGCCATAAAGCTATGGTTTCCTTGTATGCAAAAGATGGATTACTTTTCTGATAACCACATCACTGCATAACTTGAATGTTCAGACAATATTAACATTTGGGTGTTACGGCACCAATCGCAATGAAATGCTGAATTTTATATTTTAGAAAACAAACAGAGGCAATAGTTGATAAACTGGAATATTCTTCTCTACTGTTTTCTTTATTCCATACTTATCCAAACTTCGGTAAAATCAAATTCCTAATTTCTCAATACTACGTGCCCTGTGAAACAAATAAACTATTTAAAGCAAGCATTGTGCATTAATTAAGTATTTTATTGATGCAACAAGTTGTGGCTAGATAAATACATATTCATCAAAATTGTATTACATATGTTAAAAGACCCTACCGACATACCTAGACTGCTACATGTATGTGTCAGGTTTCTATAATAGAGAGATGTAGGTCAAGGTCAACCTAGAAGCTTCTCAGCTGTTCCAGTAGGCAGAGTGTACACACACTGAGAGACTCGTCAGGAATGACAGCCTCAGCAACGTGCTAGCATCGTAACAGGCAAAAAATTGTGTCGATGTGAGAGCAAATGTTAATGGTCTCATCTTTGAGGCACTCAAATTTTTTAGACGGATAGAGTTGCATGATGGTGAGTCTGCAGCAGAGATGTTTGCTACCTGATCCAATAGTACTGCATATCCTGTCTTGTACTTGTTGATTCAAATACCCCCACAGGGATTGATGCTGGAACCAGCCTAGTGACCGACACCAGCTGCAACATAAATATTATTAGTAACAGTGATGACATTGTGATCTGAATAGCCAAACATCTCCACCACCGACGGTATGTTGGAAGCAACACTATTTTTCACACCAGGGGGATTAAGCAAGCTTGCAGAGCTAAAAACCTGATCAAAATATAAATTCACACAGTCTAAAGTTTAAAAATAGGAACCCAGTTCAAGTCATGGGTATGCAAGAGAGGCAGGTCAATACAAATAAACATGACTGTTTTTCCAACCAAAAGGTCAAGGAAACCAAAATGATGGTATGCTAATAACTGCAGATATGACCACTAATGGGTCTGGCATTCATTTTCCTTTTAAAGTAAAAGCCAGAGAAATCGTAGTCATGTAAATTTAACTGACTGTTCCCAAGTTTATTTGGTTTAGAGTTTCTGCAAATACACTCACTTATAGACTGACTAACTTAAAAGGTTAAATATAGGACATTTACTGCCACTTGATATTACACTGGCCTCTCAAACCAAAACAAATGCATGTGTTGTTGTCTAGCAAGGCTCGAATGGCTGAGAGAGAGTGTGACATCGTTCTCTGCTTATGCTGCTATATTTATGTTCAAAATCTCATATTTAACCTTTGAAAGACCTACATGGTAAATGCAGCAACAATGAAAAGCATCAATTTAAACCCAATCAGCAAACAAAAATTGTCAACCAAGATTCTATAAACCATACCCGCCTGTAAAGCAGTCATTAATGGAGATGGAGAATTACAAACTCGTACTTTATATAGCACCATGAGTATGTCACGCTTTTGGATTTAATGCAGCTAGATTGACTTAAAAATCACTGCACTATTTTCTACATCAATAACCTAAGCATAGTGATGCATCAGCAGACAAAACAGCCGACTGTGGAAGCAATATGTTTTCTGTTTTCCCTGTGTTGCATTCCATTCCCAGTGCTGGTTTCCTAAAAAGGGTGACCCTTAGTCCCCCAGGGGATGAGAGGTCACATTGCCAGTCTTGGACACTTGGGAAAGTGATTAATTGTGTTTACTGTAACTTGCCTGACACGCTGGCAGAACACGTAGCCAGCACTGAAGCACAAGTCAGCCACTCAAGACATGTTTACTGGTGTGAGTTAGGATGAGGCGTCGCAAAACATGCCAAGTTTATCCCTTGACCCCATCATCCCAAACCTCAAAGTCATATTTGTAGGTCTCATGTTTGTCTTGCTGTTATTCATATTTACTTCCACCACTAATGTTATTTCTCTTAAGTGCTGCCACATTTCATCGCATCTATGTGATGAAATACAGCATGTTGACAAGGTGCTCATATTCTAAAGCCATGCCTCAGATCTGTAATCTCAGTTCCAAGTCCACAAACCACATCAAATTTCAGTAACTGATTAATGCATTCCTTGTTATAAAACTTATTCCACACCATCACAGTGGATAAAGCACGCATTTTCTCTTATTTTGATACAATAATGTGCATATAAATGCAGTACTTTTAAATATGCCTGCCACAAAAAAATGCAATGGACGCCTATTGCCAATGAACTTGTTTGCCTTTCTGTTAATAATTACTTGGTGTCACGTCCAGTGTCACAAATGTGCCACAAAATGGGTAACATAAGAAAGCATCATAGAGACCAGGGACAATGTTAGAGTACTTATGTTTTTATATCTTCTACTTGAGTCTCTCTTTCAAACTGCCATCTGAACCATGTTCAGGCGCTGCTTGAATGCAGACGGATGGAAAAAGGATTTACGCGCCAAGGTCCTCAAGAGTACAGCATTGTTTCCTCTGAAAAGCTGCAACAAATAGTGTGTCCACCTGGGTGTCATATTTCCATAACAGCTGATCAGAACTGGAGCTGGAAAATACCTGTGACTACTGCAGAGTCGTTTGACCTGGCAATGAATGCCAATCTTTGCCCTTTCCTGTTGAAGACAAGAACTAGATGCTAGTTGGTGTTTTTTGTCCAATGTGAAAGGGGTATGATTTAATCATTGCCCAGTACCAATGAAAGAGTTTGTCAATTGTTTTCACTGATTTCTCTACCAAACATTAAACTGTGTGAGGTGGACCAGAAGACGAACTAACATTTGTAATTGCAATTGGCACGGCCAAGTATTTCCTGTAGGCCAACAAAAAATGAAGCACTCCTGAGAACCAGTCAATATCTTTGACCATTTCAATTAAAACTTCTACTTTCTTTCAAGACACATATTTAGGTTAAAACTTTCCTGGTTAGACAAGAAAACATTCACTAAACCTTAAATCTTTCTCAACTCCCTCAGAAATGCCACGGCTTTTCCAAAGAATGTCAATGAGTGAGGTGGATGAGAAGGTACGCCTGCTGGCAGAGAAGGTGTTCGCCTCTGCTATGAAAGAGGAGGACACCAAGGATGCTATTGCACTGTTCACTGTGTCAGAGGACTGTCCTATCGGTCTACATGAGGACAGGGAGCGGGCGCTGCAGAAGGAGATGGCTGAGCAGCTGTCCCAGGAGGGTGCGAAAAGGTAGGAAATTAAACGATGTTTGATAAAATATGTCTTATGAAGAGAAAATACTGAGCTTTTACTCAGTCAGGAGGGTAATATTTGTCCTCATGTGTCTCAAGGAAGAAGAATTTTATGTTGAAGCGTTCGCAGTCAGTATCTCTGCAGATTCCCATTGGCAGTGAGTGGGCCCAGGCTATGGGACCCTCAATGCCGCCCACACCTGAACCTTTCCTACCAGAGGGTTTTCCGGACTTCCAGAGAGTAACCATCAGTGGAGATTACTGTGCAGGGGTAAACAGGATTAACACTCTAGCATGTTGATGTGCAACTACGCATAGCACCAGAGAGAGAAGTCATTCTGCTGAGTACCATAGTTTCAAATAATTATTATAATTCTGGAAAGTGCATATAAGGACAGACTTTGTTTTGTAAAAAACAAGATTCTGGAAAGTGCATATAAGGACATACTTTGTTTCGTAAAAAACAAGTAATTTCTTGGTAAAAAAAAAAAAAAAACCTGAACTTTTTGCCTGACTTTTTCAGATCACAGTTGAGGATTATGAGCAGGCAGCCAAAAGTCTCCTCGGGGCGCTGTTCATCAGAGAGAAATACTCTAGGTTGGCCTACCACCACTTCCCCAGGACTACTGCCAAGTTCCTCCGCAATGCCCAAGATGAGAAATGGATGGAGGAGAATGAGATTCTTCCAGGTGGGAGCATTTAAAAATAACTTGGTCAATACTCCTGTATTTACATGCCCTGCAGAATGTGAGGAGCCATTTTGGTAGCCCCTGGTTTCTGAAGTAATATTTACATACATTTTTCCCATACATAAATGTTACTGGTACAACTTTTAGACATCTATTAAAGCTTGGGTAGACATCAGAGTTAAATCAGCCGTACAAGAGACGAGAAAAACTGCATTTGAAAATATCTGTTTTGATAAAAAGGTCAGGGATACAAGCCTGTGTACATAAAAACTTCAAGGTAGAAATTAACTTTGACTCCCATCTGCAAGTACCTCGAAAGTATACATACTGTACACTACTTGAGAAAATGAACTTAGTTGCTTTTCACCACCGGCTACCGATGAGCGCTTCTGACTAGCGCCTCTTCTCAATGACAGCAGCAGCTGAGGTGTATAGGTGTTGTAGTACTTGTGGCCCAATCCTGCCAACATTGCACTGCTATTTGTACAAGGACCAAAGAGATGGAGAATAGGTGGTATCTGGTTGAAATGAGGAAAAGTTGTCTGGGTCTTTAGATAAAAAGGACAAAATGTTGGTTTGCCTGTTAGTAAATCGCAATTAGCTGACCCAATAAGGACAATAGTCTGCGAGTGGATGGCACTCTCACATCAAAGACTAGCGAAATAATTTAGACTGAGAGCAGGAACGAGCAGATAGAATATCAGAGACTGAGAAAAAACCTGTTTTTCCCCACTTTACATTCACTACAACAGGTGTCCAGAACAGAATAGTAGAAGTTTTTAACTAAAATAAATTACTCCAACATTAATCTGATGTCAAGATGTCAATCTGCTGTTTCAGTGTTGTTAAAACTATTTGACTATTGTACCAGCCTATTCTGAATGGCTCCCTGTATGTGTATCAGAGTTAGTGTGAAGAGTGTGTGAGTCAAGGTCAGTCAAACTATTCCTGGCTGCAGATAAGGGACGAGCTTCCAGAGGCTTCTCCTGAGTGCAATCCAGGGAACAAGAGAGGCAAAAACAGAATGTGTTGTTGATGAAATGTGATTCATGGATATTACCAGAATGAACTCATATGTCCATCAAATGTGTGTGCTCATTAGTCAGAACTAGTTGTCATTTTGTGCAATTATCAACCATATAATGTAATTGAGATTGTGGGTCAAATTTTAACAGACCTAGGAAAGTTAGGAAATTTTGTTTGGATTAGGATAAAGTTTTCTTATCATGTAGGAGCTAAAAGGGTGAGATGAAATAGTTTAAAAAGAACGATGCTTTTTGTCAGTGTGCGGCAAAAAACAACTACATTCTGAACAGAGAATAAAAAGGAACTGCTTCATTGTTCGACTCTCATCCTGTTGAGTAAAAACTGAAGCCACCGTAAAGGAAAGTTGTTTAAATCAAACAGATGAAAGAATAGCTCAAATTTCAGCAACAGAAATAATAAATAAATAAATAAAATCGATCTTCCCTCAGTGGCAAAGATGTCAGCAAAATTTACAAAATAATGTCTCACAGATAAGGAACCCTAATAAAAAACACAATTGTTTCTTTACACCAAAGAAACACCTTAAACCCCTGCTTGAGGAGTTTAAGGTAGCAACACTTGTTTCATGTAATATCACAATCCTGACTGTAATAGTGAATTCTGCTTACAGAGCTATCCATACTGCTCATTCCACAGTTGCGATTAATCACTGTTTTTACATCAAACTTCTCAGTCATAATGTATGCAATGTCCTTGTGTAATACATAATGACTCGGTGCAAAACAGAATGACTTGTGTGTGTTAATGGACATCATTTTCTGTCAAGTGTTTATAATGGAAAAACAGTATAATATACAATTTACAATTATGATATTTCACATGCTGTTACAACTGCTTTCGTTCATCTTACTCAGCAGTAAGATATTCTCTATATAGTAAACGACAATGACTTTTTCTCATTTGCTGTTTTGTTTCTACTTCCATCATCTGTAGACACCTTGCCTCCCCCTCATGAAGGGGAGGATCCGTACACCATGGAGGGTATTCCTGAGGACCTGAACTATGAGCTGCAGATGAAAGATGGTATAGTTCATGTTTATGACAATGCCGAGGCCTTGAAACAACAGCGGCCGCACAGTCTCCCTTACCCTGACATTGAGACCTTTGCCATAGACCTGAGTCATGTCCTTGCAATGATAGCTGACGGCCCAACGTGAGTATATTATTAACAATACATCAAATATACATTTTACACAGTTTTAAACTAACATTTCACACAACACTTAGAATAAGTTCCCATCCCTGAACTGTTGGGACAATATGGATGGCGATGCTGAAAACTAGTTTCTAAAAATGGAATCTCTTATTTTCTTGCATCAAATGTTGTGCTGATCTTTCATTGATGCCTCACAGGAAAACCTACTGTCACAGACGGCTGAACTTCTTGGCCTCTAAATTCTACCTCCATGAAATGTTGAATGAAATGGCAGAGCTCAAAGAGCTAAAAAGTGTTTCGCACAGAGACTTCTACAACGTTAGAAAGGTTGGTTGGTATTTCACTTCCATCTAATTCACTATGAAGTTAGTGAGTTATTGTAGAGTTCTGCATTAAAGGGACAGTTCACCCCAAAATCAAAAATACTGGAGACTTCTTACCTGTAGTGCTATTAATCCATCTAGATGGTTTTAGTGTGGAGTTGCCGAGTTCTGAAGACATAGGCCATAGAGAAAAGCAGGCAAAGCAAGCTGACTAAGATAACTACCCTAGCAAATGTAAGAGCTCAGCTGAGGAAGGCGCCATTAACGTTTACATCCTGCGCTGCCATGAGCCTCTTATCCATGATTAGACACACATTTCCTTCTGCACAGTGATACAGATGGCGGGTTAAGTGTGGCAGAAAGGAAATAGTTCCTACATGAAACTGCTTACAACAAGGTCTGTTGACCCCCCCCCCCCCCCCAATTTTTTTTTACGCTTTTAGCGCCAGAAGACAATCCGATGTAGTTCCATTATGTTCGAAAGAAGGTAGACATCTCTACAGCTGATATGATAAACATCATGTAATACAATTCATTCGGCCGACTATGCGTCAGTGCTTGGGCTGAAGTGCTATCTCACTACAACAGAGGTTATTTTTAACTTAAGTGCTTTCAATCTAAATAAACTTAGGTTTATGGATCTACTGGAACTTGCCAAATGAATTCATGCACATTGTCACTGTTTGCTTTCTGTCAAACACAGGTGGACACACATATACACGCTGCTGCTTGCATGAATCAAAAGCATCTGCTGAAATTTATAAAGGCCACGTACCAGACAGAGGCAGATCGCGTGGTCTTGGAGAAGGGAGGTAAGAAGATCACACTCAAGGAAGTCTTCAACAACCTCAGCATGGACCCCTATGACCTCACCGTAGACTCTCTGGACGTGCACGCTGTAAGAACAAATTCATAATTCATAATGACATACTGAATAATTCCATGTGCCCTCCAAGAATCAATTCGTCATTTACAGAAAAGTCACAGCTCATTTCATTAACCTGTGCTTACTGACACAAGGATGCAATTATGGGTGTTTATACATTTCATATGGTGTTATGCAATCATTTTCTACGCTCCACGCAAGTTCCTCTTAATGTGTAATCTGAAAATAATCAATACAGTCACTACGTTGGAATGAGAATGTGATCATCAGTGCATACGATTCACTCTCTCGCACGATTTACTCTCCTAGGGAAGACAAACATTTCATCGCTTTGACAAGTTCAACTCCAAGTACAACCCAGTGGGAGCCAGCGAACTGCGAGAGCTTTTCTTGAAAACAGACAACTACATCAAAGGGGAATATTTTGCACGTCTCGTCAAGGTGTGGTATGACTGAGTAGTAATGTCACTTAAAGACCCCGGACACCCGTTCAGTTCATCCGGTCTAATGAGATGAGTTGGATAAGTTCTCAAATCATGTTTGTTCTGTTGATCATAAAGTACACTTGCTTTGTCTGTACCTTGAAATTAGAAGGAAGTGAATTCGAACTATCTGTTATCAGTCCAGACAGTCGCTTCTGCTTTATCAAGAAAAACTCACCAACTTCCTGTTTCAGGAAGTTGCCAAAGAGCTGGAGGAGAGCAAGTATCAGCATGCTGAGCCCCGTCTGTCGATTTACGGCCGCTCTGCCAGTGAGTGGGAGAACCTTGCAAACTGGTTCATCCAGCATAAGCTCCACTCACCCAACATGAGATGGATGATCCAGATTCCAAGGATCTAGTAAGTGCTCAGTGAAAGCCGAAGAACACTATGACAGGCATGCACACTCCTTACAATAATACCAACACGGTTTCCTTGGCACTAAAGCTTCTGAGTCTATTGAATTATGCTTAGAAGAGAGACATATGGAAAAAGAAACATCACTGTTGTACAGTTATTGACAGTGAGCCCTCATAAAGGTTAATAATTCATCTTCAAAATTGTTTCCTCTTTCAATTAATGAGTAATGAAATACATGTAGTTCATTTAGGGTTACATTTTTGAATAAAAATCCTCATATCTCACTAAGAAATCCTGAAAAGATAAATTGTAATGTCAGTGTTGCCAAAGCTTTGGCTCTGAACTTGTAAACTGCCAGCTCGCAATTAAGTTAGGAATAATTACGTGACTCGTAAGGCTGTTCTTCTGAACTGAATAAGCAAATAAATGCAAAAATGTTTGTGCTTTATATGGAATGACAAGCTGACTTGATTCCTTTCTGTCTTGCAGTGACATCTTCAGGTCAAAGAAATTAGTACCACACTATGCCAAGATGCTGGAGAATGTTTTCCTCCCCCTCTTTGAGGCTACAGTCAATCCCCAAAAGCACAAAGCAATACATGTATTCTTGAAATACGTAAGTACTCTTTGGAAAAAAAACTGAGCAGATGCACAAACTTCTTTTGCACTGATGAATAAACGTGCATTGTTGTGTAAAATGTATTTTGCAAATGTCCCGGAAATATCTCAACTGTCCTGCAGGTAACAGGATTTGACAGCGTGGATGACGAGTCCAAACACAGTGACCACATGTTCTCTTACAAAAGCCCAAAGCCTGAGGCGTGGACGACAGATGACAACCCTCCCTACACCTACTACCTGTTCTACATGTACGCCAACATCATGGTGCTCAACAATCTGCGCAAGTAAGTCCTGCGTCTTTATGCGTGCAACAAGATTCCTGCATGGATTCATGCCATTGAATGCTAATCCAGTTAACAACTCAGAGTCATGTTACTTGCCAAGAAAGTATTAGCAATAATGTGCATGATTTTTGGTAGAAGAAACCAATCCATCTTCTGTTGATTTCAGAGGGAAAACGTTTATTAGATACACCAGTCTGATCTGTAAGAAAAGCCTGAATATAAACAGCAGCCATTTAGGCTTTTTTTTTTTTTTTTTTTAAATGTGGTGTATTGATAAATATAAAGGCAGATGGAAGATGTCTGACAATGCTGCATTATTCCAGCAGTGCAGACACAACATCAGGGTATTACTGTTGCCCACTACTAAATGTGAAGTAATTTAGCTGTGGGCAACAGAGAGTCTTAAAGATTAAAACTGTTGCACATAAAATATTAAACTAAAGCTCTCCTAGAGGTGGAAGTACCAACGACGATGCATCATATACACAGAACTACATTAGCTACTTCTCCTGAGGCTATCCAGTTGATGGAAACAGACAGCAGTGCATATTTACTCAAATTTGAGCAGCTTTAACCTTTTGAAATGCTACATGTTGTACTACTGGTATTACAGCATCATTATTTGTCCTTCCACAGGGAGCGAGGACTGAACACTTTCCAGTTTCGTCCCCACTGTGGTGAGGCTGGCTCCATCACCCACTTGGTTACCGCCTTCCTCACGGCCGACAACATCTCCCATGGACTCAACCTTAAGAAGGTGCAGTCCTGAATTCATATTTGGGTTTGATAGATAAAGTTACCAAGTAGTAGAGTACTAAGCCACAAGGGAATGCTTTTTTAATCTTAACATTTCAACTAAGAAGCAACCAGAGATTTGGAAGACGCTAGCTGAAAAATCAATAACAAAAGGACAAAGAAAAAAAAGATCACTGTTCTCTAAATTCTGAGCTCAGAGAAAGTCATTTTAATTCACAAACTTGCTTAAATGTGACATTCTTGTGGCACTCTTTTTTCATCCCCAGTGATAAACACCGTTTGTGGTTCGGCTGTTAAATCAAAACAATCTGTGATTATTGCTGATTGAAACCCTAAAATCTATCACTTGCAGTTGTTCATCAATTGTAAGAGCTGTCGTGACCTGGATATAGGTCGAACTATTGTGCTACAGATCACTTAGCAGTATCCCATGAGATATTTATATGTATGGAAAATTTCAATTATTCCTTCAACCTTAGATAATTCACTTTCTCCAGTCACCACTCTAACTAATCCATAGCATTACTCATATTACTTTGGTGTCTACACCTCCTACCACTCCCCAGAGTCCAGTGTTGCAGTACTTGTACTACCTGGCCCAGGTCCCGATCGCCATGTCCCCACTGAGCAACAACAGCCTCTTCCTGGAGTACTCCAAGAATCCTCTACGAGAATTTCTGCAGAAAGGCCTGTGTGTGTCGCTGTCCACCGACGACCCCATGCAGTTCCACTACACCAAGGTCAAAAGAATGGATTAGATATGATAATTTATGTTATCCCCAAGAAGTTCTTGATAATTCAACTGTCTCTGAACCGTTTCAGGAGGCCTTGATGGAGGAGTATGCCATCGCAGCCCAGCTTTGGAAGCTGAGCACTTGTGATTTGTGTGAGATCGCCAGAAACAGTGTGTTGCAGAGCGGACTCTCGCATCAGGTAAGTCTCACCTTTTTGCTCAATTAGCAACATAACTGGGTTTTAGCAATAGAAAGATTAAAACTTAAGTGTTGTATCATAGGCAACTGGACTTGTTTCAGCTTCTTGAAGATGCTTCACCTCTCTGCATTGTACAATGCTGTACTGAGTTCCCTCCCCAGACAGCTCAACAACTATTCACACTTGGGCTCACTTAGCCCTAGCAATCCACACGAATGCTGGTTGGGTCAACGACCCACAAGTGGACCTAACAACTCTGAAACTCAGAACTCACACGTGTCCTTAACGACTTCGTAAGGACACTCCTACACAGTTCGTTAGAACTGAAGAAGCCTCTTGGATGAGAGGTGAAACGTCTTCAAGAAACTGAAACAAGTCCAGTTGCCTACGATACAGCACTTAGAATTACCATGACCTGGATGACTGAGAGCCTTCATCAACAAAGATGACACTATTACATGCCTACTGATTACATTACAGTCAGCTGACATGACTAGCTTTATAAAACTTTGCGGCAGCTATCAAGCCACCTGGCCTTTAGATTCGACACTGAATACATTATAATGAGAAGCACTTCTTAAGTACATTTGCAGCCTCAATACACAAAAGTAAAAAAAAAAAAACACTGAAAATTATTCAGTCACACTGTAAGCTAACCAAGTGGTTGCACATATTGTCCACAAACAGAAAGATCAAATACACAATTGTTACCACCCATGTCCCATGTTGGCTTACAAAGAACTTGCAACACACTGCCAGGATTTACGCATCTTTGCAATATGTGCTCTTCATTTTTCACCCACAGGAGAAGAAACACTTCATTGGTTCCAACTACCTTCAGGACGGACCAGAGGGCAACGATATTCGGAGGACAAATGTGGCACAGATCCGCATGTCCTACCGCCACGAGACACTGTGCAATGAGCTCAGTTTTCTTGTGGATGCAGTGAAGGCAGATGTTGGCACGAGCCCATGTGAGTGATTGACCATGGCAGCACAAACGGGGCCTGAGCATTTTCTCAGTGATGAAGGGGCATAGGTCAGATGTCACATGCAATTTTTAAGCCAGATTTTTAAAAAGGGGGCTCTTACTTGGTGCAGAAATCTGGCATAGTCAACCATGCAGCATGAGAAAAACTTGATTTTTGAACTGTATTTTAAGCTGTATCTATAAATTTTAGCAATCACCGTGTGCCACATTTTATTGTGATAAATGTTTGTTTTCTTTTTAAGGGTGTGAAGTGTACTTGTGGATTCGGATATATGAAAGGGGATCAGCCATAAAACCTGATTTACATTTGACACATTCACAAGTTCTTTATAAAAGGAACTGATTTTCTTTCTACTTTCCTGTCACTTGCATCCACTCATGTTACAAAAGGACTAGAACAGAAATGTAATGTAAAAAAAACAAAAACAATTTAATGCTAAGGTCAGATACTCCTTTTCACATTGTCAGACAAATATTCACTGACAGGTGTGACCAATAATGAAAATTTTTAATTAATAATAATTATTTTTGTGAGAGCTTTGTAGTGATATCAGTACACACAAACTCACAACTGTGAAGACTGATTAGAATTATCTTCTTTTTTATGTTTTTCATTTTTCATAGCTTTCATATGTAAATAAAGGCTGCAGAACAGTCAATGCTTCTTGTTTTTCTCGCATATGTCCATGACGATACAGTTCACATAAATTTAGTCTGAAAGTGGGCAGAACTTTTGAAAATCTTGAAAAGGCTGGTAACGGACCCTCATACTTGGAAAATACCCACCTCAGCTTTAGTGAGTAGTTATCTGCTGGCAACATGCAAGAGGAAACATTTTTAACTCCACCCACAAATTTCCCTTCAGATGTTTGTTACAGTGCTAGGGCAACAGCCAATGAACGTTTACCACCAATTATCTTGTCGGTAATTTTCTCAATTAATTAGACAAAATGTCAGAAATGTAGTGTTTTCCAAAGCCCACCATGATGTCTTCACGTGTCCTGTGTTGTTCACAACCCAAATATATTTATTTGTTTAAAAAGAACAAACAATGGTTGAATATTAATCATCTAGCCCTTATGTAAATGTTACTTTCAGTAACATTCACAAATAAAACTGACTGCAATGTTAGTTTGGTTAGCAAGGTGCTTTCCAAATCTGGAAATTCCCTGTCGACAGGAAGAAGATGCAAAGACAATGATGTGCTAACCTATGAAGGAACTGATTTGACATGAGGTCAAAGGTCAGAATACTGCAAATAGAGTTTATTCATATTAGAGGTAATTTTGAGGTGAGATTAATTTTTACAAATGGGTACCAGTGGACTCTAGAGTGTGTCTTTGGTTACTCGTTGAATGAGGCACACCTGTTTTTATTGGATTTTGGTGGAATTTCTGTTTCACATGAATATCTTAGGGCTCACCCTCAGTCATTGACTGAAGTCGGTTTTCTGCCTCTAAGCCAAAGTCCAACTATGTAAAACTTACGAAAAAGTGTCACAGAAAGTGGGTACCAATGGACTCCAAGCAGCCATCCTAAACACCACCTGGAGGAAATTTTTGGAAATTGAACATTTGACACAGTCAAATATCATCTTTAATCCATCCCAAATAACCAAGACTGTGCCTTCAAAATAACAAAATAAGACCAGATTGTTCTATTTCAGACCAATACATCTAAATTACAATGAGGAGTGACTAATGCCGAGACACTGTAGATATCCCGAGA